>CM065360.1:25893674-25973674 GCA_033032245.1 Poecilia picta | reverse complement strand
CTTTTCAGTAAGTAAAAGCAGTGAAATATTATATGCATAATATATATCAACAGCAGGACAGTTGTCATAAAATGTAAAATAAAGTCTCTTTGCAGCTACAGAATTTTCTTTGTGTTATGGGAGCTGGTCGGCCACTCAGAATAAAATCGCACTTTAGTCCTTGTGCTGCTGCTGGGTAAACTCAGACAGTTATTACCCCAAAGTGAATTATGTTAACGCTTGATGAACAACCCCATTAATTGGCATGTTACTGTTGGTGAAGGGGAGAGACGGGGCACAGGGACAGGAATATAAAATATGACTTCGGTGAATTTTTGTAACTATTAAAAGAAAATTGCAAAAATAGAAGAAAATGGCCTGAGTTGTTGACATTTTGTTTTCTGTTTCCATGTAAATATCAAAGAGGCCACACATCACATGGTAACCATGTGGTAGGTAACTATCGCACAGGCCAACAATCACACAGCAGCATTTATTCATCACTGGACATGAGTGTCCATCTTCTCTTCTCTGTGGACAAACCACACATTATCTGGCTGATGCACGGGTTGAATGGTATAGATACAACTCAAACAACCCCACACATACATTCTCAGACTCATGCAAGCACACCTTCACTTTCCTCCACCCCCCTTTGTCATCTTTGGTGACAACCATGGTTGTGGCCTTGCTCCAATAGTAATTAATGACTCTCAAGGTGATAATATACCCAAGGCATGCAAAGGATCCACTTTACAGTTTGCTAGAAGTACTGCAAAAGCCCCACCCAATCTCCACCAATACACATATACATACTTGTCTCTTTTGCAAAAAATATGTTTTGATCTGAAATTTAATCGATCTTTTGCTTGCTAGCCACATTGGACACTCTGAACATGCTGGGGAAAATTGATTCTAGAGGGTATTGATGACATGTTCTATGATAGAAGCTGTTGGTTACAGAAAGAATAGAGAATAGGACACCTATCATTCATATCCAGATGGGTCTGATGCTACAGCACTACGTAGGCCTATTATTCCTGTTTCAACACTGCATTATATTTAACAAGTTCCACTGTTTATCTAATTTGAATCTTTAAAATATAAAACATGGGTCTCCTCCTTATTTGTCACATCAGTTTATTAAAATAAAAACATTGCTTAAGATGAAATGTACATGAAAAAATAATCTATTATTATTATTATTATTATTATTATTATTATTATTATTATTATTATTATTCATTTTATTTTTATTTATTTTTATTTATTTATTTATTTTACTAGAACACTGAAGATCGAAAAGTATTCCACACAGAGAGTTAGTTTAGCTTTATGCTATACTGAGTCAATATAGTTTGTATAGAGCCAAGATCATTCTTGCTTTCTTCAGTTAATGGCCTCTTTGTGATTACAAAGCTGATTACTGAAAGACTGATGAAGATTGGATAAAAATTGATGACACATTAAGTCAAAACTGAGATTAAGCTGGTATTCAGGTATTCAGAAAAAAAAATAATTTTCATCTTACATTTTAAAGTTTTTGTGCTTTTAGACTGCAACAATTACAGTCAATGCTTATGCATTTCCCCCAAAATCCACAAGAATTGTCCTGTGCCATACTGGAAATTTTTTTTTCTCCAAAGACATCAAGTAAGATCAGTATGTAAATTAAACTACATTTGCAGACATATTATACTTCTCACCAGCTGTAAATCCAGGGATAATTTAGTTAAAATAATGTTAAAAATTTTCTTTCAGAATTGAAAGAATTCTAAAGATGTGAGAATTAAACTTCTTAGTAGAACATATTTACTATTAATATTAAACAGCTTAATTCCAGATAAAGAAGGTAAAATAATGTAAAACATTTGCTATTCAGATTGAAAGAATAAAAACTAGGAGATTTCTAGTACATTTGTGAAAAAAACAATGCACTGGCACAATGTGTGAAGGAAATGAAATGTTGAGAAGAATGTAGCTGTTGGTTTTTCTCTCCTTTCAAAAATAGGAATATTCAATTCAAAGGCCCTAATTATGTACCACACAATGTGATTTAGTATTTCACATCCATGTTACCACAAAGAAACACATGATCTACATCGCTTTTGTTTTCTAAGTGTCTCGGCGCTTTAGAGGTTTCAAGAGAACCAAATTACATAAGACATTTTTATTTTATTGTATAGCATCTTTGAGAATCCTTGAAAGATTCTCAAAGATGCTATACTTTTATGAGGGTTGAAAAGTACTATATAAGTCTCATATTGTTTCATTTAATATAAAATGAAACAATACGTTAGCATAACGTATTGTTTTCTCGTAACTAAAATAGTGGAAAAAAGCAAATATTTATTTCTGATTTAACTGCTGTTTTTAGCTGTTTCTGTTAGGTTTTATCAAACATGTGAAAGATGTACCATTTAATAAAATTCAAACATCAACATCATACATTCAAATATCTTCTTCTTCGAGATATCTTTCTGCTTCCGAAAGGAACAATCAGAGGTAATGCAGTGACTTCCGTAACATGATCTTCATAGTCCCAGAAGAGAAAGAACGATAATGAAAGCTTTACAGAGCTATAAGTCATCTTCCTTGTGTGTGTGCCTGTGTGTGTGCGCGCGTGTGGGTGTGTTTTTTGTGTACTTGTAATCATCGAGGGAAATAATCTTTTTGATTCTGAAATATTTTTAGTCATAACATCTATTTATCTATTGAACCACAATCTGTTCCTTCTACTCTGTGACATTTTTATGTGCTGAATATCAGAATTGTGCAATTTGAATGTTGAAGCAAACTCCTGATGGGAGAGTTTTTTATGGCCATGATTGTAGTTCTGTAATCAGGTAGCTTTCCAGATTATTTTTTAGGCTTCAGCTATAATCCTTTATTCTCTATTCTTTACTCCTCCCTCCCCCACTCCATTTTCACATACATTGTCACATTACTTTGTTTCTTCTCACTGTGTTCCTACAGATGACCCATCAGCCAACTGGCTTCATGCACGCTCCTCCAGGAAGAAGAGGTGTCCATACACTAAGTACCAGACCCTAGAGCTTGAAAAGGAATTTTTGTTCAACATGTATCTCACGAGAGACCGGAGGCATGAGGTGGCCCGTGCACTGAACCTCACAGAGAGGCAGGTTAAGATTTGGTTCCAGAACCGGAGAATGAAAATGAAGAAACAGAGCAAAGACCAGACCAAGGAGTAGTGGGACTAAAGAGCACATTACAAATGATCACTCACCACTTTCTCTCTCTCTATCCCACTCTCTCTCACTCTCTTACATGCACACGCACACACATACAGATATATTTAATTAATCATGAAGCACCTTTTTCATATAACCAGAATACAATTGCCTTTCTGAACAGACATGTACATCAACCTTCATTTCCATCAGTGAGTCTCTTCAAATGATAAACCAGGAGGCTTTGACACAGTATTCAAAATATGCAAGAAAAAGTCAGATTCATACAGAACTTTTAATGAAATCAGTGAACTGAGTTTGACACTATTTCTTAAATACATGAACACATAGATATAGTTAAGGGATGTGGGAAGTCCATTGACTTGGACCAGAGTTTATAGAGTTAATCTTCTGAAAGAAGATTAGTGTTCACTTCCTGTAATACATGAAATTGTTTACGCTTATGAGGTTGATCGTGCAGCAGTTCTTTATGGGCATTTTCTCCTTTCAATTAACTCGACTTCATACAGAATGCAGGCATCACTAATCTTGTGGTAAAAAATATAAGTACTTGAAGCCATAAGTACATATGAAAGGGAAAGAAGCTGGTAAACATTTTAATGTTAAAAGACAGAAGTTGATTGCTAACAGAAAAACAGAAACTTTCTTTTTTTCTTTCAAACTTTCAAACTGTGCTATTCCTTATTTTTGATACATGATGCCAACAGAAGTACACAGAAGTGGTGAAACTGTATCCAAAAATGAAAGACCATCCACAGACCTTTATGCTAACGTATGAATAAAAACGGCCCTGTAAAGTTGTACAATTGTTTAAAATTTTGTTTAATTCAGACTGTACAAAACCACAAATTCAAGAAGAGACTATTCCATTATTTTTCAAACAAAAGATATTGTCTTTGTGAAAACACTCACCCTGAACTGACCTGTCCATGGAGTGACCTGCTTCTTGACCTGTTACCGCTGGAGACCGGTCCCAGCTTTGGAAAACCAGTTTCTCACCAGTCCTGACATTCCTAAAACAAGGACATTTATAGATTTGGCGGCTTTCTTAACAACAAGAGTTGCATGTGCAGCATACACAGATCATCAGTCAGCAGAAGGAAAATATAGTATTGCCATATTCCAGATTTTATTCACTGTGCTGTCAAGTTGCATTTTAGAAGAAATTCTCTCTATTTTTCTACATGCAAAATATTTAGCGTCTGCTATGCAAGGTTTTTGTTATTTCAGGATGTTTACTGCAAAAGGGCTATCAACTCCTGTAAGTAATGACTGCTTGAATGATTTGGCATTATTATTAACTCCTGAACGTGTTTCTATAACTACCATGATACTTAGGATTGATTTCCTGTTTGTTTCTGCTGCTGTTTTAATATAATAGTTCTGACCATTATCATTTGAGGATATCTTCTAAACATTTATGATTATTATGTTTCAATCAAAAACTGGTGGTGGCAATGTTGGTCAACCATTCTGAATCTGTGCTGTTTTGTGAAGTGTGGACATGAATGGTATCCGGTTTGCATTTGGAAAAGTCTTGTGTGAGTGGAGTGTTAGTTGTTGTGTGAGTGCAGGTGAATGCTGTTAAGTGTGCTTATGAGCAGAAAAGTGTGACTGAGTTCATGAGAGTGTGCGTGTGGTGAGGGGTTGGACGTGGTGAGTTGAGTGCCAGCAAGTGAGTGTAGGTGAGTGAGTTTGAGAGTGCAAGTGTGTTCACGGGACTGGGGTTTGGGTGAGTGTATGTAAATGTGTGTGAGTGTGGAGGAGTGTAACCTGGTCAACTAGAGCGGTCCTAGAGCTACAAATTTTAAAATAAGCAGCATCACACTCTCCATTGATGAGAGAAAATGTTTACATGGTTTGTGCATGCCTCGAGTTATTTTGAACAGGTTATTTTGTTGCCGTATTTTGTTGTGTGTTAAATCTATCTAATGGCATTGCTTGCTGGAAATATTGCTAGAAAAATAATTAAAATGTCTTAACATGAAACATTTCTAATTTATTGTACACAAAGCAAGTAACCTTGTGTTTCATGATGAAATAAGTCGAATATGTTGAATATATATATATTTTTGAAACACATTACCTTGCTGTACTATGGAATATTTTCTGTTGTCCATGTTGTGCTGTCTGAATTATATAGTTTGATGTCAGTCTGTTGAGTTTTGTGTGTCATTGTGAATTTATTTGATAGTGACTGTGTTTTGGAAAAGAGAAGAGGAAAATATATGACAAAGATTAAGTAATGCTAAACAAAATTGATTTAAACACTCATATTTTTATTGTGGTTTCTTAACCTTTAAAGACTTTGTGTTGGTTACTGTCTTAGTATTTTGATCTGACAAAATGAGTCTGGTGAGATTTGCTCTGGATTAGTCTGGTCAGTGATCTTGAAATTAATCCATATAATCAAAACCATGTGGCCACAGTAAGAATCTTTCTTAAAGAGCACACAAACTCCTACTTTAGTTTTTTTTCTTCTAGTATGTTTTCCTCCCCTCTTCTTTCTGCATTGTATCTCATGCTTTGTGCACTGGCACTCCTCATCATAGATTCATATTAAATTTAAGACCTTATGCCAGTCTGACTGTTTTGGTTTCTGCTTCCTTTTTTAATTGTTTATTTTCAGTTGTTATTTTATGTATCTATTCATTTTTTTTACAGAGAAAGAGAGCAACAGCAATAAATTTGGTTAAATTAAAACATTTATTTTTCAGTGTGAAACTTGGCTAAGACAGGAATGGGAACCTGTCTTATTTTTTCACCCCTTGAAAAAAAATCAGAACAGAATGAGATGTTGAGAAAGACTCAGATGAGTAAAACATGTGGCTCAAATATGTCTCCTCAGTTGTGTCTCTGTGTCTCACTAGAGCTTAAAGGAAAAGGGCGTCAGCCCGGCTGAACACCAAAAGAAATCATAATTCCCTCTACACACACACACACACACACACATAAGCACATATGCACACAAATAGATGACAAATGCATTCACTGGGGGCCACATCATGCATCCATTAAGAGTTTGCAATGCCATTGTGGTTCCTGTTTGTCTTTACACAGAACAAATCTGATCCACAGTATGATTAGCATTTCCAGGCTGTTATTACTTCTCTTTACAATTTTATGTTTCCAGTTTTTTTTATAGGTGTAGTTAAGAAGGCAGTTTTTTAATATTGTTTAAGCACAATTTAGAAAACATTGACTATTTCTTCATCACACTTCAAACAATTACCAAAATATTTCAGAAAGTTTTCAATTTGCAACACTTCAGTCAAAGCTTACAATTTCTGATAAAACCCTATTTTCATCCGGTACATGCCTCAATGAGACAGGTCTCATTGTTTGACTCAGTAAAACATGTCTTTGCTTATCTTACAGATATTTTTTTATTGCTTAAGCACAATTTTGAAAACACAGCACCCATTTTTTTCAACAATATGCAGAACAAATGTTAGCAATAACAAAAACTTATTTTACTACTTAATGGATCTCTAAATCTCTAAAGTAACAGCATAGCAAACAGAAACTACTCAAAAGTTCTTTTAATATCACAATCATTTGTGGTTGTTGCTAAAGATGTTCTGGTTAAATTAAACTAGTAATTTTTCTGAGCTCCAGGAGTAACTGATAGAGTGTAACTCAAACCCTGCAGTCTTGTTTATTTTTTCTGCTTGGCTTGCCAAAACAGTTTAATAGTTTAGCACTTACAAATTAGCGGGTTACATAAACAATAGTGTCTGCAAAGTGCATGTAAATTCCCGAGGAGATAATATACGTAAACACAACTTTCTGTTTATTCTATATACCCATACCAGGGGTGGCAGCTCGTTCCCAACCACAGTGATCAATGGACAGGGTACACCTTGGGTGAGTTGCCAATCCATCACAGGGCAACACTGAGACAAACAACAATGCACTTAACCTAAGAGTAATAATTGTACAGTTTGTATGTAGATAAGAGGCCAGAGTACCTGGAAAAATTATCTGCAGCAATTGAAATAACTTAAAAGTTCCATGTAGAAAGAGTTAGACTTAGACTTAGATCTGAACCCATTCACTGGGACCTTCTTGCTGAAAGGCAAACTTGTTAACAACTGCATCACTTTGAAGCCCTCTGACATTTTCAGCAATTCAACATGTGGTACCTCTCATGCTTAATATGAAGGCATAAAAAAGCACAATTTTGCATTTATGTGTATGTACAGTTAATCTCATTTGGTTCTATTAAATATGATTACTGAATTTACCGAGGCCATGCAGTGGTGCCATCCAAAACCGAAAAGTAAGGTTCTACAATTTTATTTGTAATTTTTACTCTGACATTTCTCCTATCTTAAAAAAGATGGGAGATGTTTTAATAACCACACACACAGAAATTCTCACTTTGAAAACTTACATGACTGTATCACTCTGTCGCTAAAACTGTGGCCTGAACTTTACCTATATTTTAGCTATACCAGTTGCTGCTTGGAAGCTGGAAAGACGGACAGGGGCTACACACAACCAGTTGGGTGAGAAACTGAGCCAAAGAAGAAATTATCCAGTGTGGTAATGTCAGAAATGTTGGAAGAAGGTATATTATTAGCATTAGCCCACCATATATTTAAGTTTATTTGGTATTTTTAACTCTTAAACTGTACTGGCTACAAAAATCCATCAAGTCTTGATAAAAGTCCAAAAGAATTTACCATTTATTTAAGTTTGACAAAACATTAAACTTCAGTACCTTGTTAATGTGTTCTGTCTGGTCTTATGAACAGATCTTCTTTGTTAGTAACTGTACTTTTGGTAAGTATGTATAGATATACATACTTACATATATATTTATACAAGTATATAAATATATATAGACCAGTTTTACTGTAGTTCAGCCTTAGAACTTCATCAGCAAATCTGGAACCTTCCTTCTGTGTTGTTGATGATTTACAATATGCTGTTTTTAGATAGGTTAAATGTTTGGATGCAGTTTTTTCAGCATTTTTCTGCAATATCTCTAATTATTTTAACATACAGAATTATCAGGGGCAAACACCTATGGTTGATCAACTTTACTTTAGATTATTAGTTCCATGACTGCAGTCTATGAAATATGATATAGTACTCTAAAGTAGCTAGCAGGGTTAGAGATTTATAAAATTTACAAGCCCTGTTCCCCAGCTGTAAACCTTCCTCCAGCCTCCATCCAGAGTCTGCTCTCCCATGGAGAGACAAAAGCTGCTTGCCTTCTCCCCCAACTCTCTCTGTGTGTGAGGGGGTGTTTATTGGTTTATGATGGTCTTTTGGTGTTGCAGCCAACAGACACCCTCTTCATTTAGGCTTCAGTGTACAACTAAAGAGACATATTTTAAACACATGCTGGCTCATCCAAGTCTCCATCTTACTTCCCTTTCATTATAGGTCAAAGAAAGTTCACATAGTTTATAGATCTATTTTTGCATTTGTCCTCGAAATGTCCTTTTCAAACCAAATTCAGTCTAAAAAAGAAACAAATAATAAACCTTTTGCAACCAACGTGGACCAATGTAACGTATGAGACAATGAGATATAACCGCCCAATATTAAATTACAAATTAACTGTCACTAAACCTTTTTGTTTAACAATGATAAATTAAGAGGACCTATCTGAAAATATAATGTAAGCTAAAATATTTTAAGATGGAACAGGTCATAGTTTAGTGCAAACGGATTTTAGAAAAGATGAGAAAAGAAATAATCGACATCTTGGTGAAAGCCTTTCCACATCTCTTGGGAACAGGGAGCCATTATCTGAAAAAAAATAAAATAAAATAAAAAGGAAACATGGTGATTCCCAAGAATATTTGGAACATATTCTGTTAACTGACCAGAAAAAAATTACCATTTTTAAAAAGTGTTATTAGGGCATAAAACTAACACAGCATCTGACATAGTAAATATTATACTAAAAACTAAACATGGTAATGGCAATATGATGGATTGGACCTGCTTCCAGACTAGGCAACCTCACACAACTGGATGCAATTGATAGAACCAGAAATTCTAGGCTCTGGCATAAAATCCTGAAAGAATTTAAGCTCAACCCCACTTTGGTTGTAAACAGATTTATACCAACAATTTTGTATCCGAATTACTCGGGGAACAACAACAACAAAAGAAAGTTATGTAATGTTTACTGTAATGTTTGCCGTCTTGCCACATGACTTGAGGACCTGAATGGTGTAGTTGGAGTGTAGTTGGCTTAGCCAAAGTCCAGATTTAAATCTGATTGAGATGCTACCGTGACATGATCTTGGCAGACCGTTCACTCATGAAACTGCTTCTGCAAAGAAGACGAGCCTATCAAGGATTTTTGTTAACTAACAATCAACAGTTGATCATTAGTTAACAAAAATCCTTGATGGAAAGGGAAGCACAATCAACTATTGGGTAACTAATTAAACTCAAAGCACCAGGTTGGTTTGGATGACTCATTGGAAAAACTGCTTCGGAGATTTTTTTGCTGCTCAGGTTCTTTTATTCTGATGCAACAAAGAGAAAAGGAGAGTTTGTTATATAGATGATAGATAGATAGATAGATAGATAGATAGATAGATAGATAGATAGATAGATAGATAGATAGATAGATAGATAGATAGATAGATAGATAGATAGATAGATAGATAGATAGATAGATAGATAGATAGATAGATAGATAATTGGTCTCTTTCAGTGTACTTCAAGGGCTTGCTCTGATCAACTATATCTTGAAATTTCCCCAAAAATGAACCTCCCCCCCCCAAAAAAAAACAATTAAAAGTTATCCAAACCTGATGTATTTTCTAAAAATTAGATATTCTAAATTATTTGCTACCTGGCTTCCATATTTCTGTATTTGCAGCTTGACTGGTGTCAAGTACAAGTGAAGTACAAGTGAAGTATTATTAAATAATCTGCACAGTCACAAAAAGTAGTCTGACGGAATGCAGGCTTCGCCTGGTACTTTTATGAGTCTGTCTCATTTGTTCTCTAATACCCTTCCTAGTCTTCCTAGAACTAAACTTGTTGAGTTTAGTTCTGCTGGAGATCTTCTGTCCAAATAAAATTATGCTGTCTACTGTTCATGGAAGTCAGAACAGAGTGGGAAGTCTAGAGTCACCTAAATGCACCTGATTTCAAAGCCAGAAAAAAGGTTTTCTTCCTAAGAATGTTCCAATTGCTAAAGGAATGGTCATATTGTTCCTGTGTTGAACTGAAAAGTATTGAATTTGACTGAATTAATTTTTCAAACTGAGTTTTCTTCCTATAATTTACAAATGCATAAAATGTTTTCAATATTTTTGTAGTCCAATAATAATAAAAACTACATTTCTTGTTTAATGTAAGAAATATCAGTTTAATATTTTCTTTGCATGTTTGATATCACTGTTTAGAAATAGAAGAAAGAGAAACGGTGAAATGGCATTCTAAGAAAGAAAGACACGTATTGTTTTTTTTTCAAATATGGTGAAATGAACTCTGAATAATGTGTCAATGTAATTTTTACTTTAAAAAGTTCATAATTTGAAAATATCAAGAATAGCTCTTTTGATTTAAAGACGATAACAAGGTGTTATGTAAATACATAACAATTACAAAATCTTCTAGCAAACACAATATGAAAAGCAGTTTAATTATCCGTCCTGGAGAGTTAGTCAGCACTACGTGTTGGATATACAATGTGTTTTAGTAAAGTGTAACTCTTTGTTTTTCATCATTAATGAGATCACGCCTTTGTTTTCAGAATCACCCTATGGTGAGACAGAAAACAGCAGCTGTCACATGCAGAACAAGTTTTTTTATATATATAATCTCATGTATTCATGAAATAATTATGATTATTTCAAATCACTGATGGACTTTTATCAAGGAAAACATAACATGGTGTTTGCTGAAATGTCTTAAATTAAACTCCAAAAAATCAAATGCTTTATACCATGTAAAACGAATTCAAGCTTGTTTTCCTAAAAAAATACACCTGATTTCAAACGTGACTCTGAAGAAAATGTCAATGATCAACCTCTTTAATCTGATGTAGTTTGCTATTAGTGTGTACAGTGGCGCAGTTGGTAGAGTTGTTACCTTTCATGGTTCGATTCCCGGCCCCGGTCTTTCTGCATGTAGTGGGTATGCAACGTATGCAACGCATAGGGGCGCAGCACCAGAGGGGGCGCCAAAACACCGTCCAGAGGGGGCGACGCGCCTATGATGTTTTCCCATACTTTCAGCGCACATTTCGCTCCTTCACCTCCGGCACATAACGAGGTAAATGTAGCGAGTTTTACCCTTCACGTATCATCCCCTGGGGGTGTGAGGGGTTTGAGCGAGTTTGCGTCGCTCCTTCACCCTGACGTTCCTTCCCTGGGGGGCGATTTATGTTTTCGCATCCACCTGAATAATGTTCCGCCACTGTGTGCATGCGTGGGTTTTCTCCGGGTTTCCTCCCACAGTCCAAAAACATGACTGTCAGGTTAATTGGCCAAAGTGTCTCTAGGTGTGAGTGTGTGTGTGTGGTTGTTTATCCTGTCTCTGTGTTGCCCTGCGACAGACTGGCGACCTGTCCAGGGTGAACCCGCCGCTCGCCGGAACGTTAGCTGGAGACATTGGCGCAACTACACATTTTTCAGGTGGATGCGAAAACATGAATTGGCGCCCCACCACCCAAGGGAACGCAAGGGTGAAGTTGCGATGCCAACACCCCCTCCCTACTTTTACCTCGTTATGTGCGCGAGGTGAAGGAACGAGAGGCGCTGAAGTGTTTGGGAAAACATCATAGGCGCGTCGCCCCCTCCAGACGGGGTTTTGGCGCCCCCTCTGGTGCTGCGCCCCTATGCGTTGCATACCCTGCATACCCACTTTTTGCGCCACTGGCTGCACCAGCAACCCACCTGACTCCACTAAGGGACAAGGGTGTAAAGAAAATGGATGGATGGATGTTATTGTCTGTTGATACAGTCGTATTTGTCACCGAACACTCCTCACAGGAGAGAAAGTTTGCTCTTGCTTAATGGCAGCATGTTACATTGATTTAAAAGAACGAGACTGGAGCAGAGATCCGCAGATGGTGTTCGTTAAATCAACAATGGGGTTTAAACTGACAATGGGGTTTAAGTAAATGTGTAAAGATATTGTCTATAATGTCGTAGCAGTCACAGCAACAAGATGTTTCTTAATTCGACCTCATATTTATTTTGTCTGCAAGTTAATTTCCATTGTAACGTTTAGATCCACAGCCACGACATGTGCCTCTTCTCCCTGGATGTGAAGGAGTTCTCTATATCCATAAACTGAGTTGAAAGGAAATGGTTGTTCATATTTTTCAGTTTTCGTGTACCCGGCTAAAACTGCAGTGGCTGCGCCGCACATGTTCAGCCCGCGCAGAGGAATCCTGTTAATGTCATGCGAAGCAGATATGCTTCCATCTTGTGTACAAGTCACTGCTGCTTCTGACCGAGTCGGAAGAGTCCGATTAATCAGACTGAAGGTAAAAACCGAAGCACATATTTGTCGGGTCAATTTATCAGAAGCCTATGACAGCTGTCACAATGGTAAAAGAAAAAAAAAAGAAAAAAAAGAATATATATATATATTTAATGTTACATAATAATAATAATAATAATAATAAATAATGTTACATTTGAAACACATTTTCATTTGGGGCTGAATGTTTACTAAATCCAGTAAGTAATTTCGCAGCTTGCCTCATAACATAAAATATATTTCGCGAATTAATCACGGTAGTTGTGAACCATATTTGAAAATCTCACACTAACATGAAGCCAAATATGAGACTAAATTATGTTTTGCTCTATGGTTCCAATTGATTTTATTTTTAAACATGAAGCCGTTGGTTTTAATAGTATGAATAATAAGAACATAAATAAATAATGCTGTGTTAACAAAAACATAAAACTACCATTTGCGATCTGCTGCAGTGGAATTCCAGATTGATCTATAGGCGTCATAATAAAATATTCCTGCAAATACATCTTGTAAAAGCCGGCGCCTTGATTAGAACGGCGGTATTTATTTCATTTCTTATATTTGAGTTGGATATGATTAAAAAAGTAGAAAAAAAATTATAGGATTTTCCACTTCGGGCCACTTAAGGCTTGGCTGCTTTCCCTTCTCCTTCACCTCCTCTGCTTCTTTGCGCGTCAGCTGTCGTCCACACTTCCTTTCACTAAACCACAAAGAGAAACAGAGCGACAGACGCAGGAAGTGCTGCTTCTACCACGCGTCCCACGGTTAAAAAACTATGTTGTGCAGAGGGAAGCAGAATCCCGGTGCGGATGCTTTGGAGAAGAAGGTACTGCCGGGTGTCGTAAAAAACAGCAAAGAGGAAGAATGAAAAGAAGGCAAGGGGAGAGAGGGAAAGAGGGGATTCCGCTCGCAGAGAGGCGCAATAAAAGAATATGACGGCAATAAAAGTTTATAGCGTATAAATTTCTGAAGGTTAAGAACTAAACGGCTGTAAAACAAACACGCCGTGAGGAATAAAGGAGGGAGAACCTCGGTAGATAAAAGAAACAGAAAAGTTTCTGGAGCCCCTGTTCTCTCAAGCTCCCACCGGTTGACAGAGCGGCACAGGACATATTTAATGACAAAATAAGACAAATAAACATAATGCTGCCGGAATGGAAAACCCTGGACATTCAGGGAAGTAAGCCACAAATTTATGTGTGATGAGAGAGGAAAAGATTTGCCCTGTTGCAGCAGCGGGAGAGCAGGAGAAGCATCCTTCCTTCACTTCCTCCTCTTTGGGTGGTTTTAGTTGTCCCACCAGGGTACGGGTGCTGTGTGTGTGTGTGTGTGTGTGTGTGTGTGTGTGTGTGTGTGTGTGTGTGTGTGTCTGTCTGTGATTGTGTGTCTGTCTGTCTGTGTGTGTGTGTGGTGTGTGTGTGTGTGTGTGTGTGTGTGTGTGTGTGTGGTGTGTGTCTGTCTGTGATTGTGTGTCTGTCTGTCTTGTGTGTGTGTGTGTGTCTGTCTGTGTGTGTGTGTGTGTGTGTGTGTGTGTGTGTGTGTGTGTGTGTGTGTGTGTGTGTGTGCATAGGTGTGAGTGCGTGTGTGTTTTCTCGACCGCCTTTTGTCTCCCTCTCTACATGCTAACAGCAGGCGCCATTAACTTCCACATCCAAACACATTGACTTCTGCAGCAAAAGGAAACGCTGCTCATTCAGGCAGGGCCTGGTCCGGAGCTTCTTCCGGTTTTTAATGGACAGTTTGACCGGGCTGCTCTCATTCACTGAATTTACTGACAAAAATAGAGTATCCGGCTGTCAGTGCACCATCTTATGTATGCTGTGATTATAATGTATTGATTTGTAGGTTGAGATAAACATTGCTTTACAGAGTTTGAGCTTTAACATATGTCTTGTGCATGTGTGTGTGTGTGTGTGTGTGTGTGTGTGTGTGTGTGTGTGTGTGTGTGTGTGCGCGTGTGTGAGTGAGTGTGTTCTTGTATTTGTCGTTTTAGAAATTGTGACGCTGGGTGTTTCCATTGAAGTTAAAGCCAAGGAACGTGCTGTAATTATTGCTTTTAACATTTCACACACACTCACACACACACTCACCGGCCCCAAACACACAATTAGTATTGTTTTTCTGATATAACTGACATTCTGAGAGGCTGATTCCTGTTTTACACATATATTTTATAAATATTTATAATTTAGTTTTTGGGGTGATGTATGTAAATATTATAATGTTAAGAGAAATCTGCCGTCCTTATGTTTTTCTATCCTGTACCACTGCTTTTTAGATAACCAGCAGCAAATGTAAGGCTTCTGATGATCTGGCATTTAAACATTTAATTTCACAACGTTTTCTATTGGTCATGGAATAAAATTTAGACATATCACATATCTTTCTTACTTTAATTTTACAATTTTATTTTTATACTGTCCGGTGTCCTGAGTCTGTCCCATGTAGAAACCACTTGGTGTACCACCTTATATTGGGACTTAACAGCAGTACAGAGCCACATGGTGGTTTATCCTCTTTATGTCATTACTACATTCGGCCGCTTGGTGGGGATCTTGCTCCACTGATAAAGTAGTTCTTGATTTCAACGTTAACTTCCTCCCTGAGTTATGCTTGTAGGATCTCCCTTACAAACGGGTAGAACTCAGCCTGATTATGTTGTCATTGCGGTAAACTTCATTTAACGTTACTTCAGCAGACGTTGTACTGGTCAGCGTTTTTATATTACAGCTTTGCTTCTCAGCAACCTGAGGCAGACCCATGTCATTTCATACTGTGGAGAGTTAAAAAAAACTGGGCCCTCGGATAATAATCCAGGGCCCAGACATCTTAAGACTATGTGGACCTTTAAGTTAGAAAATAAACGTACAAAGACTTAATGCACCGTTGTATATTCGTGATTTGGACGTGTCTTGTGGACTGGTTTCTAAAATAATAATAATAATAATAATAATAATAATAATAATAATAATAATAATAATAATAATAATATAATAATAAGGCAATAATAGGGCAGCACAGAAGCTTCGTTATGTTCAGTCCAATGCGGCTTCACCCAGTGGAAAGATTAACAAAGTGAATAGCGAAATGTCGCTTTGTTGATTCAAATGCAGACGAGTAAGCTGACTGACTTTCTAAACTATCGCTGTTTGTTGGGTATCTGCAAAAAACGGGCATTTTGTGTTAATGATCTTACGAAGATAGGGATTTGGTAAGGACAATAGTTAGTTTACCTCATACAGTTTACCTCTGTATGAGGTAAAGTAACTATGTTGTGCACCAGGCCCCCATCTCATTATACAGACAACAGATCTTTCAAGCCAACCCTGTATTGCACTAGTAAAACACCGAGGAGTTCCAATAAGGTCATATTCTCGCCAATAAATTGAAAACTTACTGTGAAAATTACTTCAGCTGATGAAATGAAACAAAGTCTGTATTTCACGCAGATGCTGGCATCATTTGTGTTCTCCAGTGTTGTAAGCAGTAAATAATTAAAACATGGTGTAATGACATTTACTTTTGATGAAATTAGAAAAAAAACCCCAAACAAACAAAAAAAAAAAACAAAAGAAAACAGGTCGGAGATAAAATCGCATCTTGCAACCAAATTCATATTCAAAGAATGAGAAAAACAGCCAAGATACAGAAAAATTCTTTATGACATCATAAAAGAGTATTAAAAATATCTTTATTACTAATAAAGTTAGTTCATGTCGTGTGCTCGGCTGTGGTGCGTGTGTGTGTGTGTGTGTGTGTGTGTGTGTGTGTGTGTACGGAGGGGTTCGGGTGAAAGAGGGCTGGTATTTTGTTTTGTTTTACATTTACATTTTCATAAGATAGTCCGTCTTTATGTGTTGCTCTCTAATCATATTTAGAGATGTGTGTGTGTGTGTGTGTGGGGGGGGGGGGGGGACACGCCACAAGGCTGCGGGTGTCTAAAGGGCGCGTCTTAATCCTCTTCCCTCCCAATTTAGTTTCTCTATTGGAGCGAGGTAAACACAGTGTCATCCCGCTTTACACTACTTTATAGTTGTTAAAGCGTTTACAGCCACTTTGTCCCAGACTATTATCCTCCCCGGCCCTTCTCACATGTTTATGGAGATCATATTTCTAAAACTCCGATCTTCAGAGAGACGCTTCGAAGCTCATTTATTTTCTCACTAGCAGCGGTCTTGAAAAGGGAAAGCAAAGAAAGCTCCCACAGCTTACTCTAAAATGTCCATTACATTTATAGGCAAGATCTTGTAAAAGCTGCAACCAATTAGGAAGCGCGACTCTTCCCCCTCTCTGCCCCTGGATCAGCTCCCCTCTCTGCCCTGGATCAGCTCCCCTCTCTGCCCTGGATCAGCTCCCCTCTCTGCCCTGGATCAGCTCCCCTCTCTGCCTGGATCAGCTCCCTTCTCTCGGTAGGCCGTTCCGACATGTTCCGCCTCCCTGTAACATCGCGCTCCCGTTTCACAATTCAGCGAGATACATAAGAAAGAGCGACTGTATGTGACCAGTACATAAACCTCCACCTCTATGCACCCATTCACACTCAAAACTATTCCTCACTGGGTTAGTTAGTACACTTGATGATACGCAGAGAGGGAGAATTTTCGTCTGTTTTACCGTTCGCACCCCGATTGACGCCGGCAATTCTTCTTCTGTTTTTATCTGCCAACCTCTGTATTAAGAGTCAAGTTCCTCCAGTCAAATGATTTAAAAGGCTCTGATTCGGCGAAGGACAAAATAATAAAAGGATTGAATGTCAAGTTTGGGGCTTCTCTACATTTGCCTAAAAGATGGAGAACTGTTAATAGACGCAAATAGGAAATGACACACACACACACACACACACACACACACACACACACACACACAGACACACACACACACACACACACACACACGCGCGCGCACGCCATGGCTGAGGAAAGAACTTGCAGGAGAGGGAGCTAGAGAGAGAGACAGAGAAAAAAAAAAGAGAGAGAGAGAGAGAGAGAGAGAGGGAGAGAGAGAGAGAGAGAGAGAGAGAGAGAGAGAGAGAGAGAGAGAGAGAGAGAGAGAGAGAGAGAGAGAAAATATGAAACAAGTCATTTGCAAAGGAGTAAATCACGGAAAGCTGGGTGAGAGCGCGACAGGCTCCCGGTTCCAGCGTTTCCACTGGAATTGTGATTGTGATGCGCAGAAGTCTTTCTTCTCTGCTGCTTCTTCTTGTCTTTGTTCTTCCTTTTCTCTTTCTTCATCGGATATCCAATGGAACCGTGCTGACTGTTGTACTGTTGTTGCAGTTGCTTTGCTTTTTTCCTCGCTATCCCTGCTCTGGCTGCTTCTTGTCGCCGTTACTCACACTGCAACCAGCTTGTGTGTTGTGGCTGTGAAGGAAAGCTGAACAGCCCCGGCGGCGGACCCGATTCTCTTTCGCCCATCTTGGTCTGTGTGTGTATGCGTGTGTATGAGTGTGTTGTCGGCGTGTTACTGCCTCTCAGCACAGCACAGAAGCAGGGGGAAACAATAAAAGAGAAAGAAACACACACACCAGAAAACCCACTTTGACTGTGCTGAGCCAAACGCACATTTAAGAATATTCATTCCACGAAAGATGAGTTCATATTTTGTAAACTCGCTCTTCTCGAAATATAAAAGTGGAGATTCGTTACGGCCAAACTACTATGAGTGTGGCTTCGCACAGGACCTGGCCGGCAGCCGGCCCACGGTGGTTTATGGACCGGGATCCGGCGCTACCTTCCAGCATACTCCGCAGATCCAGGACTTCTACCACCACAGCGCCTCCTCGCTTCCAAGCAACCCCTACCAGCAGAGTCCGTGCGCAGTCACATGTCACGGCGAGCCGGGGAACTTTTATGGATATGACGCACTGCAACGACAGACGATTTTTGGAACCCAAGACGCCGACTTGGTCCAGTACAGCGACTGCAAGCTCGGTGGCGCGACCGGACTGGGCAACGAGGACACGGAGGGAACCGAGCAGAGCCCTTCGCCGACACAACTGTTTCCCTGGATGAGGCCACAAGGTGAGAAAACTGTAGTGCAGCTACAATAGCCATGTCTTCATATTTATGGCTTTCTTTTTATGAGCAGAAGTGCTTATTTTCTGAAACTGGGATTCAATATTCCAGGGCAGATGGGGTTAGACAGCATATTCCAATATGCACCACATATATCTGCGTCGGGGGAAAAAGGGTAAAATTTTGACGTGCTTCAAAGACGTACTTCAGCTACACAAACGCTCAGACTACAAACAAGCTCTAAAGCAGATAGAAAATACGAGAATGGATACAGAAGATTGGAGAGCAGCAACGCCGCTCGACAATCCCTGCGCGTTACCCTCACTTAGCGATGGAGCAGTTTGAATACCAGATGTGTGTGTGTGTATATATATATATAAATTGTATATAAATTTTAAAGGGGAACGAGAAACGGAAGCATTGAGTAGTTTCATCTACAGGAGTCTGTTTTGTTTGAACCCATATTTCTCAGGCTTCGCCGCTTATGTGTGTGTTTACGTGAGCTCGCGCCAGAGTGTGTGAGTATGTGTGTCTATGTGTGAGAGTGTAAGATTATCCGTGTTATTCGTGACTGGACTGGGGTTTGAAGCTGTCCTCCAGGCGCGAAAAGTCTTTCTAGTTTTTCTTCTTGAAAAACTAGAAAGTTTTGTGAGGATCAAAAGTTAAATTTTCTGCTTTTCAAGGATTCTCACACATTTATTTTGCATTTGGACTTTCTATTTTGGCTTCCCGTCATTGTGGGTGGTGCTTCTTTACCTCCAAGTTTCATAAATGTTATATTTTGCTCTGATGCAAATTGTCTTTCTTTGCTTCTCTGCTTGTGACAGCTTCCTCCATATCTGAGCCATAATTACAAACTATTAATATTAATCTAATGATTAATTAAATGCGTGCAGCTTTACAGAGTTTCTGCTTTTCATGATAATAAAAACGTCACATTAATATTCTACAGAACAACCGTTTCATATCTGTCGGGGGTAACGTTTGTCACATAATCAGTAACAATTCACTTGTGTGGAACATATGGGAGGATGAATTGAAACTCCACAGATACATCGCATTTCTGTGAAAACCCCAAACGGTGCACATTTCACCATCGATGTTATAAAATGGCATTGGGCCTCTTCTACACTTCCACCCGCCTACATTGGAAGGAAATGTGTCCGAGTAAAACCAAGCCAAGGTTTTATTTGGCTCACGAATAGGGAGATAGTCATTTGGCCCGAAATTATATAGTATTCCGTGTGTGTGTGTGTGTGTGTGTGTGTGTTGTGTGTGTGTGTGTGTGTGTGTGTGTGTGTGTGTGTGTGTGTGTGTGTGTGTGTATGTATGTGTACAAGGTTAAGTTCGTAACTTCATAAATAGTTGGTTGAGTTATTCATTTTCTCTCTAACTCATCAGGCCTTTTTTATTAACAACATATGTAACCACAGATTAAAAGTTTGTAAACTTTGAAAGAAAGTTTCGAAGCAATCTAATGTGACAATACAACAGAATTGTGAGAGAAGGTGGTGTTTGATATGTTCATGCTCACCTCAAAGAAGCATTCATACCTGTCGGTGTTATTAACGAATACGGGTTTTCATTCCCTTTATTTTATGCTTGTAAAAAGCTTTTCCTTTTCTTTTGTACCCAGTGAACAAGAAACCAAGCAGCGCCGTTAGAGCAAAACAGGCCAACACATCACCTACAAGTCCGCGCAGGTTGACAAGGGCATCTTTATTTCAACTCATGGCTATTCTGCAAAATGGACACACTTTAGAAAGATCCCGAAATATTTAGGATTAAAAGATCTCTTAAGATTCAAAGGATGAATCGATTGATTGAGGGTGTACTACAAACATTATTTTACTTTAAACTGTAAGCTTGACTTAGACTAAAAGGAGTCTACTTTATACGCTGTTTCTAGTTTCAAAGTCAGAGTTCCATTTTGAAAGCTCATCCAGAAACGTTGTTACCGGACAGCGCTTTGTCCGGACAGGTTCATAGACACATTCCATCTAAAATGGATGGATCCTCAGATTCGCAAAGATAAATGCATTCCGTATTCGTCCTCAAACATTTGAATGCTGCCATTTTATATGCGCCGTATTTCACAAAGTGACGGTTAAAAAGACATTTTACTTTAAAGCTTGTATAGTAAAATATGTGCATTCTTTTAATATTCCATCGCTTTTTTTTTACAAGATTGTGTAATAAATATATTATCTTACTGTCAGTGTAACGCAGCTTCAGAAATGACTTTTCACATCTTCTATCTGTGGTGATAAAGGAAAATAAATGTTATATATCGTCTCTTACTACTAGTTATGCCTTACCACTAGTTACACTAATTATGCTCCTAGTGGTTTTGGAAAATGAATTCTTATTTATTCTTTACTGCAATTTTAATTACACGTGGATCGTTAAAATATGCCCTAATTTTCATTTTCGTTTATTTTGGATGTAATTTTGTTTGCATGCCCAAGTGCGTGTGTGTGTGAGGGGGCGGGAGGTGGGCGGCGCGCGTGTGTGTGAGCGCATGGACCTGTTTTTAAACCCCTTGGCTGTCATAGCTGGCTGTTATTATTTTAACAAATAAGGTTACATTCATTTGATCCTTTGCTGGAATCAGTAATTTATACAAGTGCGACGGAAGTGCTTCTTCTTTTTAACATGTTTTAAGTTAATCAGTTGGACTAAATCCCACTTCTAAGTGAAGCTGCACAACAAAACCATCACAAACATGTCCAAAATGTTCTTTCTGCTCATCGAACTTACTTTGGAGACATATTATATTGACCACATAATAAACCTGTCATAATCAATATAAGGAAAAGATTCCCTAAAAATGTTTACTATATCAAATTGCTAAGTAAGAATGCAGGACTCCTGTTATTATTATTTTTTATTAATTCTTCTCTACATGTCTTCCTTCATCTTTATCTCTCACCTTTCCCCAGTAGCTGCTGGCAGAAGAAGAGGTCGGCAGACCTACAGTCGCTACCAGACTCTGGAGCTGGAGAAAGAGTTCCTGTTCAACCCCTACCTAACCAGGAAACGCCGAATCGAGGTGTCGCACGCATTAGCGCTGACGGAGCGGCAGGTTAAGATCTGGTTCCAGAACCGCAGGATGAAGTGGAAAAAGGAGAACAACAAGGACAAGTTCCCCAGTAGCAAGAGTGAACAGGAGGCGGTGGAACGGGAGAGGAGGGAGAAGGAACTGCGAGAGGCGGGTGGAGGCAGCGGTGGAGGCAGTGGAGAGGCGGGTGGAGGGGCAGGCGCGGGGTCGGGCACGGCGGGATCCCAGGGCTCCGTGGCTGAGGACTGCTGTGAGAAAACACACAAACAAATGTAAAGAGAGAGGCAGAGAATTTTGAGGAATCGGGGGTGGCTAATCTAAATGGCCAATAAAGGTGGTGGTTGAAGTTGAATCAGTGGACTATTTTAACTTTGACGAGGCCAATAAACTACCTGCTCTCTCCGTTATTCGTCAGATGAGTCTCCAGAATTGTAAGAGCGATGAGTTGGAAGGACTAAAGGTTTGATGACTGTCAAAACCACACGAAAGAACTAAACGGCACAAAAAATAAAATAAAATAACTCAAACCGCTGTAAATCAACTTAATTGGATGGCACTTATCAAATATGTAACTCCCACCCCCAGCCCTCACGAACAAGATAAAAGAAAGAAGATTAAAGGGTAGCTCCTTTTTTGTGGAACAAGTATCGTGAAACATTTCTATATTGTTAGAACTTTATCTTTAACAGTTTCATCTTTGGCAGCTGTATAGTTTTTAAGTTAAATATGATGGTGCACTTTTTACTGTAATTCTCACGTCAATGTTCTTGTTGTTATGACTATGATTTATGATAATTATGAAGATGATGACGTAGCAATTAATGAAATTTCCAACAACATGAAACTGCCTATTTATGCCGATTTAGTAGGTTGGGTCTCTCATTTTTTACACACTGTCATTTTAGTTCGTTTTTTGACGTAGCCTATGTCAAGGATATTTGTTTTATGTTGTATTCCTATATCGTTTAGGAAAAAGAGCATGCGCACAGTGCAGATGAAAAAAAGATAAAAAATACAGTAAATAAAAACAATAAAATTTGTTGAAAAAACTGGCTATAAATATAATTGTTTTCTGGAATGTTCTCTGAGCCAGTGAGAATGATAGTAAATAACTTGGTCAAATGTCTCATGTTGATGTTAACTAGAATTCTCACTGCTTTTTTTATTATTCAGCCTGTATAATGATTATGTATCTAATCCCAGTCTCATTTCCCTGTCCTTGTTTGCTGTTTCAGTCCCAATGATCTAAACACATTTTGTTAAATGGTAAAACGTAAACACTGAACCTAAACCTACTCTTATTATCTCCACCTTCATCAGAACCCATTCCCACTCAACCCACACAAAATCACAATTTATTGAGGCATCATTTAATTAATGGTCTGGTCCCCACCCCCTCTAACAGTATAATAGGCCTCTATCAGATCTCTATCATTAAAATGCCTCCCATCATCATTGCTATGACAACTTGAGGTCAGATGGTTTGCATATGCAAGAATAAACCACATGGAATACAAATATTTATCCATTGGAGAACAACTCTGCACAATTTTGGACAGAAAACACAAATTTATAGCTTATTTCACCAAGCACCATATATTTGTCTTATCTAATCAGGTTATGTTAATTATTTATGGTGACAATATTGATTTATTTTATGGAGTATATAGAGAAAGTATTTGCTTTGCATAGTTTCATTGCTATACACATTGTCCCCACAATTTTTTCCCAACTTCACAAATTTACACAGTAAAGATTTCTATAATGTTCAATATTGTTCAGTGTTTGAGATATTTATGCTACATTCATATAAAAAGGGGAAAAATAATTAATCCATCCATTTTATGATTCCTGGCTGTTCTGGGTTGTTTTGAGGTGAGTGGCGCAAAAAGTGGGTATGCAGCGTATGCAACGCATAGGGGCGCAGCACCAGAGGGGGCGCCAAAACCCCGTCTGGAGGGGCGACGCGCCTATGATGTTTTCCCAAGGAGGCAGCGCCTTTCGTTCCTTCACCTCGCGCACATAACCAGGTAAAGGTAGAGAGTTTTACCCTTCACGTGTCGTCGCTTCGGTGGGGGGGGGGGGGGGGGGGAGGGGGGGGGGCGCCGATTTATTTTTTCGCATCCACCTGAAAAATGTGTAGTTGCGCCACTGCTCACAGCCAATCACAGACCCAACACGAAGTTCTACAAGACTGAATACCAAGTTATAAGCAGTGAGAAATCAAACTAATAAAATGTTTCAAACAAACGTTTCAACTAAAATGGTAAAACTATCTTCAGTGGGTCATCGCTGGGTCATGGTAGTGAATGAATGCTTACTCCATACCATGAGTGAGCAGATAAGTCAATCTGAAAATGGTATGAAAAGAATTCGTAAATCGCCAATTTAAAAATCCCTCCATTGCAAAGTAACATTCAAAAAGGAGTTCTCTATTTGCACCTAAAATTATTAAAAAATATACGACCTATATGTTATTTGCAGGAAACCGAATAGAACAACACAAATTACAACTTTGTACTCAAATTTATAAGCAAAATGCCCATTTTAATGACTATTGTTATCTAGATGATTCATCCATTTATGACAAAGATTTATGACAAAGATTGTTAGCATTTAGTAGAGCATTCTGATGCTGCTGTAACAATCTGTAAATATGATTCGCAGCAAAAACCCCTGCTGTTGGTAGATTGGACAATGGCTTGTAGTTATTTTTTGTGTTGAGTTTATATGCTGTTTTCCAATCCTATCAAACATTTCCAATAGAGACTATTCTGCCCACTCTGGTATCTTCCTGTACATCCTCTGAAATCCAGTTCTGTTGTACTAAGTTAAGCTTAGTACAACAACACAATACAGTTTTACCAAGTTGCTCAAAGTCTAAACTGCTATTATTGTGCATTTAAGGTGTAAAGTTTACCTTCGACCAAACGCCCCCTAAGGCGCTGGGATCAGCGCCCCACTTTTGTAAAAATGTCCACCAGCCCCCTGCCGTCCTCTGAACGCCCCTGGGGGGCGGTACCGCCCACGTTGAGAACCGTTAATCTAGAGTGCAAGTGGTCATTTATGATCCTACTGGCCTTCTGCTTAGGTATGCTTTTGTACATTTCTCTGGAGGCAGGTGTATGGTCTCAGTCACCTCCTCTTCTGTCCTCACCACTCTGACGTTCTTCCTGTCCTTCAGGACAGGAAGAACGTCAGAGCCATACAGTGTATGGAACGTCTGAACCATACAGTGTCGTATAGGTCAGGAGGGGCTTCCAATGGTGGAGTGGTAGGAGTTGACCAACAGATTATGGGGGAGGTTGGCCTGCTGTAGCTTTCAATAGAATATACAAGAATGTACAGTCTTTGTTGTGCCTTCCTCAACAGTTGAGATGTTTGTGGACCAGATGAGGTCGGTGGAGATGTGGAGTCTTAGGAATTCTCTGGAGTAGCAGGATATGGTGAGTTAGTCACAGTAGGCCAAAAACTGGCCCAAAGTATCAGGCAAAGTGATGTCTGTGAGGTTTCCCAATATGTGAGCAGCTTGTGAATGTTTAAATTCATTAGCACATTTTGATGCCTCTCTGCACGGACATGCTCAATCTCCCGAACAGAAAGCATCATAGGATGCTCTAAGTAGGGCATGCACCTTATTGTTAAACCAGAGTTGGCTGGGAACACATTAAAAGTCTTTATTGTGGTAACAACAATGTACAGAGCACAGTGGCTATGTATCTTTTCAGGTTTGTCTTCTCTGCAAATATTGTCCAGTTATTAGTGTCAACGCATTTCTGTAGTTCTGCAGTGGCTTCCTCAATCCACAACCAAACTATTTTAACTGTTGGTCATACAGATGAGAGTTCATACATTGAGGACAGAGAAAGATGATCTAAAGGCCCAAAATGGGGCAGAGGGTAGCCTCACTTACCTTAGTGTAATGCCCCTTTTCCACCGACCCGGCCGGCCCGGCTCCGCACGCTTTGCTTGCGTTTCCACCAGCCTTTTAAACCGGGCTGGCGCTGCTTTTTTAGGTCCTGCTTCAGAGCAGGGTCAGCAGAGCCAGCCCGGCCAGCACTGGTGACGTAAGCTTCGCTGCTGTTCACTGATTGGCTGAGGGCGGGGACAGAACAGCGAGGCAAGAGAGAAGAAAAATGAAGGCGCAACGTTTGAAACTCGCCGCAACACGGAAGTGATGGAAGATACAAACAAGCCCTGAACTAAAAAATGCAGCTTTTTTTATTTGCTTCGGATTTCAATATTCAGCAGCAGCTGATGGAGCCGTGAGGAATGAGGCGTTTTTGTCACCATAGTGGAGAGAATGAAAAGCCTCGTTAGCCGCTTCGGAGCCGATGGAGCCTCACGGTGAAAACCGACCAGACGCCGCTGCTGCTCTCAGCCAGGTGAGCAGTTTGTAGATATATCTGTCTAGTTTTTACTACATTTATGTTGGACGACATTTAAAACACAGCCTGCTGTATTTTTATTGCTCAAACACAACATGCGCATTTTCTGAAGACACGTTGTACATTATAAATAACTCAATATTGTTCAGCATTTTACCGTCATTTGTTTATCTTTGTGTGAATCTATGAGCTTCCATTGTTTCTCATTTTGCTGTTTCATCCGAGTTTCCCCCATTGTGAGATAATAAAACATGTTATATGACATTCTATTGTAAAATAGCTAGATATCAGTTCTCTAATCAAATTGTTATGAATTATTAATTGTAGAATGAGCAATAAACCTGAAGAAAACGATAGTGGTATTATATCCATGGCTGTAAACCTGCATAGGTCTAAAACTTAAAAGTAATTAGATTTTGTCTTTAATTTAGACAATTATTCCAGTTATTTATAATCTGTATGGCTGGATGGTAAAAGTGTTGTGTGTGTGTGTGTAAATATATACATGTGTGTGTGTGTGTGTGTGTGTGTGTACATATAGTAACATGCCTGTTTTAAATAATTCCTTTTGTCTATGTAACATCCACATTAGTGACTCTGTTATTTATCTACATTTATGTGCTATAAACTATAACATCTTATTACCAGGGAGCAGAAGGAGCAACATGGCTGACATGATGGACCATCTGAACACCTGGATCTCCTTCAGCAGGAAGCAGCTACCAGCTGAGATGGCAGAGCAACAAGGAGAGTTGAGACAAAAAATAAAAATAAAAGTTGTTGTGTCTCAGTGACCAAAGTCTCTTTTTTCTGCTCACTCCACACATTATTGTACTTACTGTAGATCAAGGTCCTAATACAATCCTCCCAAAATGTGAGGAGCTTAAGCCAGAGTGAAAATATTATATTATATACATATTTCATTGAACTTAACATTGTAGATTATCAATGAAGCCATTCAAAACTGAAAACATTATTCAACAAACCAAACATTTTGACATTATTATCAGGGCAGCTATTAACAAGAGCCCTAAATACAAATCATGTTTGTTAGTTTCTAATTTATACAAAATCATTCTATTCACTCACTGTTTATCTGTCTTCCTGCAGAATCTTCAATGTAAGAAAGTGAGAAAATGTGTCCAACCGGTAAACTTAATTAGTGATAATTAAGACTGAGTTTAAACTTTTAATTCTTAGTGTCCAAAATGTGAAAACATAGAAGAGGAACCAGTCAGATTAGAGGGAATAAAGCTTTATTTGTTCTCAGTATAACTTGGACATCAGGTGAAACATAAACGTATTGAAAAGTTAAAAACAACAGACTGTTAATGTACTTCAACTCCGTCAGAATATCAGACACGTTTTTTTAAAATCAGAAATACAGTATTTCATCAGCATATTGGGGTCATGTGATTTCTGCTCCAGAAAGGTGAAGGTCTGGACATCCTGAAGGTCAACACCGACCAGCAGGAAGACGGACATTGATGAGATCCTCCAACCCAAAGGAGCAGGAAGAACCACGATGGTCTGATACTTAACCAACATGAAAACACATTGGAATATATTAGGAATTTATTCTGACATTTTTAAGTTATTTGCAACACCGTGACTAACATTAGCTCATGTATATTCAGCACGATTACAAGTTTTATCATAGTTTAAAATCATCGTTATCTCACCTGAACCGTCTGAACCTCCTGCTTTCCTCCAGCAGGGCGGAGATCAGCTCCTCCTCACCACATCCAGCTTTTCCTCCCACTGTCACATTTTCTTGAAGTCTCAGAAAAATCGCAATCAGGCTGTAAAAAATAGCTCAGCTCTCTCTTCTTCTTTTGTATCAGAAAAAACAACAACTCGCGTTAGGTCGCATGTAACGAAGCTCAGCACGAAGCTCCTGGAGGCGGGGCGCTACACCCCCCCTCCCCTCCCCCGCCACCAGGAGGCGGTACCTGCTACAGAGCCGAGAAGAGCCGGTGGAAACGCGGTCACTCCGAAACAGAGCCGAGCCGAGCCGAGCGGAGCCGAGCCGGGCGGGCCGGTGGAAAAGAGGCATAAGTCCGCAGCAGCTTACAAAACAGCTGTTGAGACAAAAGTCTCTTTTCAAGACTTTTGAGCTGTTGAGACAAAAGTCTCTTTTCAAGTAAAAATGTCTACACTGTATAACCATGTATTCAGTATTCAGTTTCTGGACAGCAGTACATGCCTTTACTGTGGCATTAGTGTACAAGCTGTTATTTACATAACGGGCCTCCTACCCATTTCTTATTTGACTACTTATTTGTCCTACTTGTTTTGAAGGAAAGCATGTCTCACTTGCCTGATTGTGGAAAGTTGATTGAGCAGTTTATCAAATCTCTGGTAACATGATGACTATGAGGGAATTTTTCTGCCATAATCCAGAGCACATTTTCAGTCTGAAAGCAGGATTTCATATCTTTTGTTCACAAAACTTTTAATAAATAAACTTTTACATTTTTATTTTGAAAGCATAACTTCATGCCTTTCTTCTCAAAACTTGCAAAGATTGCACTCAAAACTTCTCCTCATGCTCAGACTTAGTCTCTACTCAGACTCTCTGCTCGCTTAGGAAACCTGGAACTGCCTTTTGGCACAGTCACCTGCAACCTCTCAGCCAGTACAATGTTTTACTGGGTGCGTTTGTTTTCTTCTAGTGGGTGTGCCTATGTGGCTACTATCGATTGTATGCACAAAACTATCACTGCACCTGACCTACAAGAGCACAGCCACATTTCCAACATGCATCGCAAGTATGTAGCACAAAAACAGCACAAACCTAAACCACTCAAATATAGACCACACATAATTTTTACAAATTACACTAAATAACTGCAGACTGCAAATTATACTAATGATAAAGGGAAAGCAAAACCTACCCTTTTGATCTACGAGAGGTGGAGGATGGAGATTCCCAGGCGCAGGTGGTATCAGATGTCCAGAGGAGGAGAAGGTGAAGCAACAATCTTTGCTTAACTTCTACTCTTTTGGCAAAAGTTTCAATTAGATTAACCTTCCCACAGTCTTTCCGTGAAGCTCAGGAAAGTGCAGCAGATAAAAAGCTCAGGCGGGGTTCACTTGACTGCTCTTAGAACTATGGGAGGGTTAAATTCAAATGAATCTTTAGCTAGTGTCAATGCATAGTTACATTTAGTTGCAGAAATCTCACCAAGCCACCAAATCTTTATTTGTTATTGGTCAGTTTTACTTTTGTTTAAAAGTAAAACTGACCAATAACATTGTGGAATACGTACATGTGTCCACCGTGACAGACTCACTCGGTTGTGGGCTACGCAAGATTTATAGACACATTGATAGTAAAGAGGATTAGATCCATCTATTTATCTTGCTCATAGTAAAACCTCAAAGTATGCATAGTGCATTCACTAACGTTCTTCACAGAGTCATGCTACTGTTGGCAGCAGTAGCTTGGTTAACGACCCCCTCCAGTTAAACAAAACACCAAATGCAAAGTCTATGAGGAGAAAATACACAGAAAGCAGAACACAAAGTTAAAAATGTCTGTCCATCGAATCATTGGCTGTACGCCCTTGTCCCTAAGTGGGGTCAGGAGGGTTGCTGGTGCCTATCTCCAGCTAACGATCCGGGTGAGAGGCGGGGTACAGCCTGGACAGGTTGCCAGTCAGTCACAGGACAAACAACCTCACACACACACACACACACACACACACACACACACACACACACACACACACACTGACACCTAGGGAGAATTTAGAGAGACCAATTAACCTGACAGTCATGTATTTGGACTGTGGGATGAAGCCAGAGTACCTGGAGAGAACCCACGCATGCACTGGGAGAACATGCAAACTCCATGCAAAAAGACCCCAGGCCAGGACTCAAACCCAGAACCTTCTTGCTGCTAAGCAACAGTTCTATCAACTTCGTCACTGTTCAGCCCGCAATACATGTTTAATGTATATTTAAATGGTAGTAAGAGAAACTACCTCAGTGAGGGAAGATTTTGTCCTCCAGCAGCCTAAGCCTTCAACAGTCTGACTACAAAAATAGCTCAGGAAATCCTAAGCTTGAAGCTTAGTTTAAGCCTAGTCTTAAACGTTGACACGGTGTCTGCACATGGGCTACAACTGGGAGTTGGTTCAACAAAAGAGAACTTTAGTAGCTAAACAATCTGCCTCACATTTTAATTTTTGAAACTCTAGGAACCCTTAGCAAACCTGCATCCTGAGTGAAGTGCTCTGTTGGGAACATGTGGAACAGATTTCTGATATGTGAGCTATTATTTTTATATTCAACTTGATTTTTTTTTCTGGAATAAAAAGGGAGCCTAGGGAGTTGGAAGTGTGGCAAATATGACCGACCGACCGTCCGTCCGTCCGTCCATCCATCCATCCAATTATTTTCTGCCGCTTTTCCGGGGTCGGGTCGCAGGGGCAGCAGCTTCAGAAGGGAGGCCCAGACTTCCCTCTCCCAAGCCACTTCTTCCAGCTCCTCAGGGGCGTTCCCAGGCCAGCCGAGAGACATAGTCCCTCCAGTGTGTCCTGGGTCTTCCCCCAGGCCTCCTCCCGGTGGGACGTGCCCAGAACACCTCACCAGGGAGGCGTCCAGGAGGCATCCTGACCAGATGCCCGAGCCTCAACTGGCTCCTCTCGACGTGGAGGAGCAGCTGCTCGACTCTGAGTCCCTCCCGGATGATCAAGCTTCTCACCCTATCTCTAAGGAGAGCCCAGCCACCCTGGGGAGGAAACCCATTTCAGCCGCTTTTTTCCGTGACCTCGTTCTTTCGGTCATGACCCAAAGCTCATGACCATAGATGAGGGTGGGAATGTAGATCGACCAGTAAATCGAGAGCTTCGCTTTTTGACTCAGCTCTCTCTTCACCACGGCAAACGCTACCCCAATCCGCCTGTCGATCTCCTGCTCCCTTCTTCCCTCATTTGTGAACAACATACAATTACACGAAAAGATTAATTACATGAGATGCCCAAGGTAATTCAAATATTTATAACATTTATAACATTTTAAAATTATCCAATTTTACTCACAACTTTGAGCTGAATTATAGTAATAATCATAAATGTCACAATAAAATTGATAAAATAATTATTTATGAGACCAATGTAAGTTACTTTACTGCACTGTTTATAATTAAATGAAGTTAATTAATAAGCAAACTTACCACCAGCTAGCAACACTTTGCTAAGTGTTGCTAGCTGAGGTCCTTTTGTGACACACATTTCATTTCCATTGGTTGTTGTCCCGTTGTGTTGTCGTCTAACTCGGAGTAGGACGTCACCATCTTGAATTTACCAAAATTAGTAACTATTGTCAAGGCCCTCTACTTTTAAGGCAATATTTTACGAGCAAAAATGGCGAATTTGAAAAGCGTCTGTTATCTTCCCTGCGTTCAAGTTTTTTCTTCTCTTTGTGGCGTTTTTTTTAAACAAGTGAAAGTGTGCAATACCGCCACCTCGAGTATGAACTGGAGCTAATGCCATTAATTATAAGGTTTTACATCACACATCTGAAAATGGATTGGGTACTTTCTTAAAAATTACATCATGATTATAATTTTTTTTTATTGTATGCAATTTTAATAAATAGTACAAGATTATTAAGGCACTTAAAAATTCATACTTTTTAGGTACTTAAAAATATGCATACATATTACATTAAACACAATTTAATGACATACTTCTGCATATGTATTAATTAGTTTTGTTTTATAATCAAGTTGCTGGGTGATGCAGACTTCTGCCCAGGTCCCTCTTGAAAATGAGATCTGGATCTCAATGGGATTCACCCGGTTAAATAAAGAAAATTAAAATAGGTATACTTTATTAGCCTAAAATTTACACTGAGATGTAATTAAAAAAATACTGAAATTAATAGTCAAAAGTAGTGTTAAGTGAATTTTTAAAAATTCTATTTTGAGCTTATATTTTTAAATACAAACAAAATATATTTTAAATATACCTTAGAAAGTGTATATTTAGACTTGGGCAAATATATATTTTTTTCACTTAAAGTATACTTTTATTTAATATATTAAAAGTGTATTTTGGTACAATTATGTTTAAGTGTGTTTAACGTTCTAATTTCAAATTTGGTACAAGTATACTTTTAGTATTCTTCAAATATACTTTTAGGTTGTCCCGGTGTGTTGTCATCTAACTTACTATTCTTAAAGTGTACTTTCACAAATTTAAGTTCGTTTGAAATTTACTAAAGTATACTTTATTTTCACCTGGGTCACCTGGCCGCAGCAAAATTTCCAAGTCTTGACCGGTCCACAATAATAAAACGGAGGGGGACCAATGCTCTAGACATCTATCCAACCCCACAATCCTTTTGTTAATTTGTTACAACACCTTGCATCTACTTAATATTCACTATGGTTTAAATTATGGCTTGATTGTTGTCACAAAGCAATTAAAGGTTAGCACACGAAGAAAAAAATGCAGACATGAAGAAAAAACACAAAGCAAGACTGAGGTTTTAAAAAGTAACAATAACAGTCAGGCATAGCTCAGCTACCAGCTGTGGCCACTTCGCAACAGAGTCAACAATTTAACATGCAACTCCTCTCCTTCTCCCTTCTCTCCTGTGTGTGCAAGCACACAATGTCTGTTGACTTACATCGACAGATATGTAGTCTTTATTATTTAAATTATTCATTTTCCTTGGGTCACTTTTCAATTCTCCTTAGTTCAGTGTTTAATTTCTTTAATAAATAAAAAGTAATCTTTGTTTAAGGTTCCTATTATCAAGTTTATAGGACCCTTAACAGATAGTGTGCAGAGCTTAGGCAGACAGGAACTGTTGCGCAGGGTTACTTTCAGAACAAAGTGAAGCAGTCAGGTTCCCAGTAAACATTTTAGTGTTTTTTTATGAAACCTATTTTGGTGTTTTGAAGAAAGCAAAACAAGAAAGTAAGAGAATGAAGAGAAGGAGAAGACAAAAGGGCAGAGAAGGAAGATTACCCCACTTTGACCTCTGATGCTAGAAACAGATTATGTGTTGAAGAAAAGTAACATCTCCTCCTTGGGCTGCCACCTTATTGTTGGATGGTTTGAGTGTCCCAAAGATCCTAGGAGCTATACTGTCTGGGGCTTTATGCCCCTGGTAGGGTCACGCAAGGCAGACAGGTCCTAGGTGAGGAACCAGACAAAGCGCAGCCCGAAGACCCCTTATGATGGAGACAAACTTTGGATCTGAAGTTCCCTCGCCCGGACGCGGGTCACCGGGGCCCCACTCTGGAGCCAGGCCTGGAGGTGGGGCACGATGGCGAGCGCCTGGTGGCCGGGCTTTTACCCACGGAGCCCGGCTGGGCTCAGCCCAAAGAGGAGACTTGGGTCCCCCTTTCAATGGGCTCGCCACCTGTCGGAGGGGGTTGGGTGCATTGTGTTACCTGCGGCAGCCAAGGTAAGATCAGACCGCCTCCCTGGCGGTCTGATCCTCGGTCTGATCCTTGGTTTATAGAAAGTCAGTTTGTTTTAAACGTTTAGAAATCCTCTACATTCATTTTCTCTGATGAAGCGGCACTCTATTGTCATCTTCCTGTCAGCGAGGACAGGTGTTATGCCGAGAAACGTTTGCCTTTCACGAATTGCATGCCCAGTCGCGGGAGCGAGCATTGCTCTAAACTCTCGCATATTGATGAGAAAACGGACTGAAATATGACTGAAGAGGAAACGTTTGAGATATTCGTAACATCATCACGCTTCTTAACCATGTAAGCCCTAAAATGTTGGGTTTTATTTCACAGATTAATTGAAATAAATACGGTTTTTACACCTTTATTGAGACATATGGTTGAACGTTTTTCAGTCGGTGTCTGATGAAAATGTTCTACGCAGATGGCTAGAAATTCCCCGCTTTTTCTTTCAACACCACAATAGCTTAAAGCAGGGGTCTCAAACTCAATGTATCTGGTTCCACTGGAGGCAGAGTCAGGGAGAGGCTGGGCCGAATAAAAGATTCCACAAAATCATTAAAAAAACATCCTCAAATGTAATCAACGTTTAATTATAAATCCAATACAGAAACTGCACGCTTTGGCTGTGACAAAGACATGATGAGGCTGTGACAAAATTTAGGGTGCATTCACTCTGCAGCCTGAAATGACCCAATTCCGATTTTTTTGTGAAATCGGTTTTTTTTTTCTTCGGGCCGTTCACACTGGCACACATATGCGGCCTGGATGTGTTCTGCAGTCTGAACGGGCAAACGACCTTAAAGTTTCCCGCATGCGCAGTAGAGTGTGCAATAGCGTTCTGTGTTCTGCCAACCATCATAAAAATAAGTGCTCAGTATGTGTAGAAGTAAACATGGAGGCTGACAGTGGAGCATAGCTTACATATTTGAAGTTGTTGTCCAACCAACAACTTAATCCTCATTATAGTCCGTCATAGTTGTTTTTCTTCCCACTTGCGCATATCAGGACGCAGAATTTGTTGAGTGATGTTCAGATCGGATGAATGGGGCCTGGACGTTGGGTCACATTTGAATCGGATGCATATCGGATATGGGTCGCATTCGAAAAGAATCCGGCCGGCACCTGTAATGAAAAGATCAGATACAGGTCGCATTACGCCAAAAAAAAAAACAAAACAAAACAAAAAAAAAACTGAATTGGCTCACTTTAGGCTGCAGTGTGAACGCACCCTAAGTTTATTCTATTTGGCGTCGCTCTTGTTCTACGTTTCATATAAGTCTTTAACCAGCTAGCAACCTATGGAGAACTCTCGACTCGTGACCTCATTACCACTTCTACTTACGCAGCGGATGACAACCAGCCGGGTAGTAGTCTCCTTTCTCTGCGTTTGTTCATGGCATTTGTTAATGGTAGACAGTACCGGAACGACGACTGCAGGGAAGGGCAACTGGTACCGGACTGTTCCATCATCCGCCGCACTATTGTTACAAGCATAGTGTGCATGAAGTTGGTGTAGCTTAGCCTAGCACCAAATGTCAGCCTTGACGAGGAACTTCCTTCAGAGGTCCGCTCACCCTGTGGGCCGCACTAATATTATACTTTCATATCATGGTGGGGGCCAGAGTCATCATCCTGCGGGATGCAATGGGCCCGCGGGCCGCAAGAATGACTTACAGAAATACAAAACAGAAGCCCATTATCTAGAACATTTTATATAATCCTTAACCGTCTAGTCTATTAATGGGGGTACACATTTTAATTTGTGAGCCTGCCAATATTTGCATTCCCTGTCTATTGTCCTGTTATGAAACTTATAGCAATAGCTCAGAGAACAAGTGTCAAAAGGTGAAATCTCTCTTAAATCTTCATTTCTTCAAGCTATCAGGGGGATAAATTTTTGGCGTAGCAAATCATTAGCTTACCAATATTATCCTATTGGTATAAAACTCATACCAGCAGTTCACAGAACAAGTGGGATTATGTAGAAAAGGTTATTTCACTCTTAAATCAATATTTCTCCATGTTAGCAGCAGGATGCATTTTTTGGCATAGCAAATTATTAGCTAGACAATATATCCAGGCCCTATATATTTCCCCCAAATATTATTGTTTGCTTCCAGCCGGTAAATATCCCACGATGCAACTGTACATTAAAAATTTACAGTAGAACTGTAAATTTCCACACGTGATCCAGCGGTCCAATCAATTCCTATATACTTTCTATATTCAGATCACAGTAAAGAGCTGTATTCTCAAAACCCAGTCACCTTAACTATATTTTCATGCTGTAGTTTTTACAGCCATTTGTTACAATGCAGAAAAATAAAAACTTCCCATCAAAAGGAGGATACCTTCAGCAGAACATGGTTTTGTTCATCTGCTTCGACCGACTGGAGAACAGCATAAACATAAAAAAGAAACAGCAAAACCTATGTAGGAGAACTATTGTAAAGAAAAGTAAAAGGTTACTAGTAGGAGGATAATGTTACATTACATGTTACATGTTGTTGCATTATCTCAGCCTATGCCCTCTTCTAAAAAGCCATTAGAGTTAAACACAACACAAATCAAGTTTATTTGTAGCTTGACATCGTACAGTACATTATACATAAAATTATACATAATAAAATTATACATATAGATAAAATTTCGTGAAATGCCATCATCAAAATCATCAAAATCATAGATCAACACATCAAATATGTTGATCTATGCAACACTAACACTAAACCAAAGACAACTCTAAACAGCTGGGTTTTCAGTGTAATTTTAACAGAACTCAGTGTTTCAGCTGTTCTGCAATTTTCTGGAAGTTTGTTCCAGATTTGTGGTGCCTAGAAGCTGAATGCTGCTTCTTCATGTTTTTTTTTATTTTAAATTAAATGATAGAAAACAGAATCCAGTTTTTTTCTTAGTGCGACTGCTGACAGTGGGAGGAGATTGCTAAATTCTCATTGTCAGGGCAGCAGGAGCTGGCTGTAAACCTTCTGCAAGTCAATAAGTTATGGTAAATCTGAAATCTGGCTTGATGATCATCATGTGAGAGAATGGAGACTCACACAAAGACTGAGCCAAAGAGCATTGCCAAGTTAAAAGCACATCTTCATGTGCTTTTTTTGACTATCTCACTTCCAACATGAGTTTCCAAAGGTGTTGTCTCACACCAGATGTTGCACTAGAACAATTCCAGTAGTCAGGGTGAAGTCATTGACTGCAGTTATAAAAGGAAGGAGAGATGCGAAGCATAATTTAACCAGGGCTGTGGGGCTAGAATCAAGCACACTTGGAGAGTTTAGATTTACTAATGAGGTCTGAAATTTCTGAAACATTTGGGAGTTTCGAAATGGAAAGTAGCTGACCAAAGGAAAACGTCACAGGAGTTCTCAGAGTTTGAGGGGTAGGAGATAAAAACTAGTGAATTTTGTGGATTTTCTTACTAAAGAATAGCATTATGGAATTAAAGTAACAGTTCAGCACAGATGTAGAGATATCTGTACTTCACTGATGTCTCTTAGTTTACTAAATTGTCTGGATAGTTTTGGAAAACGGTTTCAGCTCTCATCCTAAATATCTAATGAATTTGTTCCCACCACTTACTGCCACAATGAGTGAGTTTTAAATCACCAGCCATAGCAACAGCTTCCTCAATGTTCACAACATGATCTTCAAGGTATTTTTTCTTCAATCAAAAGCTTTTAAAGTCTTTGAATATTAGGAAAAAGGAAAATCCATTTTCCTTCTTCCTGACATTTTCAATGTAAGTTTGACTTGCAATTTATTTCAGATTGTGAAAACACTAGCTGTAAAACTTCTGGGGAATGTTGGAAAGGATCAAGAATATACGATTTTATAACCAAACATGTTGTGGAAATGGCAACAGATGTGCCTCAGTAACAAGTACAATTAATCAGTAGAATAATTGTACTTGTCCTGGACCTGTCCAGGGATCTCTAAAATAATTTATTTGGTTATTTTTCTGTTCTTAGCAGGTTAACACATTTAAAATCTTTAGAAGTTTTTATATTAAAGTATTTTTCTAAATTAAAGCATTTCATATGTTGTGTTTTTGATCATAGAATAACTGTACAATGAGTTTGTGTTCTGGCTTGTGTACGCAGTTTGCCATATTCAACTGATCCAAGTTCCTGGTTTTGCTCTATCAGCTCATTGGTTTTTATGTATCCTTTTCCTTTGTGAAAAGGATACAATTAACAAGTAGTGAATTTCTTAATTTATGTAAATTCTTGGTCCGATAATTTTTTTAGACCTCTCCAAAATATTAAACACAAATATGTGTTCTCACTGATCAGTGTCATCTAATTTGTGTCCTAGAGTTCTTTTGTCAAGTAATCAGAATTTTGTGTTTTACTCTTATAAAAATGTTTTATTTGAATAAGCTATATGTATTGCTCTAATAATGCAACCATTCACTTGATTCTTTTTGTTCTTTAGTCTACTTAGTCAAATGTATCTTATCTAGTAATTATGCAAGAGGTATAAAAAAACAGATAAAAAGATTGATGCATTCAGGTTTTGTTGACTCTTTTGTTCTCCATGTTCTGCCTAACAAACTTTTAAAGCACACACTGCCTCTGTTTTCAGAGTTTAGACACAAATCGGTGATTTCAACTAATCCTATTATCTTCACAACAAATGTCATTTCATTTTGGAGAAACTCAGAGGAAAAAAACAGAAAGATTTATTTGACTGCTTTCTTTTGGCGCTCGGCCCGGCTGAAGACGTTCGTGCATCATCAAGCGATCGGCTCGGGCCGGAGCTCAGGGTGGTCTTCTCCCCCAGGTCCGGACACCGATGGTGGAGAAGAGCCTAGGGAGGAGGGAGCACGGAGGTCCTCGTCCGGATGGAGGTGGAGATGGGGAGGAGGCGGTCGAAGCGCAGCTGAAAGGCTTTTGAAGGACTCTTGTGAGGTGATTGGCTTGAGTGGCTGCGCTCCGGTGCTGTTGATTGAAGCGTGGGCGTGGTAATGGAAGAGGCGGGCGAGTTGATTGGAGTCTTTCCAGCTTGAATTCACGTTTTAAAGCTTCCATTTCATTCTGGAGAAACTGACACAGAGAAAAAACATCAGAAAGATTTATTAGACTGGTTCTATTTTGGCGCTCGGACCAGGCTGAAGATGTTCGTGCTGAGCATCATCAAGCGATGTAATGATCGGCTCGGGCCGGAGCTCATGGTCTTCTCCCCCAAAAGAGGCGGCGGGGCCGAGGCCTGAGCGGCTGCAGGAGCGCGGCTAGAGCCTTGAGCCAACCCGACAGCAGAGCCTGTTGGCTGGATGATTGTGCTTCCGCAGAATAGCGAGGGCAGAAATGTAGCGCGTGTATGGCAAGTCGTTTTAAGATAAATTAGGTTTCGTCTGATTATTCGTAATTACATTCCAGATATCTAAAAATGTATTTTCACTATTTGGAATGGTAATTTAAGATATCTGTATTTACATTCTAACTAGTAAGAATAATAATTCAAGATATCTTCAATTACATTTTGACTAGTCAAAATTCCTTTCAAGATATCTCAAATGACGTCACTGGATTTGTCATTTGACGGGACAATATCTGTAATTACGATTTAAGATATCATGAACGTAATTATCACTAGTCAAAATTACAATTTTAGATATCTGAATTAAGAATAACGTGGAAGCCCCTTTGTGGTGTCCAGTTGCCTGTAGAATTTTATATTTCCTGCAAAACATTGTCAGTAAATGCCACAAATTAGAAAGAGCCCGACAATGTTGGAAATGCGGAGATAGCAAAGCTTCATAAGACTGCTTCTGATATCTGCAAAAATAATTTCCTGTTTATTAATTTCCGACGAACCGAATTCACTTAAAAACAGCTTTGAAAAGCTAAAATTGCTAATGTCAAACCATTTTCAGCATGAAAGTGGCGCATTTTCAAACATCTTTTGTCGTTTATTCTATTTTTCATTGTTTTATTAAACTTTCAAATTGCTACGTAAGTCATGGACGTTTTGACTAGACAGAATATCAAGATACGTCATTCTGATAGTCGAAATGTCAATTTAAGATATCTTAAATTGACATTGAAAAGTTGTGTAATTCAAGATATCTCGAATTTATTTAGATATCTTAAAATGAATTTTGACTAGTCAGAATTACATTTCAAGATATCTTTAATTTAGTTTTCCCTAGTCAAAACTACATATTTCCTACCCAAAAATACATTTAAGATATGTTGAATTATCGAGTCATTAGAGATATCTTTAATTGTAATTATGAATAGTCAAAACCAAAATCGAGATACTTGAATTTACTATAAGCATTATGGCATTATACATATATGGCATTATGTACCATAATTTAATTGTAGATATCTGAAATGTGTATTTCAGACAGTCAGTAAATCATTGTAGATATCTTGAATTGAAATTTTCATACAAATCAATGGTAAATCTGACGTCATTTCGACTAGTCAGAATGTAATTAGAGATATCTCAAATAATTATTTTTGTCTAGTCGAAATGCGTCTAGTCACAAAACAATTTGAGATATCTGGAATGTAAGGGCAGTAAAACCCAATTTATGTTAAAACGGCTTGCCATAGGCGTGTGCTCCTTCATTTTCACGTACCTTCCTTCGGGTGGGGGCGCCGATTTATGCGTTCGCATCCACCTGAATAATATGTACACTCTAAGAAATAATCCTGTAAATTTACAGTAACATATAGACGCCAGAAGTTTACTGTAAATGCACAGTACCGTAATTAATCCAGACAGTAGGTGACCCTCAATACAAGTACGGTATAGATATTGTGAAAGAATGGTAAAATACTGGCGCCTGTAACTGCCAGTAGTTAACCGTTTTTTCCAAAGAACAATAAAAAAAATATTAGATGCCAGGATTTTTTTTAACCGTTCTTTCAGAAAAACGGTGAAAAAAGACAAAAATGCTGGCGTCTGTAGATACATTTACCTCTTCAATCCTGTAATTACCTTTAGAAGTGGTGGACTGCAAGTAAATACTGTAATGACGCCAATACACAGCAGATGTAATACAGCCAACAGGGTTTATTAGAAATAAGAGCGAGCAGCTAATCCTTAAGTTGCAGCTCGCGCCTCAACAAACCGTTAAACTCAACTGAACACAGCTTGACTGTTCAACACACTGAACTCTCCGCTCTTCCGATGTTCTGTCAGATCAGCATCGGTCCTGGTCCTCCTGCTCCCCTGATCCCTCGCCCACATGACAGGTCCATCACATGTGAGTGGGAGTCAGCAGAGTCAGACAGGGGACCCCATAACACTCTACACATAACGGTGCAACTTTGCAGAACTAAAATACAGAATCGTTCAAATACTATGTGGTCGACAAGTGCAAACGCGCAGCAAACAGGAAAAACAAGACGCAAACAAAAAAAGAGACGCAAAAAAATAAATAAATAAAAATAAGTCTTCTAGACCACTAGAGCTTTGTGTCCGAATTCAGGGTCTGCAGCCTTTCAAGCTTATTCTTTCATTGGCTTGAGAAACGACCCGGTAGGCAGGCAGAAAGCATTGCAGAGAAGCTTTAGCCTTCAGCTTTAGCCTTCAGCTAGCTGCTTAGCCTTCAGCTAGCTGCTTAGCCTTCAGCTAGCTGCTTAGCCTTCAGCTAGCTGCTTAGCCTCCATGTTGAGTCACGACACAACATGATTTAAATAATGTTTGTAGGCGAGAATGTAGATTTATAATTCTCACATTTCTGTTCTATTCATCACCTAATTGGAATATTGGTCCGACGTCTTCGGAGTTGTCTGCTCCTGCTGTATTAACACCCAGCTCTCCTCGCCTGCTGCCAGCTGGTCCAGGTTTAGTATACTACGGAGAACACCTGACTCATTTGGGTTTTCCCAAATGACAGTTAGTTAAACACAAATATTAAGTCAGGTAACATCTAGTAGTAATATTTTGGTTCACTCAAATATTTCATTTATTCCTGAGCAAATCGGTTTGACTGATTAAAGTTAAGCCTAAAAACACAATTGTTTGATGTGTTTTACCTGAGATTTTGAGAGTATTTGGAAAGCGATACTTTGCTTACATTCCTTGTGTAAATGTGCTATACGTGTTTGAACATTTTAGAATCAGACAGATTTTTTAAATATGTGCGATGGACTGAGTTAAAAACAGGAGGAGTCACAGGATATTAATTAGGAAAATAAAATGACAATAGATAAACTAATCTCATAAAAGAGATCAAAGAAACAAAACTGAACTCAGGCAAAAATGTAAACAAACTGGCTGCACAAACAAACTGACCTACAGGGTTTATATACTGGCTGATCAGACCAATAAAGACACAATAGGGGTAACTAAACATAATACAATTACAAACACAAAACAAATAACAGTACAGCTAAGTTTGGCTAAACTAAATACTCACAAAATAAAAATAAAAAAAATATTAAAGTTTAAATACTAATATTTACTTAAACACAAAACGTATCTAAATAAAGAAACTGCACATTTCCCCTGCCAGCAGGAACTAGTGGTGCAGTCCAATCAGCATTTAAGCCTGCTGAGGCCTTGCCCCCATCTTTTGTCTGGCCACTCCAAATCAGGTACCGGGAAAGAAAACAAAGTTTATCTTATGCAAGCAAATTAAACTTTAAAGTTGATAAATACATATGTTAACTAGATGTGCGCGTTAACATAAAGAACAAATGTATCCAAATCAACATGTTTTACTGAAACTAAAGTGTTGGGTTTGAATGAAAAAATAAATTGTGCATAAAAGTTACCGACTTCAGAGTGTGGCCATGGATTTGCCCATCACAATATGCTCTTCACCTTTATTGCAAAAGGTGAAGAGTAATAGAGAAATCAGGAGAACAAAAGTCCATTTTTTTCCTTCGCCATTATGTGATTCACGTTGTCATGGTTGCTAAGCAATATAACGCCACGGTAGAGGCTAAGCAGCTAGCTGAAAGCCACAGCTTCTCTCTTCCGGTCGTTGACCCAAAGATGCAAAACCTGACTTCGGTCACAGCTGTTCTTTTTTCGACCCCCCCTAGTGGTCTGGATCACTTCTGTTTTCAGCATGTTTTGTTTGCATCTCTTTTTTGTTGCATGTGTTTTTCTCCTCTTTGTTGGGTGTTTGTACCTGTTGTCCACTGTAAAATACAATGGTGAAAGTAAATATACCTTCAAACACTAGCGTTCCAGTATTTTTACTGTAAATTTAGTTTTACTACTGCATTCACTTTATGAGTAAGCTACTCTCAAGAAAACTGTTATGCTACTTTTTAAAGTACAGTCTTAGTTTTACGATAGAACATTAATACCTGACCCAGTGTAGGCTTCTTAGAAGTGCTACAATTGGTGCTATTCTAAAATACTTAATCTGCATAATCAGGATTGGAAACCATTCCTCAGAGAACTGGTTAAAAATAGGCTTTCAAAGTCAATATATAGTTTCACTAACACTGGAATAAAAATGGAAGACTTTCAGTTTACAGCGACATAAACGGGGTTTAACTCATTAATTCCTACAATCTTATGAACATAAAAACATAGTTCTTAAAGAAATATCCATGCTTTGGGTATCACTAAGCAAATCAATACATGTTGACATGGCTGAACTAATGTGGAATTCTAGTATTAGGGTTTTTAAATGTGAACTGTTAATGGTTTTCAAGAGTCCAAGTGGAACTTACTTTATTAGATGGAGATGAAGGCACCGTCCAACATGGAAAAAGAAAAGACAATACAATTTAGATCCTACATAATGGAAACAGAAAGATTTCAAAGAAAAGAAAAGAACAATTAGCCTGAATGAAATGCCACTCAAAGTCTATCAGGTTTTTGATGAGGGTGGAAACCTGAACATTGACTGTCACTTTTTCTTTTGAATGTTCTTTCCTGTCTTTTTGGATACCATATTCCCATGACCAGCTTTTGTGCCCCTTGCTTCAATGAAGCGACTAAAAAACAAAATCAAAAGTGGGAAAATTCCTGAGACTATAAATAGTGTGGCATTTTGAATACAGCTAGTACAATATATAAATAAAGCTGTTTTTAATTACGTAAAGAGAAAACATCACCACCTTTGTCAAATGTTAATCATAACTTGCTTTAGAACTTCAAAACTATGTCATTGTAAAAAATTATAGGAATGGTTTTACAGTTGAATGAACCAAAGTCTTGGCTGCCTCATGTTGAAACTGGAGGTGGAAGATGTAGAAGATGGACAACACTGTCCTGTCTGGAATGTTGGCTGGACCCTCTCAAAGACAATATGGCCTTCAATGCTGATCATGCCGAAAACTTCTTACAGCTACTGTAATAAACAAAAGTCCTTAATTGGACTTTTGTTTATTACAATAGGATTTGTTTTATGGTCATTAAACAAATCCTATTGATACAGTATGCATTTAAATGATCATCATAATAAATAGTGTCCACTCTGCCAGGTAAAGTAAAAGCAAGGAACTTAAACTCCTCAATTGTTGTGCAAGTACCATCAATGTTGAAAACTGTAGGCTGGATTAATTTACAGAAGTTGTAGAGGAATTCATGGTACTTTGCACTGAAGGTGAAGTGTGCTTTGAAAGTTCATCAAAAGTTGCCTTGGATGATCTTGTGGTCACTGATGGTGAAGTGTCTTTGGTGCTGCTCTTGTTTTCACCAACATGCAGGAGGAAGGGCTGTCCTGGTTGCACGGCAATGAGGAAGGCTTCAACACTGGCTTGCACCTTTGACATAATGATATGATAAGAAGACGAATAATAAAAATTATTAAATATATTTAGCAAAGCAGCTACATTCAGATAGCAAACAAAGCCAATGAGAAAGTGCTTCTACAAAGAATTAGGATCATTAGAATAATCACATACCTGCACATATCTGCAAACATGGTCCACAGTTTGACATGAGCCATTTTGGATTCTTCTTGTGGCCTGTGGATGTAGGATGAAGCACATGAACCAACTGAAGAATGCCTGGTTTTCCCAGCCTGGAGGAACAACAGTATAAATAGCAGACACATTAAGATAATAAATAAACATTTTAAAGAGAAGTGTGAACAAAACTAACCAGACCCACCATGTGTCACCATCACAGTAATTCAAAATCCTTTGTCCACACGGTTTACCCTGGAGAGCATTTTTCATCACCTACAACATCAAGCATAAAAATGTCAGAAATAATTACCATGAACACAACTCAGACATGAGGCATTATAGAAATTGGTCAGCTTATAGAAACATTCTGGACAGCATTTCTTCTGCCAACCTGTCAGAAGAAATGTGTTAAAGTCATTATAATAGGCGTCAGTCAACAACATGACGTACTAATGATGAGAAAAAGAGGCAACCAATATGTTATTGTTTATCATTATTATTTATAGAGACAAAAACATTTTGGCTTAGCTTTGATCGAATAGATTAGCGGTTCTCAACGTGGGCGGTACCGCCCCCCATGGGGCGTTCAGAGGACGGCAGGGGGCGCTGGTGGTCATTTTTAAAAAAGGGGGGCGCTGGGATGCCTTTGGGGGGCGTTTGGTCGAAGGTAAACTTTACACCTTAAATGCACAACAATGCCAGTTTAGACTTTGAGCAACTTGGTAAAACTGTATTGTGTAACATTAAATCATGCTTGGCTGCAACATGGCGGCTCTTCTTCTATTCAGTGTTTGTAACTTCTGTTAGCTTCTAGGCGCAGTTCCTCTCCTGCTACTGGTAGCTAAAATCACGATACCCTCACTGTGTATCCCTCTGAAAAATGAACCCATTTAAATAAGGAAATCCCTCCATGGTGATACCACGATAGAGAGCGTTCATTTTATAGCATTAACATCGGTGCTGTAAGTGGTCCGGTATGAAACGGGGGTGCTAGAACAACTGTACCACAGCACTTTTAAATTTCAATAATCAGAATGCAGAAATGCTTTTCCCCATCGATACGCTTCCCTGCCGCCCTGCACCATATGCGTTAAAAAAAAGACGCGCACATTGCAAAAAAAGGAGCGACGACCTAGATGTGAATTATGGCATAAAATCAGAGAATCCGACGCTGAACAATGAAAAAATCAACACATGATTTGAAACTCATGATGATTAGATGGCGCAGCAGGTGATGAGGGACAATATCATTTATTGACGCTGATGGTGAGCGTCAATAAAATTATCAAATAAATCTAGCAACAGGAAAGAAACTAAAGTGGACATAGTAATAAACCAAGAGAGGATAATACTAATCAAATTAAACTACATGGAAATGAATGAAGAACAAAATGCAAGAATAAACTAAGAAACTAAAGTAAATACAGAGGAATAAAGTGGTATGGCAAGACCTTTCGAGCAATAATTAATACTGTTTATGGCAAGAATAAACAGACACTATTTCCAGATCAAAGGTAAAATAATATTGTTGAAATGTCATGGGTTTTTGGAGACCATTTCTAATACTGAGAATAAATATATTATACAGACCATAACCAGTGGCGCAACAACACATTTTTCAGGTGGATGCGAAAAAATAAATCGGTAATCTCCCCCCCTCGCTACTTTTAACTCGCTACTTTTACCTCGTTATGTGCGCGAGGTGAAGGAGCGACAGGCGCGCTGACGTGTTTGGGAAAACATCATAGGCGCGTCGCCCCCTTCAGACGAGGTTTTGGCGCCCCCTCTGGTGCTGCGCCCTATGCGTTGCATACCTTGCATACCCACTTTTTGCGTCACTGACCATAACAGTAAAGAACACTTCACTTATTTACGTTTTTAATTAGATTTGATATATTTATTTTTTCAATATAATTTTTCATGTCACTGCTAATGTCATGAGGCTGATGACTCCATGACACTTTCAATTTGACTCATTATGATTTGATTAAGAACCAGATTTGTTTTTGTAATTTCTGTCCAGTAAAACTATTAATCTATAAGCAATAGACAGGTTTATATAAAGATATAATCCATGTTTCTGTCTCATATTTGTATGGCATTAAAAGGATCTGGAACTTTTGTTTTTCCACTGAAAGCTCTGGTTTACAATGTGGGTGAAGTTTTATGGATGATACTCTGATGTCCCATTCTCCTGAAGGCAGCACAGAGCTGCACCACCGGAAACTGACAGAAACACTGAAGACAAGAAGAGCTATGATTAATGTAGTTACAGTTCTATCTATGTTTTAATGCTGCAGAGCTCAGTCGGTTTGAAAATAGTTCAAAGTTTAAACTGGCATGTGGAACATCTTTTATCTGGTCATTTTGTGCAATATTTAACAACTAGAAAATGGCAAATAAGAATATTTTTTCCACTTCGAGTGGCTACTGTTAGGCCTACCAATTTTAACGTGAGTGTTCATTGCATTTTTCATAGACAGCTGTATTATTTTTATATTATTATATGTATTATTTTTGATGATAAATACAGAAACAAACATAAAAATCAAAACATCTACAACAGTGATAGTAATATTAATGATAAAAAAACGGTCAGTGCAACGTAGCCTGCAAATTCTTTGGTGGTGGGCGGTGAGGGACCTGGATAAGGGCTGGGGGGGTGCTGGGAAAAAAAAGATTAAGAAACACTGGCATAGATCAAACCACAGGTCCAGCACAGCCATTATGCCGCATATAGTCGAAAACTTCAATAAAACGACTCCGCAGCTAAATAATGTTAACTCAAACGGCCTTTTTGACTGTTTTAATGTTCGTTTAACCACCCGACACCCCGTGTACACCTGCTTGGTAGCTTTAGCTGCTAACAAAAATAATAAACCAAGGTGCTCACTTCCAGTCCTCGCAACTTTTTGATGCATCTTTACTCCGACAGACTTGCTAACCAGTCTTTCATTTGATTCAAGTGTCTTAATTGGCGCAGGGAAGCATCTGAAAGTTGCAGGATAGCAGCTCTTAAGAACTGGACTTGAGTTCCCCTGTACTGAACAGTCATACCGCGATATCCAAACAAATAAACTTACGTTAAGCATAAGTTGATACTCTTGCGCAAACAGAAAGTTAATGCATTCATAAAAAATAATCAAAATCAAAAACATGATGGTCTTAACATGGAATTTACCTTTTTTTTTTAAATAGATCTTTATTGAGATACAGAATACATAACAGTATAAACGCGGCGTACATTGTGGTTAATGTCCGCCAGGGAGTTACAAAGATTGACATTGTAATGTATCACCATTACATAATACATTAAAGAGAGACCATAAAGAGCATGTTTTAATAGTTTTGTGGAAGTTACCTTGTTATGATAAACTCCAGACAAGACGTCATACTGCTGCCTCCCGGGCAAACAAGTGACGTCACAGATAATTTGCCATTGTGGGAGCAACTCTTCATCAAACACCATCTCTTTACGGAAACTGACAAACCTATCTATAAATTTGACTAAACAAGTGTTTAATTAACATTTTATTTTTAACATACAACACCAACACTGGTATTCTAACATTGTTGATTATGCTCTGTAGATTTCGATTAATTCCCTTAAAGATTTATTATGGAAAGTATTTTTTTTCTTTCCGTTTAATATTGTCTTTAAATGCTGGTTCTCTAAGATGCATATACAAGTACAATATCTTAAATAGGAAAAAAACTGTATTGTACAATTATCTTTACGGTAGTTTACTGCCAGTCGTCAGTCTTGATTGTGACAAGAGAAGAAGAAATCAAATTGAAATATCCTACCGTATTTTGGAATAACAGTATGTTACTGCTGGAATTCCGCTGTAAATTTACAGCCATTTCTAAGAGTGTGATCACATGGACAGTTGTGACAGAGTGTATAGATTAAACTACTGATTAACAAACAGCTAAATGCTGTCTCTGCATTCGATGAGTACTTCTTAAATTTGGATATTAAACCTTTTCTTCACATTGATATAATTTGGCAGTATACAAAGTGTTTCGATTGGATTAATAAAATAATATTTATTCACACAACTGATGCCTTGTCAATTCTATTTATGAGACCCTAGATGATAGAGAGACACAAAACTTATCTTGTAACACTTGATTTGGCCTCTGGGCCTTGAATTTGAAACAAGTGTGTCACAATAAAAAGACTGGTGAAAGAGGTCCATAAAGGTCTGATTCCTGAATAATAAAGTCAAAAGGAGGACCGCTGATACTGCTTTGCATTCAAATCAAACTTCCAGAACTTTAACCTGTTGGATTTTATTAGATGTACCAATAGGTAAAAAGAATGCCCTGCATCAGCCTCCTCTAAAGCATGTCTTTCATAGTTAGATTAAACTTTATGTAATCTGACTTTCGCTGTTAGACTTGATTAAAATAAAAGATCCATTACTATAGGCAATTAATTGAAATAAAAAATAATTTAGGAACATACAATGTTTGTGAATTTGGTACAGGCAGAATCCATTCAAGCTCCGAAATGCCATAGTTGTGGTTCAGGTTGTTTTATTATGACTCATCAGCATAAAAAGAATAAAAATAAAAGTTTTTTGGTGTAGCTCAAACAAAGACAAAACAACTGCCTGCTGACGAATCACAGCTCACTGGGAGCCAAGGAGCTGCAAGGGCATAAAGCTAAGTAAACAAAACTAGACAGTTTCTTTTAGATCCTGTTGTAAAATCCTTTTGATGCAACCACCAAAAATGGAATGACAGTTCTACGGGCATGTACAGTATGCTGAGCTTTGTTTTTTGTTTTTTTGTTTAAATACGTCAGTTTTAATGCATCAATCTGCTGACATGCTTGTTAGCGCTTTTCACTTCCACTTGAGGAAATGTTATGTGTCTTTTCATGTAGAATTTTATTGTGTGTGTGATACAACGATTTTATTAAAATGCTGTGTGAAAGTAAATAACGTCTGGAAAAACATTGTAGATCATCTTTAGTATTCAATAGGAATTTCCTGCGGATTCCGTTTTGAATCGAGGTAACTTTCTACTTTCTCTAATTAAAACAAATAAACTGATATAATAATCAGTTTATTGATATAATAATCTATAATAATAAATACAGAATAATAATCAGTTTATTTGTGATGAAAATAATCTGTATTATTTAATCTGTGATGAAAAAAATACGACTCTACTAGTACTACTAATAATAATAATAATAAAAATAATAATAATAATAAAAATAATAATAATTTTAAAATTGAAAACAAAGAAACGCTAAAAAGCGAAGTAAATCTACACAATCTAAAGATTCATCATTAATAGAATATTCTCAGAACAGGAATTTTAAAATTGGTTAACAGCTATAAGAAAACTGCTCATAAGATATTGCGACAAAAATAAATATGTCCATATAATAAGTCCATATATATAAAACACGTTAAATATTTTTTTTCAAAGCAAAATAAAAGGGGCCATAAACACGGAAAATTTAATGTCAAACACAAAATCGATTAAAATTTCATCTGAACACAAACATGAGCAATGAATAAACACAAAAGTATTTTTTGTCAGTGTTTAATTTGACATTTCGCTCTACTTCGTCCAGTCTCAATAATAAACAAACTCAACACTGAATATAAATGCTGACCATTTTTTACCTGACTTGTTGGGGAACATGTTGTATGATGACAGACAGATGACGGGGAGGTCTGTGCCTGCAGTATGAAACCACATTCGGCGTCGAGGTGTATACTGGACCAGTAGATATTATGGTAGGCACTATTGCCAGTCAGAGGGACGGAAACGACAATAAAAGTAACAAAGAGATCAATAGACTGTTTTACCCCGTTTCTGTGATTCAACTTCGCTTTGGTTAAATTTTAACTTGTTTTTTCCAAGACGTGTTGGATCCGGTTCCCGGAAACAGGTCCTGGACTGGAAAGGGTCAAATGTAGGTCAGTGGAGAAATAAAACTACTTATCTGTAGAAATCAAATAGGAAAGCTTTCGAGACGATAGATAGATGATAGATAGATAGATAGATAGATGATAGATAGATAGATAGATAGATAGATAGATAGATAGATAGATAGATAGATAGATAGATAGATAGATAGATAGATGATAGATAGATAGATAGATAGATAGATAGATAGATAGATAGATAGGCAGTCACTGCCTTTATAGACAGACAGAAAGAAAGAAAGAAAGAAAGAAAGAAAGAAGGAAAGAAAGAAAGAAAGAAAGAAAGAAGGAAAAGAAGAAAGAAAGAAAGTGTGAACGAAAGAAAGAGTGAAAGAATGTGTAACTTTTGGATGTGTAACATTTGGATGTGTAACTTTTTCTTCCTTCTTTTTGATTTATTTGCTTTATTAATATTTTTATTGAGTGCTAAGGATCCAGATGTTCCACTGGATTTATTTATGCAACACACAACTTCTTAGACTTTTTAGGTCGGGATTGTTGGAATGATTTCAATGAGTACAATGAAATCTCCAAATAAACAAATAAATAATTTGCGCATTCTTCATTGCGCACTGTGGATCAGAGTGTCTAACCAATTGACAGCCGAATCTCCGTTGTGAAAAACATCCTGTTCGTTTCACATCGCAGCTCTTTAATTTTTACAGAATATTATCAAGGAGATTGGACTGAAGAAGAGATACTTTTATTATGTAAATAATAAATAAGAATGAAGCAGAGTAGTAATGATATTTTAATCTGGCAGGTGGACGGGACTGTTTTGGAATTAAGTTGTCTGAATCGGATTTATTTTAATTTAATGCAATTGTTTTATCGTTCAAGAAAGTTCTGGTTTCGATCTTTAGGTCCTGGAGACTGCATATGGCTGGAATTTGTGCAACATAACTAAATAATAATATTAGTAGGTTTTGAGCTTTAATTAGGAAAAAACAATCTCTCAATAATTGGCCATCTTTTCACACCTCAAATGTGGAGGGTTATGGGTTAGTTTTCAAAATCAAGTAATGTATTTTTGTAAATGCAGCATAGCGTGGCGTCACCCAGCTGCAGGTGTGCAGGCCGTTAAAACGTCGACATTTACCGCATTGCGAATGTGCTCTGTAGGCCAACAGCGTTTCTCTTCAGTCTGTTGTGAAACGACGATACTGTCTCTCTCCTTTATAAATGAATTCCACGACCTTTAGTATCAACATTTAAAATTTAGCTTGTTGCTCAAAGAATTACATATGTAAACAAAGAATCCCGCAGTTCATCACCACCGGAGATTACCGCACAAATTTGTTCTGGCGCAAAAGTAATGATGGTTATGCAAACAATTCAAAATGTTTTCCTTGCATTTTAAAAGGAGGTGCAATGTGCACGTTACCAACAAAGAAAGGTCAAACAATCTGCCACCAAAAATGATCGATGTTTACTGCAGTGTTTACATTCTGCAGCGGGCGTAGACATAGAACGTGTTGAGATATAACGTCTCTTTCAGTTCATTCTAATTGAATTTTGAACCTTGTGACTATGTTTGGTACAAACTAAAAAAGGCAAATATAGCTGGCCTCACTATGTATGAACACGTCTGGAGCTATTAAAACAAAATCCGAAGAGCAAAACAGAAAGGCGAGTTCCTTTCTTTGTCTGCTGTGAGCTGCTCGTCTTTGCAGAGGCAGAAAAAATGGCCGCTGAGAGACTGAGAGAAAGACGAAAAGCAGCTCTCCTCCAGCAGCACTCCATGAAGAAATGCAATAAATTCCTTGTTGTTTTATGAAAATTTACAACTTTGTGATACAAGTTTATGAGTGGCCGTGCATGGGGATTGGACGGCGAGCTGGTCATGTGGACGCGCTTAACGTGAACATGAACTTTTTATGATTTCCCAAGTGGCTATAATGCTGCAGCGCTGCTCTCCGGCCCGAACAGCCGCCCTCTCCTCCACTACTTCGGCCGAACCTCGTAAGCAACCGAGCGAACCTCATCAAGCGGACAAATAAAACTGAGCGCTTATATCGAACCGAACTGCTTATTAACAACAGTGATCGTGACTGCAGAGCAAAGAGGAGCAGAGACTGACAACAATCCGCCTTCCTCCTCCGTCTCCACCCGCTCCTCTTCCTCCATGGCGCCGCTCTCCGGCGACTCTGGACTGACGGTCTGAAGGGAGGACAGCAGAGGCCATCCCTGGAGACACCATACCGGACACTGAATCTGTTTTTTTTTTTTTGGCTTATTTGTTTGTTTGAATTTGACATTACGTTGATTATTAGCAGTAGGGGCGATGATAGCAGATGACAGGAGTGTTTTTATGTCTCGACGTCCCTTCGGTGACACAAGAGGATCTAATCCACCTCTCCCTCGCCCTCACCTCCCCTTCCTCACAGACCGGGTAAGATGCTGCCTCCTGTCCTTCCTGCAAGCCGCCGCGGGGAACTGCAGGTGAGTTCGAATTATCGGCGCAGAGGGAATGCGCAATGTTCCCGCAGTTCTTAAAGAAACAATATGAAAACAACAAGAAAACTGTGAGACTGGGCTTTGTGGAAACCTTCCTAATTCTGGGTGATGGGTAAAGGTTCGGATGAGCCGTAAGTGAATCCCTTCCGTGTTGGGTTAGGCACTGGGGTTGTTTCCCCTGATGAAATGGCCTCTTCAAAATGATGGGATTAGGTGTTGAGATACGCTGATGGAAAAACAACGCCTTGGATTCCGGGCGTGTTCGTGAGAAACTAATGCTGGCTTTGATGTTAGAACAGGTGCTGCGGATTTGACACTTCAGAACTGTAAAATCAGAAGACAGGAGATGGTTTAGACTGTTCATCTGCATCTGTGTGTGTCAGAACGTGGTCGGACCTGGTCGGGAATGTCTCTCTGCTTTAGCTAATATCTCTTCATCTGAAAATTGAGACTTTTCAAGTACAGAGAACAGAAAAGAACTTTCAGGTTCTTTCAGGCGTTTCACATTCTGTGTGTGTGTGTGTGTGTGTGTGTGTGTGTGGTGTGTGTGTGTGTGTGTGGTGTGTGTGTGCTCGTGAGGACCCACTACTCCTAATGGGATTGTTTTTGGTGCAGGGTTTAGATTTAGGAATAGGTCATGAATTGAATGTAGGTTATGTGGGGGGTTAGGGATGTACTGGTATCTTTTCAGTTTAGTTTCACGATAATGGTTAAGTTTCAGAAATGAATGATAAATGAATGGAATTCGATGCAAAGTTTTTGTGAAGATAAAAAGACATACTAAGACATACTACGGATGTGTGTAGGTGCAGGTGTGCGTGTGTGTGCAGGAATGCTGCTCTGTCCGTTTTAGCACTTTTATGACTTTGTTTCCCCACTCATTTCCTCCTGTGGTGGGTGGCCTGTGTTTTCTGTGTAGCTTCTGTGGTCAGAATACCACCATCATCCCGTGTCACCTTCCACTCATTCTCGATAGGTGTTATCTCTTTGCTCTGTCTCTTGCTTTCGCTGTGCTGCCTCCAACACCTTACCTGAGCAGAGTCCGTAAATCTCCAAAGAAACAAATATTCACATATTAAACCAGACAAAACACAACCAGAAGTTTGGAAGGATCTCAAACAAATAAAAGCAAAACATAGCACATGCGCTTTCATTTTCTAAATATACGGTGAGCAAAATTAATTTTCTATTATTAATTCTAAACTTATTTTTTAACGTAGAGGAGGCGCAATACAATCAACCTCATCTAGGTAAGCGGAAAAGGTTTTCATGTTTTGTTTTGGGAGAAATCATTTATCTTCTTTCTAGAAAAACATATAGAAAACAGTTTCCTCTGTCCTACAAATATAATGAATAAAAAAATGAAGCATTTTTAACATGATTATACAGGTACGATGGTAGACTACAACTTTCTTTCTCTTCCCTCTTTTGTTCTTTTTCTTTTTCCTTCTTTTCTTTTTTTCTTCTTTTTTCTATCTCTCTTTCAAAATTGGTTTGTGCGTGTGGTGGGGGAAATGTTCGTTTTGCAATTTAGTGTTGCTATTTCTAAATATAACTGCAGAATTTGTTTTACTTCAAAAAAACGATAGACAGACAGACAGGCGGGCAAGCAGATAGATAGATAGATAGATAGATAGATAGATAGATAGATAGATAGATAGATAGATAGATAGATAGATAGATAGATAGATAGATAGATAGATAGATAGATAGATAGATAGATAGATACTGCCTTTATACGTGAAGCTGCTCTAACAAAAGTCTCTGGTGCCATCTAGCGTCTGATTGAAAATATCATACATTGTCACATCTGTTCACTCTGTTCACATTGAGAGGTGAAATGTCAGCCTTGCGAAAATATAATGTGATTTCCATCTTTTTTTTTTACTGTTGATTGTTGTTGTGTTTGACTTAAATTACAAAAAAACAGCCTTGCTTCACACACCAGACTGACTCCTACTTGTTTCATTCACTGTTTGCGGTAGTGGTGGAAATAAATATGCTCCCACGTACCTGTCTTACTATGAAGCATGTGTTGATTGCTTAGGTCATTCGGTCGAAATGAGAAATATACTGAGACTTTGGACATAGCAGTAGCGTGTTAATCGATTCTACATCTTTGAATCCAGCGTAAGTACTCAGAATCTGCTCTTTCCGTCGACACTCACAAAGAACAGTCCCACATACTGTTTAATTAATGAACACGAATAAGAACAATGTCCTATAAAACGTTCAAAGATGCGCGCTTGCGAGGACACACACAGAGGAGCGCTTAAATCTACTTATATCCTTGTGGGGCCTATTTTTTTCTACAATGTGGAAACCACTGCTCATTGTGGGGATAATTTCTTGGCCCCATGAGGCGATATGCTGTTTTTGGGTGAGGGGTTAGGCTTACGTCAAAATGAAATTTGACTTTTGGTCAGGGTTAGGTACCTGAAGATTTGGGTAAGGGATGTAGGAAATGAATGGAAATAAAAATAAAGCCCTCACTAGACACGAAAACACGACTGTGTGTGTGTGTGTGTGTGTGTGTGTGTGTGTGTGTGTGTGTGTGTGTGTGTGTGTGTACGTGCACGCGTGTGAATAATGAATCATTTATGGAGAACCCACATGGATTTTTTAATCACAAGCGCAGCGGCTGATGAATCTTCATTTTATGTAAAATTCCAAATTTGGGGGTTATTTAAATAAAAGTTTCTTTGTTTGTTTATCTTCATGAAGTGATCCACTATTATTATTATTATTATTATTATTATTATTATTATTATTATTATTATTATTATTATTATTATTATTATTATTATTATTATATGTTTTTAAATTATTATTCTTTTAGAAAAAGAAATACAAGCTTGCAGAGCAGCATTCATTCCAAGTTAACATTTAACCTTCGGTACGCTTGAGAAGCTGGAGGGCAGCTCCAGTTGCTGATCGTCCGGTGAAGTGATCCGGCGCAGGAGTTCAGAGTGATGCGGATGAGGCGCTCAGTCGCTTTTCGCTGCCTGGAAACAATTTATACATTAAGACAAAAAAGGCGCAAGTAAGCCCGTTTCTGTGAGTTTGTCATTAACCCACATAGGCGAGGTCAGTTAGAGGGGCCTCTAACACACACACACACACACACACACACACACACACACACACACACACACCACACCTCTTCATTAAAGTGTATTGATCCTCTTTTTAGCGCTATGGAATCTTGTGTGTTGGCCAAAATAAAAAAAATATTCTCACACAGGTCGGTTCGGTTAGTTTTTCTCTCTTTAATCTTAAAATATAAGGAAACGAGTACATTTCTTCTAAAAATGCATAAATAGACACATAATTCGACGCAATAATATGAGATATTGTGGAAGATATATAGTGGAAAACATCTCTAAAGGGAAAAATGTGCTGCAGCTGATATGAAGCAATCTGTTCAGTGCATGCATTCCTTTGAACAGAACATTTATCCATCTGCTGCTTCCAGCGGCTCTGTTTTCACTTCGCCGCCATCTCTCGACTTTACAAGGAGTCATAAAGAGCAATAAAGCCATAAAATCTCCAATGTCTTCCGCGCACACACTAAACATACCCAGTGTTTAGTGTGTGCGCGCAAGACATACACACGGGAGAAAGAAGAGCAATAAAGCCATAAAATAGAGGTCCGACTCTTTTAGCTTTAATTGTCACTGTTCTCTGAAGTTTCTCACATTCCTGGGCTTCCTTCAGCGGTCCTCAGATGTTTACACTGAAGTTAACACAGACACACACGTCTGATTTACTGCGCAGAAATACAGACAGCTTAACAAGTATATCCGTTGAAAAAGTTGAAACGTTTGGGCTTATTATCATCCTTGGAAGTCTTGGGAGTCCAGATCAGTCTGTCTCTAAATGTAGATCCACAAAGAGCAGCAGCTACACGCTAGAGGCTAAATATTGGCGGCTTCCCACACTGACCGCCTCCAAAGTTTTCACATGTGCGTAGCCTCCTTGAATACTTTGATACATTTCAGAAAGTACAAGCATGACAAAATTATATATTATGCGGAAATTCCACGCATGTACAATTAACCCAGAACCGTCTAGTACATTGACAAGACTGTAAACACTTAAGCGTTTTTATTATCTTTTTTTTATCACGTTCCAGTCTAAACCAAGGAAAAAGGCTTGTTGCAAAAACATGTTTTGGCTGAACGTTTCTCAGGATGCATTTTAAGAGGATGTGTATAAGGAAATTGTAAGCCAAGGAAAATGCCGTTTGAGTCCCATCCACAACAACAATAATAATAAATACAGCTTGTTAAGGTAAGATAATAGCAGTAACAAAGCACACATATGAAAGCCATAATATTTAGACTGCTTCACTTATATGTAATTTATTGCAAAGAAAAAGCTGCTGGGCTAACAGTTAAACGGCTCTGCGTCAATCTGAAGGACAAGACTGTTTGTCTGAAATGAAAACGGCAGCATGATGAAAGTATTTCTGAGAGTGGAACTGTATGTTCCCCGTGCGCTGCAGCTACTGAAAACACGTGCTGTGCTTGCAGAAACCTCTATTTCTCTGCCGTTTGATGCTTTTTGTCCCCGACTGTCCAACACACCTGCGACGACACACAACTGTCTGCACTGAAACACCACGTGTCTCTTCAGCAAAACATTCCATGAAATAAGGAAGCCGCACTCATTGCAATGCTTTTAATTGAAAGAATCGTGTTTTGAAATCCGGTTTAATGAGGTTATTGTTTAACCTGATTCTGTCTGAACATCAGCAGCTTTAAAGTCATCAGCCACAAACAAACCAAACATCATTCATCGATTGAGAATATCTCTCGTGCTTTTTATATGATCTGTGATTTGTATAACTGGGTTAAAAACTTGCTTAACAATTTATAAAATGAGTTTGCAAACTCATTTTATACATTGTTATATTTGAACTAAACCTCATGCAAGGTAAGTTTATTTGCATAACACATACAGGTAAAAGACTAACAAAAAAAGCATAAGCGACAAACATTACATTTTCTCAAATGTCATAAAACAATAAAAAAAATACATTAAAATATTGGAATGAAGACTATAATTAATGAAAGTTCCAGTCATTAATAATAAATGTCAAATGTAGATACCTGGATTTTTAACGTTAAATTAACTCAATGTTCTACTATTGTCGCCGTGTTTTTGCAGTTTATTACAGATTAGTGACGAATAAAAACTGAATGATGCCGACGTGCAATTATAGCCTTATGCGACAGACCTGTTAGGTTTTTTATTTGTTTCATTTTGGAGAAACTGATTAATTTTTGCATGCTGTGGCCTTTTTGCAACACGAGAAAAGCCACGCAAATAGCATTTGCAAAGTTGCTCGTGAAGTTGAAAAAGTTATGATTAGACCCATTCGATTTTTATTTTTGCTGTTTGGAAAAGACTGAGAAGAAGAGAAAAAGAATAAGTCATTTCTAAATCAATTAAAAGTAATCTATATATTAGTTTTCCAACAAAAGAGTCATCCATCATCTTTTCACTTTTTAAATGGTGACTCATTTGTTGGAAACATTTGTTGATTTATTGGCCTGTTTTGATTGTGTATGTCCGATGATTTATTTCACTTCACACCACGTTAATTTTTTAAAATTAACTTCACTGCTTGTTGTCGTCAACACCGTAAATACTAAATTAGATGTCGGAATATGGGACTATGTGAAACCTGTTCCGAGTTTTAAAATGACCCATCCGACCGCTTGATATGCCAAAGTCACTAATGCAAAAGGATTATAACTAATACAATAACAATGTTACCGTCCTATGTCTGTCCCCCGACTGCAGGCCATCCCTGTCCTTTTCCAAGAGTCGCTGCTTATCAATGATTAGACCCCAGTCAGCTCCAAAACAATTTGGCTGCTTCCCGTTCCCACAAAGCGGGGAGGAAACAGAGCGTCCTGCCTGGGAGAGAGGGAGTTCATCTTCTTTGAAAGAGGCCAGGAGAGGTGGAGGTGGAGGTCAAAAAGTAAAAAGTATGATAAAAAATAAAGGTTGAAATGTTCAAATTCAGGTGGTCCAGCAAGAAACACGAAAATTAGGCTGAAGTCATTGAGCTTCCCAGACATCTCTGAATGGCGTCTTTAATAAGGACTTGGCTTGTTGGGAATGCACTGGGTGGGAGAGTAAAGTAAAAGCAAAAAATAGAGTCTTTGTGTCAATTTATCAGTCGGACTGTCTGTAGTTTGGCCACGGGGACAAGCTGCAGCCTGTGGAGGAAACAAAGAGAGACACAGAGAAGAAGAATTATTTATGGTTGCGGTTATTTTACAACCTTACTGACACACATTCAACTTGAAAGTTTCTTTCCATTTTTCCTTTTGTCTTTCTTTCTTTCTTTCTTTCTTTCTTTCTTTCTTTCTTTCTTTCTTTCTTTCCTTTTGTGGTGTGTGGTGAGTGTGTGTGTGTGAGGTGACTCGGGGGTGTTAATGTGCAATATATATGTATAAAACAATTTTTTTTATTTTAATTAAGTTTTAATTTCGCTATGCTGAGTTCAGACAAAATAAACATCTGAAGCACGATGAAGTCTAAAAGATGGCAGTCTAATCTTTAGCTGTGAAGCTCCATGCACAACTTCTGAAAACAGAAAAAACATTAATTCTCACTGCTAAAATAATTAATATTTTTCAGATCTCAAAGTCAACTATAGATAAATAGAATGCAAAATGTTCCTCTTCTGTGTTTACATTCTCATTTATACGTTAACTAGAGGACTTCAATTCAGTAATTTGTACATTTCTCTTGTTCAATTCTAGTATATACCTTGAGGTAAATTGCTTGATTCCTTTGCCATTTAAAAGAGTGCTGGTGTAATCAGTGTCATTGAAACGAATAAAAAATTGATTTCTCTGTTTCTTTTCTTCTTCTCCTGTTACCTTTCAGACTAATCAGTGTCACAGCTCAGGAACATAATCATTCACAGCACACATATAGTTCACATATAACCAATTCTAAAAACTGAAGCGGAAGTTTTTGAATCTATATCGCCTTCAGACAACAGAACATCGACTAGACAGCGAGACATTGAATTATATTCAGAAGATTAACATTCGATCGGCATTTGTTCTGATAAAGAAAAAAAGTAAGCTTGTGGAAGAGGACACACACGTACAGTAGAGGGATGTAAATCAACCAAGCAAACAATTAAAGGCCACCAATTACAAATATTCAAACGTCTAAATGACAGGAAGAGAGAAGAGCTTCCATTCTAAACTAACTTAGGTCCCTACAAACAACACGCAAACATACAGGATGATATACGAGTCGTGTGCGGTCCAGCATGTTGTATTCATACAACAAATTCATTCTGACGCGATGTGTTGGCTATTATCCACAAAGTGAAAAGGATATGTGCTCATTTTCCTCTGGCGGTGGAGCTTCAGCCCAAACATGCACACGCACGGTTGTACTGAAAGGCGCTGGCGGCGGTTTTTATGGGTCCAACATCAGATGAAGGACGACACACAAGAGGAGATACGATCAATTTAACGCGCGGACAATTCCGCGGTGATTGCGCAATCTCACCGGGAGCTGCAGGAAGATTAGAAAGAGAAATGAAATGACAATTAGAAAGGGAGAACGGGAGTGGGAGATTGAAGTAGGGAAATAAGAAAATAAAGGGGGGGGGGGGGAGGGAGAGGGTCGCGGGAGTTCCCAGACCCCCTCCTCTTCCTCTTCTCTCCCAAACGAAAGGAAAAACGAGGTGAACTAATGCCATGCAGAGGAGCTTCTCATTGGTCAGTGTTTGGTCAGCTGGTCTCTGACTCCCCCCTTGCTCCTCACCCAATTCCCGTGACATACACACACATAGACTTTTTCTTGCTACCGAGCTCCCCACCACACACTACCAAAGCACTGGCCCCCAGCCACCCCAGCCTCACCCTCCTCACCCCTCCTCCCAATCTGCGATAAACTCAGTGATAGCAGCAGCAGCAGCAGCCCGTCGGACTGTGGGCTATAAAACACAACAAATCATAAAGTGCAGGCAGGGAAGGCAGAGGAAGGAGGACGGGAGGAAGAACCGTTAGTCTCGGTCTACTCCTCCTTCTTCTTCTGCTGCTTCTTTATCGCGTTATCATTGTTGTTGTGTTTGTTACGTGCCCTCCTGTGCTCCCCTCTTCTCTTCTCTTCTTTTCCTCCTTCTCCTCCTTTCCCACTTTTACCAATGAGTTCATATTTTGTAAACTCCTCTTTTCCGGTGATACCGGGAACGGGTGGAGGCGGCCAGACGGCATCGGCAGAACCATTCCTGGGTCAGATCTCACTTTACTCATCGGGATACGCAGACCATCCGCTCAGACATTACCCAGGAGCAGCGACTGTGACTGCGGCCGCGGCCGTGGCTTACAGCGCTCACCAGGAGAAATCTTATCCAGCCTCTACCTACTACCAGCAGGCTGCGAACGGAGCGTTCAGTGGGCACCGAGTGACCGGGGTGGCAGTTGGGGGCTCGACCGGACCGGGCGCATGCGACTACGCCACAGCAGCAGCGGCGGCTGCCGCGGCGGCCACGAACTTCTACAGAGACAAAGATCATCCCTGTAGTCTGGATGAACACCAACTTGCTCTGAGCCAAGACGGTATGCATCGCAAAATGGAGTGCGCTGGGCTCGGAGCAAAGGGACTATTTGGAGAATCCATGGATGACAAGCAAACAGCACCAACTCCAATTTATCCGTGGATGCAGCGGATGAACGCATGCAACGGTGAGTGTTCTCTTCTTCTCTGTTAAACTGACGTTCTGTTTGTCAGCCAGCCTTATTCCGTCCTCTTCCTCCTCCTCTTACTGGAGCTGCTTTATAAAACTCGTTTGTTGGCTTACCAGTCAGTCAAGGCATTGATGTTTTATTGTCCATCATAAAACTGGTTTGTTTGGCTCAACGTCGCAGTTACTTTGTGACCTATTGACTGACGCAGCTACCGGGCAGGGACAGCTAACCTGAAGCTGTTAAAGCTCAGTCTGGCAGGCATTGTTTTCAATAAGGGAAAGGAGGAGCACCAATATTGTCGTCATTTGCTCATCTTGTTTGCTTCTTCCTGAATGGTTCTATTTATGTTTTGCAATGTGTGAATTGCAAAACATTTCTTTTTTGTCAAAAAAATAATTCTTTAAGAGAACATTTTTTCATCCAGTTGCTTAAAACAATTCCTGTTTTTGATTAAAAATATTTCATTTAATTTCATGAAATTCAATTATGCAGTTTTATACTAAATATAATGAATCCCTGCATCGTGTACTGATTAATCAAAACAGGTGCGACGATCGTTTCACTGCATGGGAAAATGCAGGACTGGTAGCGACAGCTTGGTCGGCGTGGTTTTTTATGCCAGTCTTGCTCTTCAGTGTTGCAGGAAGTACATCAAAGCAAGATTGACACGTGTGCTGATGCTGTCCTTCAATTTATAGATTTATATTAGTAAGAAAGAAAATAGAATATTGAGTGTCGATTAAAGAAAAGTCACTGGTTCATAGCTGCTGTTGTGCTCGGTCCTTTCAAGAGATTCTTAACTAGACAGTACGTGGAAAAAACAGCATCTATATGAAAAACTGTAAGAAGAAATCAAGAGATAATTAGTAGACTAATGTAAAGTTAGATCTAAAACGAAATCACAAAAAAGAAACAGGTTATCTGCGATTTAAATTTTATTTTACATGTTTCTGTTACAACGGTGTGATTTTCCATATGTTCTCCCTCTGATATATTCAAAATCAAAATGTCGATCCCTCTTTAGACAAGTAATCTGAAGATTTAGAGTATTGTGGCCTGAACATTTTCAGTCTTATTCAAAATAAAAATAACTACATTTATTGATGCCATCTGTTCTGAGTATGATTAACAGAAAAAACTTTGCACTGATCCTTAAATTATTAATAAAGAGAAAGGTTTATATTTAACCGAAGTCAAGTATCCTTGTCAGCGAAATGCGCCATGTGTATAATCTTTGGTTTAAATAGTTAAAGGAATGTAACTCCTCTCGTGACTTCGTCTCTTTTTATCTGTTAGGCACCTTCGGCAGTCCGGGGAGACGCGGCCGGCAGACATACACTCGCTACCAAACCCTGGAGCTGGAGAAGGAATTTCACTTCAACCGGTACCTCACTCGGCGACGGCGCATCGAAATTGCACACGCGCTCTGCCTCACGGAGCGTCAGATTAAGATCTGGTTCCAGAACCGGAGAATGAAGTGGAAGAAGGAGAACAAACTCATTAACTCATCTTCTTCCTCCTCTTCCTCCTCTTTCACTCTAAATGGAACAGATGAAGAAGAGAAACGGACGGAGTGAAAGAAAATAAAATGACGTGAGACATTTAAAGCAAGAGAAGGATGGAAGAAAATTTGTGCTCCAAAGTGTTTGTTAGGTGTGGGCATTTTGTGAGCCCAGCGCTCCATTTGTTTCTGTCTGACAGCTCAAAACCGTGTGGATCACAAAAATGACCGAGATGCCTCACTTTCTCTAAAACAAGTCTCTAAACGTTGTATTCAGTGAAAACAACGTTTTGACCCACTTTTGATTTGCTTCTTCTGCTTCTTATTCTTCTACACTTTAAAAACAGAAAACCCCCGCACTATCCTAAATCCTAAATAATTACTAAACGCTGAAACTTTAGGAGGCTAGGCAGAGTGGCAGCCATGGAAAATAGATAAAGCAATAAAGAAATAGAAATTGCCAGGGACGGTACATGAAGACATGAACGAACACTATGTGTGTTATATATATATATATATATATATATATATATATATATATATATATATATATATATATATATATATATATATATATATATATATATATTATATATATATATAAATATATTATATCAAATATTATATATATTATATATATATATATAAAATATATATATATATATATATATATAGTCGCTGCTGGCTCTCAGATCGCAGTGCTGATAAATGGTGGGTTTGGCGTGGATGGTGTCTCAAAAAAATGACAATTAGAAAGCATTCCAAAAACTACCTAAGTTATAGCGTTTATTTTGTTTTGTTTTGTTTTGTTTTGTTTTGTTTTTATATCTGCCAGGCACTTGCTTTTAAGGAAACGCTTTCCGGTTTGGTCCCTTTTTCTGTTGGCTGTTATACTGTGTGGTGTCTTCGGTTCAACCTGGGATTGTGTTCCACATATACTAAAAGCACGGAAAGGGAAAGGAGTGAATATATGTCATATGGTATTGTACATATTGTAGCTAAAGTATACAGATTTAGTCAAGGACATGTTCTTTTCGTAGAGTGGTTATTATTCAACTTGGAAGGTCTTAACGGTCGTTTGCAGTTGTTATTTTTCCACTTGGTTGTACAAAAAGTGCGCGGAGGTGTTGACCTACTGATTTTCTCCCAAACTACCTAAACACCTTCAGGGCATTGTAAATTTGATTAAATGTGTTTCTTTCTGTTGTTTTTTTTTGCCAAGTAAGTATACTACCTATGAGAAATGTACAATAAACTTTAAAGAAATGTAAACAATGTAGATTTTTTTTAGTATAGGGATGCATGTTGGCAGATTTATTAACCAACTCTAACAAAGTACTTCCATACTGTAAGGTTGAAAAGAGGTTTATTTCAAGATTTAGTGCTTTTTCACGTCGGAGACTAATAAACCTTTTAGCCTTTTTCATGTAGGCTAAGTGTGAAACATGCAACACATTTAAGGCGCGGGGGTAACGCTCGGAGTGATGGTTCTATTGCCGGGGCTGGAGGTCGAGGGAACTCTGTGCAGGGCCAGTTAGGTGGGATGCTCTGCAGGAGAAGTGACGGCGGCGTGAGAACTAATTAATGAGCAGAGGCAGGCAGAGAAAGCTGACCTGTCCTTAAGCAGGCCAGCCAGACACATTGAACATACACACACACACACACACTGCACCCAAACAAAGTGGACAATGTGCTGGTGACCTTTTCAACTGTGCGTGTCCTCAGAGTGACCGGCGAACGGACCTCCATTTGAGTTTCGCTGATGCAGCATATCATCAAAATAAAGCAAACCGTTTCTGTCTTCATCTGATGTGACGCTTCAGCATAGCTGAAAATAATCACACAGATAATCAGCATACATTCAGTTCCCAATTAAACTTTTCATTTTCTTTCACATAAAAATTTTTCATTTAATTATTTAATAACAGTAGGATTATGGACAGTTTTATTGCAATAGTCACATACCTAGATGAAAACAAAAGTTAAAACGTGTTTCACGTTTCATAACAAATACATTTTGCGTGTTAAAGCATGTTAATACAATTATTAACATGCTTTAACACGCAAAATGTATTTGTTGTGGTTCAGCTTCTATAAGTGTTTTTAAAAATATGGTCATGTTTACTACGAAACATATTATAATAGCAATATCATATAATAAATATCACAGCTAATAAAAGATGTTTCACTGTTGGTGAGAAGAATGTCAAAATTAATAGCCACAGATAGCTGTTGTACCCACTTCTCCCCCTTTAGGATGAGAATTGGGATTTATTGCTGTTTAAATTCAACAAGCCTTTTTAGTCTTACTCATGCCATCTATGAATTTGAAAGTGAACCATCTTAAGAGGTGCTCAAAAACACCTCTTAACAGTGAAAGACATCTGTCCGGTGTAGAACAGAAGCAAAACAATGCAGTCAAACTAAGACATGCAAAGTTCATCACCAGTTGGATGTTGGAAACAAGGTTTAGCATTGGCTTGTTATAAATTTCTCCCATACCAAATTAAAAAAGAGTTTGTAGGAGTAAGCATGTATCACAAAATGTTAATTTAGATTCAAAATTACAGTTGGAGTTAAAACAATTCTATAAAGGAATAGTGTCTTAACATATGAGAATGTTAGAAATGTGCAGTTTGTCTTCAGAGAAAAGTTGTCCCACACTGGCAATGTGCCTAAGATATGGTGATATGTTGCTCTTTCGATTCAGTAGAAGTGCTGGAAGACCTTCACAATTTGAGAAAGATTAAGAAATTAAAAGTGAGAATATATCTATTCTGCAATGGTAAAGTTGTGTGAAATTGTGCTAAATCGGGTCAGTCTTTTTTTTAACTGCCTGACCTGAAACTTCTCAACTTTGAATTCCTTCACTCTGTTGTCCAGAAAATATATAAATCAACTAAAATTAATTGAATTATTATTATTATTATTATTATTATTATTATTATTATTATTATTATTATTATTATATAAGCTTAGACAATAGTAATAATTCATCAATATCTACATTTTAACATTGTCTCAAAGCATCTGGGTGTCTGGAGTGCGGTCTATGGGTGTCTATAATACAGGATACATTTTTGATTTCCATTCAAGGGGGAAAAAAAGTAGAATTTCTGATTTTCTACTCTAACCAGTGTGTCAGAGTAGCATGAACACTCTGCATGCTGAGGCCAACTTAGATGCACACAGGCACTGTGGCCTGTAATACATCCTAACCGAGGAATCAACAAATCATAAATCAGTAGATTTCTACCCGGTGTGGTGAGCAGAGATCAGGTTTAACATTCCACGACTGCAGCTGAGGTGAAAGCAGAGAAAAGCCTAGAAAAGAGGGCAGCTTATACATGGTAGTGGAAAGAAGGTCGGAGAAAAAGATGACTAAAAAATCTTTTATAAAGTTGTGTGAAATATTACTATAGTGAATATGTTTTCCTTTACAAGTCACGAAAAAGATTGGTTTATCGTTCATGCATGACCTGATTCTCTGGTACGTTAAAACAATTTTGTTTTGTTTTTTTACTAAAAAAGATAAAAAATGAAAAAATTATGAGTACCGTGTGCAGCTGACTTTACAGATGAGGAGAATGTTGTAATAATTAAAAACAAGGGAACATGAACGTCCTGCATAAGTCACCTCCTGACTTACACGTTTATGTTACTTCAATAGTTTTTGAAATAATAATAATAATAATAACAATATAATAATAATAATAATAATAACAACAACAACAACAACAACAACAACAACAACAATAATAATAATAATAATAATAATAATAAATCGTAATAATATATTCTCTTCTTGTGTCTTGTTCTTGTTCTTGTTCTTCTTCTTCTTCTTCTTCTTCTTCTTCTTCTTCTTATTATTATTATTATTATTATTAATTATTATTATTATTATGTATTATTATTATCATTATATCACGTCATAGTAAAGCCACAGTTCTAGATCCAAAAAACGGGTATTTTGAATACGTATTCTGTTCGTGATTATTGTGATTATTCCGGTTATAATAATAATAATAATAATAATAATAATAATAATAATAATAATAATAATAATAATAATAATAATAATAATAATAATAATAATAATAATAATAATATTAGGGATGTAGAGTGCAGCGTGTGGTCTTTGGTCCGTGTGTATATAAATTATTGTTGAGTATTTTTGTTTCGTCTCGCATTTTGTTCCCTTTATAAAGGTCAGATAAGACTGGTGGAACCCGTTCGATGGTTTGTTAGTGTGGTAAGAGGGTCGCACGTGTGGAAGGAATTTGTAGTTTTATAATGGCCTAATGGCCCGTTTGAATGTACCTTTAGTTTTTCACTCTGCTCTTCTCCCAGTCCTCCCAATAAGTGCAATAAATTATATTTGCAGTAGGTGGCGCTCTTAATTCACCGCAGCATCTCTTTTAGCCGATGCGCGAAGAGGGAGCAAAGAAGCGACAGCTTTCCCCGCCCAAGCCTTTATCATTAGAAACCTCAGCGCATGAATTACCTCTGCAAAGTCATCTGCGAGAATTTACGAGTGGTCTGCAAAATCACGTGACCCACACCCCTCCTTCTCTGTTTCTTTCTCTGTCTCCTCCCCCTCACTCACCCCTCACCTCCCCATGACACACACACACACACACAAAACAACACAACACACACACACACACACACACACACACACACACACACACACACACAGTTAGATCCAAGAAGCACACACAATCGCCCCCCACCCCCATATTGTGGACGGCGCATAGCTAAAAACGAAGTACAGTGTAACGCCATAATTCCCCTAATACATCATAAATCGTTGAAAGTACCCGCGTTATAACGACCTAGAGAAATCTAACAAATCAAGCCCCCCTCTTCCTGACTACTCAGTTGTTAGCCTGTACTCTGTAAAACAACTAAATGAGTTCTTACTTTGTAAACTCGTTCTCAGGGCGCACCCGAATGGCCCCGACTATCAGCTGCTAAATTATGGAGCCAGCAACGGCGCAATGAACAGCGGGACGTACAGGGACTCCTCCTCTGCCACAATGCACCATGCGACTGGCTCTTATGGCTACAGCTACAATGGCATGGATCTGACCGTAACCAGTCGAGAGGGGGGGGGCAGCAGAGCCGCAAACACCGGAGACACTTCGGTGGAGGATCGGCGGTCGAGGACTCCAGGGGCTTCGGCTTCAGACAGCCGGTCAGTTGTTCGCTTTGCTTCCCCGGGAAATTCTCTGCTGCAGGCGGACGTGACAACAGTAAACTGGGCACACAGAGATCGTCTCCCCCCTCAGAGCAACCAGAAAGCAGCAACCTCAACTCTCCAAACCTGTCTTCATCCACGATGGCCGGCGGCGCGGCGCGGCGCTTCACAGAGATTGAAGACGCTTCACCAGACAGCGAGGACCTGCTCCTTCCTCGCGAAGCCAGTCATGGGAGTAATCCACCGCCCCAAACCGGGCACTCGCAAGCTGTTCAGAAACAGGAAAGCAGCCCGGTGGGATCAGCTGCTGGCAGTATGGGCAGCGACGCGCAGTCACCCCAGATTTTCCCTTGGATGAGAAAACTGCACATTAGCCATGGTACTTTCTGACTCTTGGCTTTACAGCTTATGCTTATTTGTATGTTAGAAGTTGACACTGAAACATGTGTTGAGGCATTTAAAAGACGTGAAGTTAGATTCCAGCTTGTGGAGCATATTTAAGGAGTCACTGTTTCTTTCCATCTACACAAAATATTTAGCAAAAGAAAGCTTTCATATAATTTGAGTACAATGAAAGTTATAAAATATTTTACAAACAGCAACACATTTAGACAATACATTTTGTCTGCGTCCTGCAGGTATCTTGGGCCTACGCTGCCCGGAATTTTTTAAATAAAATTACAAGACGGGCCACAGTTATTGGTGTCTTCATTTTGCAAGATTTCATTTTCCTGCTAACTGAATTCTAATTAAAAATTACAGTCCAACTAACGAGGGCGGGTTGCTTTATCAGACTCAAAATTTTTGCATGTTGACCCAATTCCCTTTTACCATTGCACCTTGGAAGCTTTAGTCGGATTATTGTCTCTTCTATCTTTTCACCTTTTTTAAGTCTCACAAAAACGTCATAAATCTGTCAAATGTAAGTCGAGTGGGACCGTAAAGCTCAACATGCCGGGGAGCACACATAGGATCCGGTGAGGAAAAAGGCAGCAAGGCAACAATGAGAATATGCCCAGGCTTTAAAGGTGGCTGCCCTTTTAAAACGTTGGTCTTTATTAGTGTGGAAACTTTATTAAAGAGGTGAGGCAAAGGAAGAGGCAATACAACCCTTTAGGGATCTGAGGGGAATTGAAGGGAGCGACGTGTAAGGTGAGGGTAATGTTAAAAAAAGTAGGCAGATTAAAGAAAAAAATTAAGTGTGGTATAAATATAATTTAAATTTAATAAATAGAATTCATATGAAGGGAAGATAATTTTCAGGCTCTTATTTAGTGCGCTTTTTAAAATAACACTTTTACCTGTACTTTTGTCTTTGCCTGCTGAGCTCTTACGCTGTAGTCCGCATATGCACAGTGATGCAGTGATGACCTGTAGCTACAATGGCAGATGCAGTTAAACAGACTTTTTATGATTTAGGGCCACACCTTGTCTTCACAAAGCTGCTGTGTAAAACCAGAGTGAACCTGAAAAATTGTGCATCCTATAGGCTCTAAATGTTGCCTATTGCCCCTGACATGTTGTCTGACGACGCTCGTTTTGTGCTTCTTTTTTCTTCTTGTCACACGTGGGGCCCTCTGTATTAATAGCGTTGTGTTCCTTCCAAATCCCTCAGATATGACAGGCCCGGACGGGAAACGGGCCCGGACAGCGTACACCCGCTATCAGACTCTGGAATTGGAGAAGGAATTCCACTTCAAACCGGTACCTAACGCGGCGGCGGCGCATCGAGATTGCTCACGCACTCTGTCTCACGGAACGACAGATCAAGATCTGGTTTCAGAACCGGAGGATGAAGTGGAAGAAGGATAACAAGCTGAAAAGCATGACATTGGCCACGGCTGGCAGCGCCTTCCAACCATAGGAGTAAAATCCCTTTCAAAGAACCTGGTCGTTCGGCTCGATGACTTGTTGTCTAAGATTTCAGGGAGGCAAACAGGAAAAAAGCGCAAAGAAATAAAAAAACTCAAAATGAACAATAACATAGAAATCAAAGAAGAAGGCCTACGGGACTGGAGTAAAGCCAGGGCAATGAAGAAAATAGTTCAGCATAAACCCAGACGTTAACTTTTGATTTATAAAACAATGTATGTATACACTACAGCAGCGCAGCACTTTTCATTCGGATGCTATAGCGGTGCTTCAGGACCACAGGGGAATACTGACTGGTACTGACAGCCAATACACAACTTATATATATATATATGAGAAACATAATCGCGCGCGCGCGGGTGTGTGTGTGTGTGTGTGTGTGTGTGTGTGTTGGTGTGTGTGTGTGTGTGTGTGTGTGTGTGTGTGTGTGTCGTTAACAAATACCGATGATCAACTTTAGGTTTCCCAGTCTACTTTCTGGCTATGGTATGTCTGATGTGTGTCTGATATTATTTCACTTCTCCTGTAGATTATGTTGGTAATATGCTTTCTATTGCAACCTCAACTCTTGAACAGGTCCTCTAAGTTATTTCCACCCACTGAAACTCAACCCTTACTTGTTTAAATCTGCATCCCCCTCCCGTCCACTCACCTTGCCACAGTGTTGTTACTACATCACTGACATCTGCACTCATATTTACTGTGGAAGAAGGAGAAATGTTAGCGCAAGCGGTTTGTGATTGAGAGTATGTGCATATGTGTATTTGTTAACATTTTGGCATTCACGTCTCTATCCGTTCTTATTGCTGTATATATAATTGAAATAAGTACAACTGTGCCATACTGTTATTGTAATTTGTTGATTTGTTGGACATGTAATTTTTGATGTACACAGATATAGCGACATTTTGACTGTTTTACTGTTTGCGGTTACTTTATGTGAGCGCGTGATGTGTGAAATCTGTGTGGTATTGTGTCCTTGTAAACTCTGTCAGTGAGCTTTTTGTAGTTATTTGTAACAATTGAGTAAAACATAATTGTGAATAAAGTTTCTCACTGCAATCCAGACCGGACAGCATAAGGCCTCCACATTGAAAAAAGGGAAATGTTATGCAGTATAGTGTGGTTCCAAGCTCTCTCCAAAATATTTTCACACCTATGTTATTTACACCAAAACGTCATGGGTATTTTCCTTAATCATTGTCTGATATTTTGCGTTCTGCTAAAATATTATTTCTTTACTTCGAATTCTCCTAACAGTCTTCTCTGTTTTGCAGGCCTGTCTTGAACTCTGTGCCTAGAAAGTCCATGGAAGCATCCTCATGGATAAAGGCGGTATTCTAGCACAAAGCTTCCCGGTTGCTGAAAATACACAGCAAAACACACAACCAGCGTCAAAACGGGACAGTTTTCTTATCTGTTGCCCTAAGTGGATACAATAACAAATGATCGGCGGTGGACAAATGCGTCACGTTTCAGCATTTTCCGCCTTCAACGGATGCTGCTCCCACTGAAATTAAGTTACTTTCTCCTGGTTTCTACTTGTAAACAACCGAATGAATTTTTAAACTCACCGACTGCTGGTGCAGTTCCCCTGCTTTTCTTTCTAACCTACTCGGTAGTCAAATTGGTCCTTTTCCGAGGCTCATCAGGACACAGTCTCCTGGCTCTTTTTCGTGTCTGTATACGTTGGTGTATGAAGACATGCATAGATTTTAAACTAACCCTTCCTGGTTTGGTCCACACTATAAAATGGAGGCTGGATTGACATTACGTGTCAAACAGATGAGGCTTTGTATCTCCAAGTTAGATCGTAAAAATCTGTTCTGATTCCTCTCACTGGCTCTCCTCTGGTCACGTGGGGTCCATAAAGTTAGTTTTATGGTTTAGGGGAGTTGACAATGTACCATGTATTTCACATTCTAGAAAGCAAGTGACGGTTTAACGGCTTTGTGTGGATCCTAAAGGGGTCAGTAAAGTAGAGACAGAGGCAAAGAACTCACACACATTCACATACGCAAGCGTGTGTGAATGTGTGTGAGTCTGTGACAGTGACAGTGAAAAAGAGAGAGAAAGAAAGGGGGATAGAGAGAAAACAGGCCTCTATTAGCTTGCAGCTGTTCTTGCTCTGGTTCACACTTGGAGCCCGGAGAGCTCTGCTGTGGTCTGCTGTGGACTCTGGGAACAGCTTGGGGAAGGAGAGTCAGGACGCACAGTGAACGCCTCCCGGTAAGTGGGAGCTAAGTAGAGAGAGGGATGTGTTTGGTAAGTGGAGATGGGGTTGTGTAATTAACGTGTCACTCACTATGAGCAGTAGTCCTGTTTGGCGCGGCCACCAGCTCCGGTGGATTTCAGGTACATGTGACACCTGCTGATGAAGCTGGTGCTGCGAAGGTCCTGAGGTTACAGATAGAGAAAAACGTTTGAGCACTGTTTTCTGTAGACACAGACACGTGTTTTGCTTTAACTTGTATCTATAACCCTGGCCTGTAAATGCAGCCACCCGTTTTTAGGTGTTAGACAAGTATTTTTTTCTTTCTTCAATTGCAATGAAATATTCTGAGATCTAGTTCAAAGCATTCGTTTAAAGGAAATAAGTTAAACAGAACAAAAGCGTAAGAAGATGATCACATTTTTGGTGGCACAAAACAAACAAATATTCTTTTACCTATCTTCTTGGTCAACCTGATTAGCATCTTTTTATGCACAATATCTTGTGCGGTGGCTGTTTCAGATAAGAAATGAGAATTGTAAAAACATTCACATCTCTGCATTCATAAAGATAGTGACATGCGTCAAAGGGAAGAAGCGAACCTCTGTCTGACATCACTCTGATGTTTTCCAGGTAGTCTGTGTATAATAAATAATAATAATAATTAATAATAATAATAATAAAAAAAAATTAATATATAATAAAAAATTTAAATAATAATAATAACAAAAGAGAGAACAGGACGCAAACATCTCAAAGTTCTCCATTTGAAACCCTTTTTTGGATAGGTTTCTTTCATTCTGAACGTATAAAACATTTTTGAACCAAGTAACACAAACCTAAACACAAAACCCCTAAAAAAACAACTCTAAATCTAACTTTATTTTTGTCTTCATTACAAAAAAAAAAAACTGAAAAAAAATTAAATTAATTTAATCCTAATTCTTCATTTGTACAAGTTTTTCAACACCGCATTTAATTTTAAACTTAAATGAAATAGTGAGATCTTGAAGAACTGCAGTAAAAAAAAGACTGAGTTAATTTCACGTGTTTATCAGCAAAAATGTTGTTTCCATTACATCAATTGCAGAAATAAAATACTTCAAAAACATTGACTCAAAATTAATCACGTTTGCCAAAAAATGGATCCTCCTGGTGCACAAGCCCAGAATCTATATAATATATATAGCGTGTGTGTTTTTTTTAAAAGGCGACAGATCGGGAAAACACCTGAATAGATAGATAGATAGATAGATAGATAGATAGTAGACTAGATAGATAGATGATGAAAGATAGATCGAAGATAGATAGATAGATAGTTGGGAAAAAAAAATAGATAGATAGATAGATAGATAGAAAGATAAGATTAATAGATAGATAGCGTAATTTGCTTCAAAAAAAGGACTAAAAGCCTTTTGCGGCACTAAACATAACTTTTTTTGGGTTAAGTTACCTTAGTCACATCCCTCTGCTTCTATTTTGGCCTTTGAATATAAAACAGAAAGGCCTCTTTTTTTATAATGGCAAAAATTAAGTTGCAGATTCGGGACTACAACTTTTGGGAAATTTCCCAGCCGCGATTATTAGCAACTATAATTATTGAAAAAAAAAAAATTTTTTTGGGCCCCAATTTGTTAATAAAAACCCTAACGGGGTTATGAAATAAATTAATGAATCAATTTTTAAGTTTTGTATGTATGTATGCAAGGATATTTGATTCTATGTAAAAAAGTTTGAGGCTCTATGATTGGCCCATAAGTACGTAGCGCATTTTGGGACTGGCCCCTGGGTCCTTAGGAGATTTTCAGTGCAGTAAACATGAACCCCAAAAAAAACCCTCCCTATTCCTTTTTCATCAGCTCCTCCCTTTAATGATGATACAGGACCGCGGTCCGCGGCCTCCGGTCCCTGCCGTTTTCCCCCACACAGCTCTCCTCACTCTTACAGCTCCCCGCGGTGCTCAGACTGGTAGAAACATACATGTCTCTCCATTTCGGGAAACTTGGGTGGGAAGTTTTGGGGAATGGACAGGCAGAACTGTGAGCCCTTTTTTCCTTTTTTTAATTTTTTTCTTTTGCTCTGTGTGTGATTAGTTTGTCGTTTTTTACATAGGGCAGTTCCACTCAACAAGCCGCTTTTAACTGTTGTGCATTATGAAATTAGGGCGTATGGGCTTGCTGCTTGTTTGAAAGCTGCCAGACGGGTTTGGTTTGGGTGTGGGTGATGAAGAGTGGATTTAGGAACTAATGAAACTTACCTTTTATTGCCAGCTTTGCAGAAGGCGTGTGTTTGGGTCGTGTAAGGAGATTGTGGTTTCCTGTGGGATGCATCTTGTAGCGTTTAACTGCCTTCGGGTTTAAGATGAAGTGAAACAGGTTAATGACCGGGATTTGAAATTTCCCCGCTTTGTGTTTTACAAAAACGTACTCTCTCAAGAAATCTTTTGAATATCAGAAGTATTTTCGTTCATTTTAGATACGGATTCTGCTTCATCTCAGACAAAGAAGTCAACGATTAAGAGATTGGGGCAAAAGCCGCCCCCTTTTTAAACCCCCCCCTCTCCACCCATTCTTCTTCTTGCTGCTGTCTGTTCCCCCAGGGCCAGAATCTTTGTCAATTTTCAGCCCTGTATTTCATCTGGCATTTGACAAATATTTCTGTTGATTTCCAAAACCCCTTTACAGTTCGCGGCTCAGAGACCCAAACGTCAGGCGTGATGGCCTTTGGACACCCGATAGGGGTGAAAAGTTTGGTTCAAGACTCATGAATAATGAACGAGACGGATCACCGCGAGGTCAACAGACAGCTCGGCTGACAGACAACGAAGACTCCTGCGCAGGCGCAAAGTCGAGATGAAAGCATCTACTAACATGGGGGAAAGGTATTAACAGTTGCTGGGTTTCAGAAGTGCCCTCTTTTTTCCGAACGTTGTCAGGGTGTGAAAACAAACAACAAACTTCCCTTGTCTGGCGAGTAAACATTGTCAACAACGATCAGGAGGTCTGAAAATAAATAAAAAAGGTTCTGAAACTTTTTATGTAAATTTAATGAGCCATATTTTAAGTCGACAGATTTAATTTCAGCATAAGTAAAAGAAAGAATACAAGTTCTTTCATCTCAGAGGTTTTGGGGGGTTGACAGCGATCTGTATGCCTCGTCTCAAAATAAAATATATATATATATAAAATATATATATATATATATAGATAAATAAAAATTTAAAATATATAAATACTGTATATATTTTAAAATAATATATATATATATATTACTTAATATATATATTATTATATATATATAAAAGATAAATATAGATATATATACTAAATATAAAACTTGTTCTTACAAGATGCAGCTCTTCTCACCGCCACTCAAAGCTCGCTTCAGACCACGAGATAGATGGAAACACCCAACCAGCTCTGCACCACCTCACAAGGCGCCACCCCACCCTTTCAATCCTTCCCGACACCCCCACCATACCTTTAAGCCCCAACTGTCATGAATTTCTTTTTGCACCCCTTTTTTTATTTTTTAGTACTTTCTTACCCGGGTTTAAAAACGAAGGTCCGAGGGGAGTGTTTCTGAATGCACAACAATTAAAAAGGGGAAATAGTCGCATAAGCTGGGAATAGAGTGTTTTATGGTGATCAATCTAAATCTTCTGATATAGTTTTAGAGATAAATTTAAAAGAAGCATGGGGGAATGTCTTCCTTTACTATCACTGTTTCTTCCTAATCCCTTCTTCCTGCCCCCTTGGTGAAGAAAAAGGGGGACTGTTATCAGCAGGGGTACATACTCACTGCTGGCGCTACCAGCAAAAAGTTCAGAGTTGAAGGGTCAAAAGTCGCCATCATGTGGTAGTTCCCACCCTCACCAAAATCTAACTCGCTCTTTCCCCACCCCCACCAGTCAAAGGCAAAACAGGGGGAGGGGAGTCAGGAGCGTAGGTATAAACCCGACTCCCCCTCACTATAGTGAGTGGTTACTCATGACAGAAATAATAGGGGGGTAGAGGGGGAAGGTTTGCCTTTCATTCCTTTACCAATCTAGTGTCAAAAGCAAACGCTCCTCTTGATGCAGTTTAAGACCGGAGAGACAGAGCGAGAGGTGGGGGCCGAGGGGGGGGATTCAGTGTCATGCAAAGGGAGGTACAGGTGTTAGACTACATGTCCTTTTCACACTGTCCAACATTTGTTTATGTCCACGCAAACTAGAATTGGGGTGATTATTAATTTTCAAGACATGGTCCTCAGAAACATGTATAGATAATACTCAATGTTTATTTTTTTACAAAGCCAAAGCCACTGTGATGTGCTATCCCATATTTAAAATTCTAAAGAATCCCAGCATTTTTTCCCTTTCCCTACCACCACAAAGTTACTCACCTTGGGTATCACCTGAAAGCATTTTCAGGCATAGAACTAATGCTAGAATTAAGAAATCCCATCAAGTAAATGGGACTTTATCTAATCATTTTTGACCACTCAAAGCGCTTACACTAAAGCCACTTCACCCATTCGTACTCACAAACACTCACACATTTATATACGAAATTTCGGTAGGAAAATTCGGGGTTGTTTGCCTGCCCAGTTGCACATCGACATGTGGCAGGAGGAATCGAACCTGCAACCTTCCGTTCACAAAGACGACAAACTCTATCCACAGAGCCACAGTCCCCCACATTATCCAAACCACACCCACCAAACACCACTTTAAAAGGTGTTTTATCTTTAGTCGCATTTATTCCTGCAACACGGTCTCACAAGTCTGACTAACAAATCAATCCTACCCCAACTGCAGCTGATCCAGAGATCTGCTTTTTGAGGTCTGATTTAAAACATATCTATCTCTGGGTGATGTTCTCTACATAACCCAGTCCTACAGTCCTTCATTTGAAAAAACAGACTTTATAAGATAAATGTTAGTTTATAAAAATTTATGCACCACAAACATTAAATTTCTGCTGTTGTTGTATCAACCTTACAAAACCTTTTCAGATTTTCTGGTTCTGATTCTACATACTTCCAGAATCAGAACCAAACATAGGGAGCATTCAGCTTCCCATGAAAACAAAAATTTGGAACAACTTTCAGAAGACTACAAAACAGCTGAAAAACGAATTCCTTTAAATCTAGAATCAAAATCCGATTGACTTTGATTATCAGTAAATTGAACAGTGATCAACATATTTGATGCGTATTTGCTTGATGATTTTTATGATGACATTGGACAAAATAGAACAATTATTTGTTTCATCCAAATCCCAAAAAAATTTAATTATATTTTTATATGGAAAAGGACTTTGGACGCCTTGTTGCTGAAATTAGAACATAAGCTTGACTTGATTAGAAACAAACAAATAAAATAAAAGGCTATTTTAAAAAGGGACGTGTACAGCTCAATCATAAAATGTCACCAATTAAATGTTTTTTTGCCTGATTATAGAATGACTTATTCCATATGCATTAGTTAAAAACAGGTTTAAAAAAATAGATTTTAAATACAATAAAACAGGACAAAATTGATCCCCACATAAAACTGTCATTTCACATCATGCACGCAAATACACAGACTTGCGCACGAATGCAAAACACTCACTCTTTCCTCTCTCACTCATACATTTAATATGTCATATATCTCAGCCATTATATCTATCTATCTATCAAACTATATTTATATAAAAATATATTATATATATATAAAATATATATATATATATATAATATATAATAATAAAAATAAATAAATAATTTTTTTATCAGAGAGTTACAAGTTCTCACAAACATCAGTCATCAGAAACAAGTTCCACTACTTACCAGCCTTTATAGAATGAAGAGATTGGAGGCAAAATGGTACAGTAACAATCTCTTGCAAACATTACACTGTTTGTACAAACAGTGGAATAGCATTACAGTGACTATGCATTGCCAATTCATATTTGCTGCCCCTCACTTTTGTTATTTATTATATATTATTATTATTATTATTATTATTAAAATATTATTATATTATTATTATTACAAGTAGTAGTTGTAGTAGTATTAATAATATTATTTTATTGAGAAGTCCAACAAAGTGCACATTCAATCTGATTGTCCTAGAACTAAATGTTACAATTTAGCATTGAATTTCAAGACTGTTGTTTAGGTCTTCACAGTTACTCCTCGGACCCTAACCACGTGACTGTTTGGATGAAATTTGAACGATTTTGCACTTACACCACTGCAAATAACAATCCGAAATTCAGAAACGTGCATAAAGCTCGTTGGTCAAAATAAAATAAGATTATTTAAATTACTGTAAAATGAAAACTGTTGCAGTCAATGCATTCCATAGATTGCTTAAAAGGGGATGAATGATTTTTAAAGGCAATGTTTTTATCAAAATATTTCTGAAATGTATGAAGTTGAAAATTAAAGATTATACCCTTTTTACATAATTTTGTTAAAATGTGGAGCTGATTAGTCCAGTCATTAACTAGATGTTTTATTAGTTTGTTTTTGGCTAAAATAATGGTGAATGTGAAGTTTAAAGCAATACCTGATAGAATAACTTGAATGACTGTGGACACATGTTTCCAGTTACTCCCGACAATATTTTTTCCATTTTAGACAATATAGCAAATCAGGCTCTGTGCATTGTCGACATGCAGTTCACTAATTGATGATATACAAAACCCTAAAGTCGTATAACAGATTGATTTGTAATAGCCTACTCCCGAGATCTTTCGATTCGTTCACGTATTATTGTCATGGGTGAGTGATTTATATTATACAACAAAAGTAAAGGGACAATTGATTGTGGAAGAAAAAGAAAAAACCTGTGGAAAAAAGACCTTCACTACCATGGTCATTTATCTTGGAGTAATGACTCCAACTCAATTTGGTATACAGATAAAGGCGGGAGAGGGAAGGTCTGGAAGTAAATGACAGAAAGACAGGATGAGGGACAGAAGGAGTGCAGAGAGGTGGACGTGTCGAAGAAAGGGTGTGGAAAAGAGAGGAGGTGAGTGAGGGACAAGGAAAGGGGAGCGGCTGGCTCTGCTGAGGTGAACGGGAGGTCATCTCGTCTCACAAACATTAAAATGTGGATCAGGGACGCGGGCGTCACGCATCGCGCGTTAAACAAAGAGTGTGCCAAACTGACAGATTAATTTGAAAACTTGAGTCCGTACACTTAATGCCTTAAAGAGAACCACAGTCTTCACAGAAGCCCCGCTCTGCTCTGTGTACCTCTGTCCCAAAGCCTCCACTTTCCACCAGGAGCCTGATCTCTGCGGATCCTCCCGCACCGACGGCGTGGGACGGTAGCGATTGTGTCCGGTTGTGCGGGTTCCTCCCCCCCCCTGGAAGACTCTCGTTAAATTAAATCAGTTAAATTTGAGAAGAATCGCACTTAGAGGACCGTGTGAACATGCTGCCGAAGAGTCATGTTTTCGTTTTCAAGAGGGCTGAAAGCGTGCTTTGAAGGAACTAATCTTCGGAAATGGCAGCCTCCTAGTTATGACCTATTATTCCTTTAGAAGCTGGTTTAAGGCAAAACACATCGAAGAACCCAGTGCTGGAAGATCAGAGCGGGGAAGCGCGGATTTAAGTCGTGACAACTGAAGTAAAACAACCCTTGTTATGCAGAAAATACATGAC
>CM065360.1:25653674-25891174 GCA_033032245.1 Poecilia picta | reverse complement strand
TATTTTCAAAAGAAAACAAACAAAAGACAAAACCAGACTGATAAAGGCCTAAATTTTTCCCTCCACCACCGTGGGCAGACTCAAATGATCAATATTGTTCAAATAAACAACGTCATCGAAGTGAAATACATATTTAATAAGCCTGTCATGTCATCAGCTAAACATATTTTATCTTTAAGATAATACATGGAAGTTAAACAATGAAACATTTCGTCATGCTTTATCTAAATCATTCGTTTGAACAATTAATAACAATTAATAAAATATCCTTAAATAAACTTTATTCCCCGTTAAATAACCAGCTTTAAAAAAATCCTATAATACCTTTCCACCAAATTAAATGCATGTGTAAGTATATTTATAGCTTTGGAAAATATGTTTAAAAATTTGTAAAAAAGTAGTTCTGAAGCATTCTGTGCAGGCACTACTCTCTTCCCCCCCCCCCCCCCCCCCCCCTCCTTATTCGTCTCAACAGAGTAAAGAAACAAAAATAACATGTTCAAATAGTTGCTCCGCTTTTATTGTGAGGCCTCGAGCTGCAGGAAGTATAGAACAGCGTTTAAAAAATTCCACGAAAGCTGTCACGTGGCCGGTGTTAATGACAGATATAGAGAAGATAAATCAGAAATTATTAAAAAACAAAACAAATTTCACCTTTACAGAGTCGATGTCTTCTATATCTACCCTGTAGATCCGGATTTGTTGTCAAAATGTCTAAAAGCATCACAAATAATCGGCTTCTAGGGATATATAGTGGATTTAAACCACGACGGATTCACCATTGCTTACCGTGACGCTGGACGACCTGCAAGCGGCTGCTTCCTGTTCGAATGTGTTTTGCAAAATTAAAGTTGACTTCTAATAAATCAATCAGACCTCTTTCCATTGTTAGCTTTGACAATAAAGTAAGGACATTTTTTGATATAATATATATATAAATATATATTAATATAATATAAATATATTTATATATATATATATATATAATATAAAATATATATATATATATTGCTTTTTTATAATGAGTCCTTATCCAGGTGATTAAAATATACAGACAGCTGTTTTGGTTCTGTTTACTTAATGTTTAAAAAGTAATGAAAAGTATGATGATGGGGGTAATTTGCTATTTATCTTCTCATTCTCTGCTATTCTCATCATTCTCTTTCTCAGACTTTCTTTTGCAAGTTTTTAAATATTAATTAATGAGTTAATTAATTTATTTATTCATTTAAATTAATTAATTTTATTTTTTAGAAGCAAATTGTTTTTATATTGGCTATGTGTGTCCACGCTCAGCGTCCTCACTTTTGAATCGGCAGCATGTTGTGTACACATACTTAACATAAATAAAAAGCAAATTGTTATTTAAAATGAGCTAATGCTTAATTTCTATTTAATTGCGTGTATGTGTTTGGTTGGAGTGTTGTGCCCTGGGCTGATGTGGCCGGATGATTGACACCGGACGGGAGAAGACTAAACCTTTATCCTCTCTGGAATTGTGTAAAAGCTATAAAAAACACGTGGAGGTTTTATATATAAAATATATATATATATATATATAATATATAGTAAATATATATATAAAATTTTATATATATAAATATATATATAATATATATATATATTATATATATAATATATATATTACACTTACTGTGAAATGTGTAAGTGAAGTTTTGGCGGATTGTTGGCTGGGTGCCTGGTGGCAACCGCGTTTTTAAAAAAAGAATGACACCGATGCTGAACTCTCGTTCCTCATGCAAAGGTTTTCTGGTGATTTAGGGAGGGCCGTTGAACCTGAATTACTTGATGAATTTTCTATCGATCCCTAAACAACGCCAAAATTAATCTCTGACCCTGCAAACTGGGTGGCGGGGCAGGAGCCGGCCAGGCCCCCTCTCCCCCACCCCCCCGTTTTTTACGCAGAATGAGAAAAAATAAGGGTGAAGAAAGTTGGCAAAACGCCTCTGCCCCACACTCTTTTACACAGAGGGGAGCAGGCCCATTAACTCCCCGTAGTTCTTTCTTTCGCTACTTATTTTATTTTAATTTTAATTATTTTATTTAATGCTTGAAACGCTTAGTTAGGCACTTAGAAGAAGAAAAAGCGACAAAGTTTAACTGAGAAGAATAAAAAATGTGGCTATTTTTTATCTTTGAAAGAAAAACAGCGTTTTTATTTGTTTTTTTTTTTGTTTGTTGTTTTGTCTGAGATTCTTCCTCTTGTACAACTCCGTCTGGTAATATGAGCCTGCAGGGGAAGTGATTGGGGCAAAAAATTTGAGAGCGTCTAATCAAAACTGAGGTCCATTTTGATCTTGCGCGGCGAGACCCGGGTGAAATTTTAATTCCATGCCCTTTTCCCCGGGGTCCGTCCAAGAGGCGTGAAATTTGGGCTGCTTTCCGTCACGGGGAAAATCCCAACTTTGTTCACTTAAACAGAAAAGAAGGAGGGTTTAAGTGAACAGGAATAACCGACGACAAAGGGAAATGACTTTTTAAATTTTAGTTATATTTCTTTTCAACCCGGGTTTGCAATTTAAGAAAAAGGCTGAAATTAAGGGGCCATGAGCTCCTATTGATAAACCCTCCAACTATGGGAAATTCCGAATTTCCCACCTTGCGAGGAATACTCACAAAGCGATATTTGCCCAGTCACCCCCGGACTATTACGGCTCCCAGGGGCAGACTCTGCCGCTTTCTCCGGCCAACTCGGGCTACCACAATGAGCACAACCCGGCTAAACACCAACACCAAAAACCTTCCGAGCCGCCGTACACGCCTTGCCAGCGTGCGCCTAAACCCGCTTCAGAGGTGACGTCCCCCCAGGGTCCACTGTTCTTCCCCACCCGTCCTGCACCCCACCCCTGTGCCGGAGCAGAGCTACCGCTGTGACTCGGTAACACCGAGCCCGCCTCCACCTCCACCCTGCGGTCAAACACCCGCAGCCAAAGCGCTTCTTCCCCCCCCCCAGCAGCCGGAGGACCCGGGGGTGTTCCGTGGATGAAGAAGGTGCATGTAAAAATCGGTAAGAGCGCATGGGAAAATCTCTGCCCTCCTCTCTTTCCACTGTCAGCAGCTGAGATTCTGGCTATGCTAAAGCTTGGTGTCCCCCCGTCTGAACCCATGTTGCGTTAGCAGCAGGGGGAGAGGGGGTCGCGTCAGGGTTGAGATTTACGGTCGTCCCGTTTGCAGGGTCAATAAATTACACCCTCCAAAAATTTTTATTACACCTCTCCGCTGTGGTGTCTTTTGAAGTCTGATCTCAGGCTGCTCTTCTTATGACCAAATCAGAGCGACCCATAAGTTAAAATTTTATGCCTGGTAATTCGACTTTAAGTGGTTCGGCTTTTTAAACGGTGGGGGCTCCCCCAACCTTCCGTTCCTTTTCGTTGTACCAAGGAAAGGGAAGTTTTATGACAATGAAATATTCATGTTTTTAGTGTCGTCGTAAAACACTAATGTAAAGCGAATAGCTTTCCCGTCTGGTGTTGGGTTCTCTCTAAAAGGCTTACAGCCTATTTGCATTGCAAAACCGAAGCCTTCATCAGCCGTAATATCATCTTTGCAAATTCACAAGATGAGTTCACCCATCGTTTATTCGAAAAAACGAACGACCGTTGCTTCATTTTTATTTTTTGTTGTCCTACAAATAACGATTCAGTTTTTTCAGTCGAACGACGGAAACAAACCACCGCGTCCCTATTGTATGCAGATGTCCCGTATTTTTTTTTCCCCGATTTTTTCGAATCAGTAATTAGTCATTCTGGTCATCATGCCTGCTGCTCACCACTCCACTCCTCTCCCCCGCCACTCCGCCAAAACCACCGCCTTTGTTTTGGGACTAGCTTGAAAACAAAGAGAACAGTATCCACAAATTCCATTAGTGCCCCTTTCTCACAAAATCACCCAAAAAAAATGTGTATTAGCTCGGATGATTTATTTATATTGCAGACAAAGTATTTTTAAATTTTTAAACAAGTCGGGCAAAAATACTATTGCGTATAAGCGCGCAGGACAGGCGCTCACACAACGCATCTGGATGAGGAGGTCACGCCCCGGCCCGGCGCGGGCTCCTGGCAACATCTTTCATTCTCTCACATGTGGGTAACCAATCATGCGAAACAACACAAAACCCCCAAAAAAAAAAAAAAATAAAAATAAATCGCATCTTCAATCATTACATGGAGTGGGCCCCTGTTGGTTTGTTGCGGGCCTTTTGGCCACGGAGATGGAGAGACTTATTCAGGTTCTCGATTTATTTTTTAAAAAAAACAATACTCCAGTTAAATATTGAGTAACAATCTTTTTCATTTCTCAACAATTTACGTCGCCTGGTTAGCTTAAATATCTTCTAACTTTATTTATTTATTTATTTATTTATTTATTTATTTATTTATTTATTTTTTTTTTTTTTTGCTTTTTAATGCCTCGTCATTTTGTTTTTTTCCACAGTAAATTCCAGCTACTCTGGTGGAGAACCTAAACGCTCTCGGACGGCCTATACGCGCCAGCAGGTTCTGGAGCTGGAGAAGGAGTTTCACTACAACCGCTATCTGACACGCAGGCGTAGAGTGGAGATCGCGCACACTTTGTGTTTTGTCAGAGCGGCAGATAAAGATCTGGTTCCAGAACCGGAGGATGAAATGGAAGAAGGACCACAAGCTGCCCAACACAAAGGTCCGCTCCGGACTAACAGCATCACAAGCTCTCAGACTGTGTCCGCATCTCAGAACCGCTCTACCGGACCTCTATAGCACGGCTCTTTGAAATGTGGCAATGTGGTGCCCGTCCGTATTCTCTCCCCGTTTTTCAGATTGGAAACTGAAGATGTGGTGAACCAAAACCCTCCGGAATGTGCACTTTGGACCAGAGTAGAAACTTAACGCTTGAAAAAGAGGACCAACTCAACTCGTGGCAGACTGCGGGGCCTGGACTGTTCCGTAACAAACCTATGACTTTGTGTGTGGACGTTTGGTGGAGGTCTTGTAAAATCTGACATAAAGAATCCAAAAGGGAGGCATGTGTTAGAATTAAAAACACGGAGCTACACGGTTTGTCGAATAGATTTCTTGAATCCTAACATTGCTGTACTTTTTTCCTCCTCTTTAAATGTACTTCTGCCCTCAAGACAGAGCCACCTACTTACCATATTTTACTTATAGTACTGTACGTGTGTGTACGTACGTGTGTGTGTGTCTGTGTGCGTGTGTGTGTGAGCGTGTGTGGTGTTTTAACACGCTCCCCCTTAGGTTTTTATTATTATTATTTTGAGAACATCCTAGCTTCTATGTTTAATCACACCAAACCTGAGAGCCATTAATTCATGTCTTCTGTGTGGGGTACAAAGCAAAGGGTGAACCGAGCGGCTCTGCCCATAACCCCGCCCTCTCAGACCACTAACCCCCGCCCCCCCCCCCCACAACACACACTTCTAAAAAATTGAACTGTCGTTTCCTCCATAGCCCCCACTCCACCTCCACACACAACACACACACACACACACACACACACACACACACACACACACACACACACACAACACACACACACACACACACTGCATACTGCATAAAAATAAAAAGACAGTAGAAAACATCACGTAGCCACGCTCGTTCCCCGCAGCACTCAAACAGAACATGTACCCCGCAGGTCGAACCAGCAGGCGGTCTGATTGTTAGTTGTTATAGTTTGAACTCGGCTTTCCTTTTGTACTTGATGGCAGAATATAACTTTTGAACATGCTATTAGAGCTATTTTTGAAGTCAGTATTGATTGTAAAGCGGTACTCTGCGTTGACATTGCTGAGAGTGAAGCGGAAGGTGTATTTGGTCCACTGACTGCTCATGTTCGTATGTCATAAAGGCTGCAGAGATATACAATTATTTTCCAGCACTTATGAAACGTGGATGCGGTAAAATGTTTCCCACTGGACAATAATAATCACACCAAAATCGTACAAATAGTACAAAACACAGCACTAAATAATGTATTTCTTATTACCTCACGTGTAAATATATATGAATATAAATATGTTTTATGCCATCCTGTTGTCGCTTGTTCGTTTATGAAGTGACAGGTTTTCCAGCTTTTAATTGACATCAAGAGGTATATTTTTTCTTCCAACAAAAGCTCTATTCTTTTGTTCTATGTTGGAATGAAATCGTTTGCAAATGACAAAGGTTTTAGGATTCAAGGTGTTTACAGACCAAGAAAAAGTGATTTCTCTTTGTTTTCTTCGTCATTTTATGCTTTTTCTGTACATTGAATCAGAGCACGTTCCTTTTTCTCAAATGTTGTTATTTATCCGTTCTGAATTTGCAAGATTTTTTTATGATATTGTTTTTGTTATAATCCAAGTGCCACAGCCGCAATGATAGTATTTGTTGAACATGAGTTACCTCCCGGAAATCTATATGTTCCTTTCTCACTTTCCTTAGTGTCAAGGTTTTTTTTTTGTAAATAGCTCACAAATATAAATAAATGACTGAACATGTAATATTTCCAGTGTTATTCTATTTCTTTTTATTAAATATTGTTTCCACTTGTTTTTACATAATAACATGAACAATTAATGTATTATTAAGGTTTTCTCCTCATTGTCAAATTGGATTTAAAATATTCTTTCTCTAACTCATCTAACTCTTTTGGAAAATTATAATTTCTTCTTTCATTTTACTTTGTGGTGTCTGTGGATTTACCATCAGGATTTACCGCTGGAAGAAGTATTTGACACACAATAAATAATAACATATTATCTTGGTGTTGGTTTTGCCTACAAAGCCACGGTAAGCTGTCTTCAGAAATCACGAGGCTGCGATGATTAATCTGTCCCGGCCAGGAATGATCCTGGTACATTACGTCCTGTAATCTCGTTTTAAATCACAAGCCGTCCTTCCGTTTCTCTCCCTTTCTCTCCTTAATTTAACGGCAGCTCAGATGCGCTGCTCGCATCGGTCCTATAAAGATTGTGCAGCTCCCTCCCCCATTCACCCCATCTTCCAAAGACCCCCAGTTTTAAAGATAAAAAATCTGATACTTGAACCCTGAAACAAGTTTAAATTTCATACATTTTTCTTGCCAATCTATATTTTGACCAGCATTATGTGCACATGTGTTTTCTTTCTTTCTTTCCTTCTTTCTTTTAGATATTACGGAAAGGGAGTGGGCCGGCGCAATAGCTCAAGCCTTGACAACCAAATAGATAATCAACAAGACGAATGGCTTCTTTTGGGAGGTGCGGCTCTCGTATTAATTTTCATTTTCTTTTCTTTGAGCAGGTATCGAAAAATAGGGAACAAGAATAGGAGAACGAGAAAATAGCATTCCTCTCGATGAACTTTAAACTAAAAACTGTGCCCCCCAAATTGGTCCATTCTTGCACAGGGAAGACTCCACAATACTCTATTTGTTGGCTGATTTCTAACCGGACAACTGGCCATATAATTCCCTATATATTTATATAGGGATGCGATATATTATTATTATTATTATTATTATTATTATTATTATTATTATTATTATTATTATTATTATTATTATTATTATTATTATTATTATTAAACCATTATGAGGGACTTTGCCATTTGCTATTTCTCTGAATGGAAATAGTGGATGCCCACACACACCCATCTGTAAGATTGTCTCTTGCCATTATGTACTGGCCAAGGCAGGAGGGACAGCTCCGCAAGAAAAATGCAAGAATTATTCAAGAACAAATCATTAATCACTTGCTCTTCTTTAAACGCTTCTTCTTTTCCTATTGTCATTCAGCAGTTCCAAACAAGACCCCTCACTTCAGGAGTGAGGGAGGGCAAAGAGCACATAGACACAGGAAAAAAAGGAGACGTCTTGCAAGACACATGGAGGATCGCCACCCCACGCTCCTCACAGCCTTTTCCCCTGCACACACAAGCGCGCGCGCACTCATGCATGCGCAAACACACACAAACACCTCCTCTTGCCAATCAACAGCAAACTATTTTACATCCCACAAATGACCTGTCTTCCTATAAAATGATACAACTGTTTTGTTCCTTAGTGCTAAGAACTCAAGCGCCGAAAGGAAACAGTCAGGAGTCCTCACAGCGCACTGAAGATGGCCTTGAGTTTACTGAAAGTTGTGACAAAGGTAAGAGGCATGGGGGTGTTCACTAAGACTTTTCTGTCTCTGGGCATCCCGTTTCTCCGAGGCTGAGGCGTTTTCCAGTTTCACTGTCCTGTGAGCGTTTGGTGAAATCAGAATGACACTTAGCCCCGGAGGGCCTTTGATTTGTAGCAAAATGTTTATGTATATATGAGTCGGGGGTACATAGGTTAGTGGTTTTGTGTGTGTGTGTGTGTGTGGTGTGTGTGTGTGTGTGTGTGTGTGTGTGTGTGTGTGTGTGTAGGTGTGTGTGTGTGTAGGTGTGTGTGTGTGTGTGTGTAGGTGTGTAGGTGTGTGTGTGTAGGTGTGTGTGTGTGTGTGTGTGTGTGTCTGTCAGAGCTGGCGGTATCTGGTGCTTTATGTATTTTTACCCATGAGGCTGTTTATGTGATTCGTCTGTCATTTGTTTCTTCGCGTTTATTTGTATGAATAGTCCATTTTTAGGAATTGATCATATTCATTTGAGCCAAGAGTCGTTATTTTGTTCGCGTAGGTTGTTGAATGTGGAAAAGAAACACACTTAAAACTGCTGCCCGAATCAGTCACAGAGACAGTCTAAGCCTTGTGTAGTTGTTTGGGTTTCTCTTGAACCCACAGGCCCGGCTGCTTAAAGTATTGTGTATTTTTAGTCTGTGTTTTTCCCCAACAGGTGCAAACAGGTCCCCAATTTGTTGAGTATATAAAAATGTTCAGTCCGATAAAGGCGACAATTACAGTAATGCAGCGGACTCTGTTAATGGAAACTGGCTGCACGTTAAAACCAATCTAGCTGGAAAACAAAGGATCTATAAACCTTCCCAAATGATTTGACTGCTGTGAGCTTTCAGGGCTTCTGTTTATCTGCTAATCCGAGCTGCAGCCTCGGGAAGCACACTCACTGCTGCTTGACCTCTTCACAAATCAATCTTAGTGGAATGAAAAACCAAAGCAAAACGGTTCTCTGTTGGAGCTCACAGGTGATGCTACACATAGAAAAAAGAAACAAACTGTAGAAGTATCAGTGGTGATCGCAAAACACAAGAAGATCGTGACAACTTGAGCTATGGGAAGAAAAACATCAATGATCGTGCAGTCACAGTAACAGTGGCCGGAAAAGGTTCAACCAGGGGACACGTTTTTCTGACCGATGAGGTCCAAGAACTCTGAAGCCAGTGGCTGACCCGCGGTTACACCCCTGTCCCATACCTTACCTCCCCCTCATGCATAGCGTACCTACCTCCGCCTTTCCTGGTCCCCCTTGACCTCACCAGACTGTTGGACCATCCGCAACCTCGGACATTCTCAGACCTCTGGAGACCTAAGGTCACATTGTCATAACAGTCAAAGTTCAGAGCACTGGAACTCAGACTGACCGTGGCACCTTTCCACCCACACACAAGAAGAAAGAAAGAAAGAAAGAAAGAAAGAAAGAAAGAAAGAAAGAAAGAAAGAAAGAAAGAAGGAAAGAAAGAATGAAAGAAAGAAAGAAAGAAAGAAAGAAGAAAGAAAGAAAGAAAGAAAGAAAGAAAGAAAGAAGGAAAGAAAGAAAGAAAGAAAGAAAGAAAGAAAGAAAGAAAGAAAGAAAAGAAAGAAAGAAAGAAAGAAAGAAAAAGAAAGAGACAGACAGATTAAATTTACATGGATGAGACACTGTAAATGTATTCTATAAGTTTCAGATAATCACTTAGATGACTAAGAATAACAGATTCGAAGGAGGAAGATTCTTCCAGGCCCGTCGTGTTACACTCTTGTTTCAAGGACGATAGGTTAAAGTCGCGTAAACTATCGTTTAAGCGACGTTTTAACCTCTCTTATATGGTCGTATAAGAGAGGTATATATATATATATATATATATATATATATATATAATATATATATATATATATATATATATATATATATATATATATATATATATATATATCAATGCTACGTGAAGGAACGAGGCAGAGCGTGAGCTGACAGGTGACGGGAGTGAGCTCTCCTTCTGTTCGGAAGATCTGGTCCAAATGATGGGATTGACGTTTCAAGGGCAGCTTTTCCAAATAAGCTGCAGACCACAGGAACTCACAGGACGCACACCAATTGTCCTAAGAGTAATGTGTCATATAGTGGTGGTTGTGGTGAGGAGAGAACGCTTAGACCCAGGAAAGATGGAGATGATGGTTTTAATGATAATAATGCTCAGCAACAGTCCAAGACAGGCCAACCAGGACTTAGCTGTTCTACTGGAGAGCATAGACAATAGACGACCATTGACGCTAGACACCTTTCGACATACCTAAGACAAGGACCCAACCAGGAACACAGACAACAGGTGGGACTACATACACACAAGGGTAATCAAGTGAACGAGACACATTTGGAAACAAACAATGGGGAAGATGCAGAGACAGAGACTCGCAGGGAACAGCATCACATAGAAAACTCCCCAAAAATAAACACACAGAAACACGGATCATAGTATAATGAGAACACAGCAATAGGGAATACATCGAGGTCTAGGTAGGCATTATGAATTCAAGGCTGGGACAAGCACGGATCTTTGGTCCAGAAAGTCTCGTAGTGGTTTGCTAATTATCAGACAAATCGCCCGCACATTTTTTTTTTTCACTTTGGCTCGTTGCATCCTCGGTGTCAGAGAAATTTATTATTCTGGAGAGCGCGGAGAGATGTGGAGGTCACAGTACAGGCACGCTGCTTCAGGAGGAGGTCTACACTTGAGATATGTGGCAGCAACAGTGTAGTGTGCGTGTGTGTGTGGGCGCATAAGTGTGTACCATTCATTAAGTATTTAAAAGAAAGAGCATGCGCGTGCACAGTTTCTTTGAAGTGAACGCGCAGTTGAGCGTTCCTTATGTATTTGTCAATATTTCTAAGTGATTAAAGAGAGTTTAAAAGGTCACTTGATATAACTAAGTAATTATACAACAGTATATAACTGAACATTACATACTTTTTTTTAACTTTCCTGTGTTTTAGCATGAAGCACTTTTTAATCCTGCTGGTCTGCTGCTACGTTCTAGAACCTTCGCTGTATTTTTATGTCATCTACAAATGAAATAAACAGTGCAGTACAATGCAGTACAATACAAAGTGCAATTTCCAGATCATTAATGCGATATTTTAGAGAACTATGTGGCACAATCAGCAACTCTAAAATAGCCACTCTAAAATAACCCAAAACACCTGAAAAAATACCCTAATTAAATCACAGCAGCTAATTTCTGTGAATCAATGGTATAATTTCCATATGTTTCTTTTATGATTTTGGTGCGGCCCGTTAGCGGGTTAGTATTTACATTTCACCTCATTACTCTCTCGTAATAATATTCTTCACGTAATCCAGGAGAACAGTCATACTGATGCTGGGACGTGGTATCATCGTCAAATGATACCAACTCATACCGGTTGGAAATGAGTTCTGTTGTTCTGTTGTTCTCTGCTGAGGCCCTTATTATTAATAGTGAACCATTATTCCTCTACAAGCGTCCTGGTGATAAACCATCTCTTCCACTCAGGTTTTGCAGCATCCCATTGTCTGACTGAAATGATGCTGTTTTATAAGATTGTCTTTGGATAAACATTGTGGTGATTTGTGATGCATTGTCTTTACCATGACTTTTTAATTATAATGAATAAGTTTGAGTATGGGCTGCACAGTGGCACAGTTGGTAGCGCTGTTGCCTTGCAGTAAGAAGGTTCTGGCTTCGATTCCCGGCCCGGTTCAACACTTTCTCACGTTTTTCCTCCTCAAGATAGATTTAAAAGGAATCTGTTACATAGCGATTTATCTCAATAATAAACCCCGAAAGAAAGAAAGAAAGAAAGAAAGAATGAGTGAAAGAAAGAAAAACACTGTAATCGTTAGGAAATTTTAGTGTAAGCTACGTATGAAATCTAATAGTGATAGATAGATATATAGATATATAGATAGATAGATAGATAGATAGATAGATAGATAGATAGATAGATAGATAGATAGATAGATAGATAGATAAGATAGATAATAGATAGATAGATAGATAGAATTGCTATAATTGCTATAATGCTATAATGTGATTGCTATAATTTTTGTCCACCATTAAAATTATATCATAGCGGCTCTTTGTTTCATTATTACATCAATATATAAAACTAAAAATCAATATGAGCATGTTAGCCTAGAATCACTCTTTCTGTTTTCATTCTCTTTATTTTCCACAACTTGATAGATGTGCAGATTTGTAAAATATTTAAACTAGGCAGAAGATCAAAAAAAGAAAAAACGAACAGTATTTTTTCTTCATCACTGTTAGCCTTCATTGTTCATGTGGCTCATATTTGGCTCACTACACGCAGGGCTAACTTAGGATGACCGAAGCATGGCGCTGTTAGATTTTCAGTTCTTATCATTTTCCGTTGCTTTTGACCTTGAACGGTTTGTTCCTCTACAACTAGCACAGGCTCACATGTTGAACCTCTCAGTGCCGACATTTTTTCTTTGCACTCTATTGTTCCGCACTCGGGGACTTCAGCGCCAGAAGGAATCCAAGGTTCTATTGTTGGCGCCCCAAACGGCCTCTGGGTCCCCCTGACTCCTCGGTGTCCCTCTCTCTGTGTTAATCTGACAATATGTCTTTGTTTCACTTTCTCCTCGGTTGAACTGCTGCTTTTTGCAGCTCTCTAGCTGTCCGCTACCTGCCCAACCCTCTGTCTTCTCTCCCAAAACATGCACCTCTGTAGGAATTAATGGAAACTCGATATTGTGGGATATTTTCTATCAAACAAGGAAGTGTGATTTATTTCAACCTATAACATCAAATTTTGAACATACCAAATTTCCTAATAACAATTAAAAATAATGTTATTTTTGATTTGGAAAATTAGACCGTTATTTTCTTCCCGCAGCTCTTCTCAGGTCCTGATGGTTCCAGTTATAATACACTTTGATGTGATTTGTTTGAGTTTATGTTCTGAAAGGTTATTCGTTTTCTTTAGCATTTTAGCAATAAAAAATATTTGGTTTCGATAAAAAAGAAGAAACAATCTCCTGCTGAGAAGCCCAGCAGCGTATTGTTGCTGGAAACATCCATTAAATTGGTTCTGACGGGACGATCTCTGGATTCTCCTGCTCGGCTGCGAGATGGTGAGCTGAAAAAGATGACAGTGAAGATTGTGATGCTTGTACTCATCTTTACAAACGAACACAGCAATAAGAATTTCCTTTTTCATTTGTTGTCACTCTCTGTGTGCATGGGCCTGGTCCTGCTGGACTCTACTGAACTAACTCCTAAAATGAGGAACCAAAAAGTCAACTCAGCGCCCTGCTTTTGTTTTCTCTCATGTTTGTTCAAAGCTAAACGCACGGGCCCGCGTGGGTCCCAGAACTTGAGAGACTCATGGTTGCCCCCCTCCAAGTAGCTCCCCCACCCAGACCCCCGCCACGGCCAAGGCGTCACGTGCTTCATTAAATAATTAATGCTGGGGTTTCAGAACCGATATGGATTCGTCAGGAATATAACAGACACTCTGCTCCAAGTGTGCGCGTGTGTTTGACGTGGAAAAGTCAACTGTCCTTTAAAAAATACAAGCCCCTTGTATCAGCAGAGAGTGGAGAGAAAGGGAAGAAGAGAGAGAGGACGGGAGACGGGATAAGAGAAGACACCGGGAAACGCCAACAGAGTGAGAGAGAGGAGGAAGACGAAGAGAGAGAGAGAGAGAGAGAGAGAGAGAGAGAGAGAGAGAGAGAGAGAGAGAGAGAGAGAGAGAGAGAGAGAGAGAGAGAACAGGAGAAAAGAGAGAAGGAGGCTGCAATAAAACAAATTTGGACGGGTGTGTGTCTTGCGGGTCGCTGTGGACGCCGTGAGTATTGCGGAAGGAAGGGGACTGCATGGGGGGAAAGCCCACTTCTTCCTCCTATACGCCGCGCCGCCTACGCCCGCTTCCCACTCAGTGAATCACAGGCTGTTTTAACACCGTGGTAAATATGCCCCCAAATCCTCATCTTTCGCCGTGTTTTCTCATGGTGCATGTGGCTGTCGTGTTGTTTACACATCACGCCTCCCACCCATCATCATCAGCCATTGTTTATAGGTTGGAGAGATACAGTCGTGCAGCGTACAATGAGGGAGGGAAGTGGGAGCAACTGCGATGTTAGCCGATGGCTGTTTTTATCTTCAGAAGAACTTGAATGTTCTTCTCCATCTTTCTCCCATCAGCTCTTGTTTGCGTCTACATCTCTTTATCCGCTTGAGTTTGTCCACTCCCTCTCCCTCTCCTCTCTCTCATTTTTTCCCTCCCAGCTACTTCTCCTGATTTATAGTGAGGCAGGGTGTCAGCGTGCGGCTGCCATTGTGATTTTGTGAAGGAGTTCTGTTGTTTATGGCACAGCCCCGATAAATCATGTGTCCCAACGATGTGGGAAGAAGGTGAGGGAAAATGACGGCCGATGGACCGATGATACAGCAGACGGAAGCGGAAGAAGACAGGATGAAGTGCTGCTGCTTCCACCGACACCTCTTTTACCTTCCCTCTGTTCCTCCACAGTTATTCCTGTGTTACTGACATCCCCATTCACCCCCCGCCATTATTCGCACAGTTTTTTTTTTAAAAAAAATCTTTTCTCCCTACTCTTGATTAATACTCGTGGTCTTTCCTATTTCCGACTCGCTCCGGCTTACTTAATCACCTCTTGTCCGTGAATTACTGTGGTGACCTATTAAAGTAAGATTTGTTGAAATTTAGCGCACCGCGATGCCCTCAGCAGTAATGAAATCTCACGCAAAGGATCTGTTGGCAAAAGAAAAACTCTGTATTTAGCTCAGACTGAACAAACCTATCAAGCTGGACAAGAATTACTTTACTAATAATAGCGCTTTGCGTCACACGTTCAGGAGCACAGGAAGGCCCCTGACTTTAGATGAAATGTGTCCTGCGTGGGTCTGTCCCGAACAATTAGTGCGACTTGATTTTTCTGACATTTGGCTTAATTTATTCGCACTGAATATTTCATTTCATTAAATTAAGTTTGCTTCTTATTTGTGCCATCCCAACTAACTACTACTATAGTTTAATTCCTCTTTTTTCTCACCATGCATTTTTCTTTGGATGCTTCCTGCAATGGAGCTTGTCGTCGTTATTCGTTTCAACATCCAGTATCTCTGGTTCCGTTCATCTTCGCCTTTAATCAGAACATTTTTCCCTTTTCTTTGAAATTGAAGACATGTGTGAGGTACCATTTTTAGCCTGCCAGCAGAGTGAGATGTGGGCGGGAGTAAACATAATTTACTCACCATAACTCACCGTGGTGTGTGATGTTTGGGTTTAAAAGCAGCTGGTGCGAAGAGAATAGCACAGGATGCTGAACACTAGACCATATGGTTTTGTTGTGGAAAAAAAACAATTCCCAGGCAGACAAGTCAGAATATTTATTATTATTATTATTATTATTATTATTATTATTATTATTATTATTATTATTATTATTATTATTATTATTAGTAGTAGTAGTAGTAGTAATAGTAGTAGTAGTAATAGTGTAACTGTTAATGTTATTTTGGATGGATGGATGGATGGATGGATGGATGGATGGATGATCATATTTGTAAGGCAGACATCCCCGTCTGTCTACTCGCCCACAGCATCCGTGTAAACCGAAGTATTACCAGATTAGCTCGACCCATCCCATAATAATGACAGAAGCAGAAAAGAGGGCAGAGCTTCGTGTTCTTGTTCTTCACTGTGATGCCAGAAACAATATTTTGGCTCATTTCCGTGGACGGAGTAGGACTAGGTGGCGCTGGTGTTTTAATCATACATATTACTCTACGGTAGTTTCCCCCCCACACTGTGGTCCATAACATTCGATTAAAATATTTTTACCCCTTCCTGTGAAATGACTGCTCTAATATTTATGGTTGCTAGAAGAAACACACAAATAATATTGATCAAACACTATCAAACAGTAAAAAATGCGAAACAAAAAGAAAAGTCGAACTTTGTTGTGGATTTTCATTTTTGCTCTTCAGGACTGGTTTTGAGGATGTGATTGCTGAAACAGCGTTGATTCATAAAGCTGCAGCACGTAAGTGAGCAGCGAAGACAATTGTTTTTTTTTTTGTTTACCTCATTGTCTGTCAGTTTCTAGATAGTATATTCTTACATGGTAGCTGTTTGTCAAAGAGTTGGTGTAAAAACGTCGAATATCTGCAAGCGGCTGGAATGTAGGTACTGTGTTTCTGCAGCTCGGAACAGAGGATGATCGGTGAGCTCAGTGAGCAGCAGAGAGGCCTCGCTGTATTCATGTTACACTCTGTGTGAAACAACTGAGAACATTTCCAGCGTCCAAATTGTCCTCAGGCAACTTGCGGAGAGTCGTGTGCTTCTGCGCTGTTCCGCACCTTATGTCTTCACATATTATCGCATATTGGTGGTTTCACTGCGTGTTTGCTCAGGCGGTAAACATGAACGTTATAACTTACTTATCTTAAATTAGATAACGTGTATTTCCTATACATGGGATGCCGTTTACGTATTTGGACAATTTAAATTATGCCCAGGTAAATAACCAATATTTACACAAAAGAATAGAGTAAATGACAAGTTTTTGTAAAAACTGCCGACGAACAAAGCAGGTTTGCTTCGGACAATTAAACGTGTCAAAAAATTATTGCAAAAATTGTTTGACAGCATGCAATAATATGCAGACGACTGCGCCTGTCTGCATATTATGGTCAACTCAAAGAAATACTTATAAAGTCGGATATATTTCATTTGGAAAACAACAAAAATACAGTCAGACGAAGTAGAGCATTCAAACTGTAGTCTACCAAAATGAATCTTAAACACTAAAGTCCAATAAAAGTAATGGGAACGGTGTTGTCTACAAAGCCTTCTGCTGCAGACAAAACTAGTTTAACTGAGTATAGAATCAACAACAAAGATCTAAAATAATATTATAATAGAACTTATTGAAAGTCCTAAAGCGTAAAATCAAAATGCGCTTCGGTTCTAAATCTGCAGCACTCTGAATTTCAAAAAACGTATATTTAAGATGGAGCACAGGTTATCATGGTCCAATATACCTTTGATATTATTTTTAGTTAGTATTATAAGTAATAATAATAATAATAATAATAATAATAATAATAATAATAATAATAATAATAAAATATTATTATTATTATTATTATTATTATTATTATTATTATTTATTATTATTATTATTGTTATTATTATTATTATTATTATTATATCTTAGGTTTTTGCCTATATCCAGTCCTTTGCTCCACGCGCCAGTGGGCTGCCTCCCCTAATTTCCTTTGCGTGGAAAAAACTCTCCCATTTGAAATAAATCAAAGTGAAGCTTCTCTGGCAATTTATAACCTTCTTAGCGACGGCACTGACTCAGAGCTCGTAAAACCGAACCACCGGAGCTGAATGAATGAAGAGTCATACTGAAAACCCCTTTTATCGGTCCCAGTCTGACAAAGCCTGGGAAGCACGAACTGAAGCCATTTGATCCGGAAATGATTCCAAGAGGAGGGTAACATGCCAGGGACGATTTTTTCTTTCTTCTTTCTTTCTTTCTTTCTTTCTTCTTTCTTTCTTTTCTTTCTTTCTTTCTTTCTTTCTTTCTTTCTTTTCTTTCTTTCTTTCTTTCTTTCTTTCTTTCTTTCTTTCTTTCTTTCTTTCTTTCTTTCTTTCTTCTTTCTTTCTTCTTTCTTTCTTTCTTTCTTTCTTTCTTTCTTTTTACCAAGCTTTATTCAACTGAAATGGACGAATTCGCTTTCCTTTACACAATCTTTTCTGTCCTTTCATTTTCTCCCTTTTCTGCCATCCTCTCTATAGTTTCTGTGTAGGTGTGTGTCGCTGTGCGAGTCTGTCATGGCCAGTACGCGTGGGCAGATATTAACACAAGCTAACCGACGCATTGGGAATTCAAAGCCAAGTCCACGTCGTAAAAATTCTTCAGCTCAACACCGTCCGCGCAAACCCACATACAGATAACCTTTTATTTAAACAAAATACAAAAGTAAAAAACAACAAGTGAAAATTGTAATACAATTTAAACTAAAGCTTTTTTTTTTTACATATTTAATGCAATTTGTGGTTTTAACTGTAATTTTTCGGTGCCCAGTCCGCCTGGAAGACATGAAGTACAAAAGCTGAACCCATTGAAACAAACTTCTGCCTTAAAAGGCGAATGGTGTTTCCCGTCTTAGCCGTCTTTCCCTCTGATCGGGCTCAATTTGCCGCCATATAACAGCAGTTTCCCGGGGGTCTTTGTGCGGATGGACGCGCAGCTTGCCGTGAACCGTCCTTACATCACAGGAGCGTCTCCACTACCCCATCCAGAATCTTCATTCTCTCTCCTGCTCTGGGAATCATCCACTCGGGTCAGGATCACTTCACTCTGCCGAGCCGCCAGTAGCGAATCACACAAAGGGAAAAACGAACATGTTTTGTGGATTCTTCAGACAGCTGAACAGTCAGCGGAACAACACCAGAAAGGATAGCGCGATTGTGCATCACTCATCTGGGAAACAATACGGGCTGATCACTGATCACCGGAGGCTCCTCTTGCGTCACTTTCCAATATCGCTCGCTGTCATTTAGTGTGGGTCCTTCTAGGGTCGCTCTGCACCCCGAACCATTGTCGTTGGACCGACAATACTGTAATCAAAGAAAAAAGACTAAAGAAAATGAAAAGGTTCTTCACTGGTCGCTGTTCTGGTCAGGCACTGAGCCGAATGTGTGGAGCATTCTGCAGCAGACTAATAAGTGGGGGTGGAGAGAGACCGCGCGCCATGTGTCTGTATTTTTCTCTTTCATTTTTTTTTCTTAGGTAAAGAAGTACCACAAATCGAAAAGTTCTCATGAGCTTGTGTGCCGCTGGTACGCTCCGATGTTGCGAATTTATTGGAAGCCTTGCGAATTAATGTCTCCTCCCAAACACTGCAGGCAAAAAATAGCTTCTTGAGACTTGAGAGAGTCTTTAGTGTCTGTAGTGGACGATGGTACGGCTGGAAATCAGGATTGTGATAAGCAGCGAGCAAAAAGCAAAGTTTGCGTAAATACGCACCAGCGGTTTTGGGAAAAAAAAATGCTACGTCCAAGTAAAAGAAAGATTGATTGTTCATCGTAGCTGGAATGGATGGTGTCCACTGGTGTCCAAAGCGGCTTTTCTCCAGAGGGTTAAGCCATCAGCAGGAGATCCGGTAGGACACAAACAGACATAAAGCAGGTAAGATCTGCTGGGACTTTTCTTCCGTTCTGTGTCCTCATCCTCCACAGCCAGTCACATCATGGATTATCTGTTGTGTAAATGTGAATAGTGTTTCTCCCTGTTCGAAATATTCATGGGCTGCACTTGCTTGCAGACCAGGACGAAAAAATGTGTGTGTGTGTGTGTGTGTGTGTGTGTGTGTGTGTGTGTGTGTGTGTGTGTGTGTGTGTGTGTGTGTGTGTGTGTGCGTGCGTGTGTGCGTGTGTGTGTGTGTGTGTGTGCGCGCGCGCGCGTGTGCGCCTGTGTGCGCAAGTACGAGGTGTGTGTGTGTGTGTCTAGGTTGGTGGGTGTGCGAGAGCACATGTGCCTCAGAATGGGAAGACTAACAGACAGGGAGTGAAAAAAGGGCGCCACACAGAGCTACCTTTGCTTCCTTCCTCATTTTAAAAGGAGGTTAACGGCAGTAGAGAAAGCTTTGGACAGGGAGGTGCTGTGGTATGTGTGTGAGCTTGTGAAAGAGGGACTGAGATGAAAAGGATAGGGACCTGATGGCTCAATGCAATGAAAGAAGATGCATGTTTGGCCAGTTGTGATTTATGATAGTGTGAATGGATTGCTCACTCAACAAGCCCCCCCCCCCCCCCCCCCCTAGCTCATTCTTTCTTGCTTTTCTTACTCACATGTCCTTTCCTGGCCCCAACAAACAGCAAATTCAAGAAAAAAAACTCCACCAAAGTCCCAGTGAATATGACCTAAGATTAGCAAATTGTAGAATAAAATGGCAATGGATAAATACAATGCAAGATAAGATTTTTGTGAAATACTTTAAGGTTATTCCGTAACAACTTGCCCCTTCATGTACTTGTTGTGGTCAGACCCATCAGTCCCCAGGGTTGTTCATATTGTTCCACCAACTCACTACCAGGTTATGATTAGTTCATAATGTTCTGTCAAAGTGGAACATTTCAATGTTAAATTTCTTTTTATTGAAATAAGTAGATATAGGTTGAAGATAGATACCTTCAAGCAGTAATAATGCTTCATTACAGCAAACACAAATATCATATAGAAAAGCAACCAATTATGATGCTTTTCAACTTTACTTCAACTTTTAATCTTCAATAGATTCTGAATGAATCTATTGGTATGAATCTAGAATGAATCTCTTTATACCTGTAAGAAGTGATTGATGTTTGTAATTGAAGCAAATGTTTTTCTATGACAGGGGCAGCTATTTGAAAAAAGAAGATAATTTTTGACTGAAATTGTAAATGTTGAATTGTCAAACAGTATGGAAAACATTTAGTCTGATCTTGCATTATCTGCAGAACATGCTTTTCTACAAAGAGGTCAAAAAATATTTAAAGAGAAGGATTACAGTTTCTTTGAAAGTCTTGACTTTCAGAGATGACGAGACAATTAAAGTAATTAAAACCTTTGCCCTTTACCACTATAGATAGTTGTAACTTTGTAATTATTTCTGATTAAACTGGTCAAAAACTAAGAATAGTTAAGAACAATTGCTAAATATGGCTTCCATCATCTTAAGTAGCTTTTGGACATCTAATCTGCCAATCTGCTTGACCTCGGTGGGTTCTACTCGCTGTCACATAGAGATTTTAAAAGCTTAAACAAACCACAGCAACTCCTTGAATTTTGTGATTTAATTGATTTTTTATACATCACTGACACACTATGGGCAAAACATAATCAGAGTAAAATTGAGACAAGGACGTCTGACACTATTGTGCTCTGTGACAGCTGACAGGTCTGGCTGGGATCCATGCAGCTTCTGTTTTCTGCAGTAATAAACTGAATAGTAGACTGGTTTGATTCTGGGACAAGGACCCTGATTATATTTCAAAGCTTCAAAGAGGAGAACCTGACAGGATCCAGGTTCTTCAATAACAAGCCAAGAAAATCCAGATTTAGGTCACTTAGATCTGTTCTGTAAGAGAAATGATACAATAAGGCAAAACATTATTTCCAGTAGCCTATTGCTTCTAAAAACCCAAATGTTCAAAATGGTCATTTAGCACATATGAATACATTAAACAAGTTTTATAAATATTATGCCTGAAAGATGCCAAAGCTGTAGAGACAACTAGATGCATGCAACACAGTGAGACTCTTTATTATTATTAACAGGATCAGGAGTCACAGTTAGGATGCAGAACTCACTCTGTCACATCCTTCTTCCCTTATAAGTTTAGACTATTTAACTGTATGACAAAAGTTTGCAAAATCTCCTTTCAAATATCCTATTAATTATTTTTTTACAGTAATATTAGAAAATTGGAAAAATAATAATAACTCTTCTCTCCACCACTAAACACACATGCATATCAAGCAGTCACATTTATCGCTGTTGATTCTGTGTTCAACAGAATTGTTTGGCTTGGCACTTTTTTGGCCCAGGAGCAAAAAGTGCAATTTGACCCCTTGACAAACCCCCTTCCCCCTCTGATGATATCCAGATTCCTTTGAGATTTGGTTAAAGATTAGCATCTCTTATAAAGATTAACTCTCTGTCATGCTGACGGCATGAGTTTTTGGTTCAGGACTGTTTTTACCTAAGGCCAAGCTCTCAGTGAACAGAGGAAACCAGGGACACAGAAAGGTTCCAAATGGGTGGATAATCAGAAATAAGATGGAAGATAATGAAACAAAATGGCTCAGATACTTCTTAGAGAATGAGGCTTTAAAGAGTAGAGCTGCTGTAAACTACGAACAAACAGAAACAATTTGAAAAGGAAAAAGTTTGTATCAAACGTATGAAAAATAAATAAAGCAAAAGCATCTGAAGAACACAAACAAATTCCCAGAATAGGTGGGTTTTTTTTTTACTGGTATCTGTTTATTTTGATGTGAGTAAAGTATTGTAATCCATCCATCTGTCAGTCCTTCCGTCCGTCCGTCCTTCCTTCTTTCCTTCCTTCCTTCCTTCCTTCCTTCCTTCCTTCCTTCTCCTTCCTTCCTTCCTTCCTTCCTTCCAACCATCCAGCCATCTATCCATCCATTATCCAACACGTTTATCCCTAGTTAGGTGGTGAGGCCTGCTGGTGCCCATCTCCAGCGGTTACCAGGCAAGAGATGGGGTCACCATGACAGGTCACCAGTCCATCATAGATATTTTATGCATTTTTAAAATTTTTTTAAAAATCTACTATTTCAAAGTAGATTTTTACCCACAATAAATGTAGTCCCATGGCAACTGATGGCCACAGTAAAACACAAGGTGAATCCTTTTGGCAGAATGTAAGTACACAACCCCCCACTCACCTCCCAAGATGGAGGAAAATGGTTGATTTAATATTGACTTCTAAAATGTATTGGTTTTCTTGTTATAAAAGTTTAAAATTGTCTGAAACCATAAGAAGGAGTGAATGTAGATGTATTTGAATGCAGTCTCTTTTCAGGGCAGATGCTGCCATTGAAAAGTTGAGCTGATGTTGAAATGTCATCCACTGGTTGGGGGGCAGAAACCACACTGCAGTGTTAAGCAAGTCGAAGCTTGCCCATTTGGTGCAACCGTGGTGTTGATGATGATGAGGCTGCATAACAAACAGACTTTTTTCCACTTTAAAAACACAAATTTGTAAAATGTAGGAGTTTTAGCATGTCTGCTGGTGAGTGGTAGTTGGTCTCAAAGACTTCAAAGATCAGGTCCACCTTCATTAAACTGTGTTGTAATATCAGATTAGGCACATTTGGATACAGGACGTTTGTAAACTCTCCAGAAAACCCTTCTATAAGAGGGATTATTTATTTGTAAATCAGACAAACATATACATGGTGAACAATAAGGGCAGCAGAAAAGGGTTTTCCTAAAATGTAAAGTTTTATTTTTTAAAATAGCATGGAAAGAAAGATAGAAACATAATTCATATTTAGTGTGCTAATGACAAATAAAATAATTCCTAGTTTGTTAAACTACAATAAAGATAGGCGCATCAAGGCAGGTGATGAACTAAGCCTTCAAAAATGAAAATGCAGCGGATTGAACAGGAGGCGCTAAAATAAAACCTCTGATAGCTGCGGACGACGCAAAACTGTTTTGCGGGAATTTGGCGAGGCGAAGATAGTTAGTCTGTTGTCTGCCAGTTGTAAATGATTTTATTAGCCTACATGTAAATAGCTTAGAGGAAGTTAGAATAATGTATTCTTGCGTACGTTTTCAAGGTGACATGCGCAGTAGAGCGGCTGCTGACGCAGCGAGATGTCGACTGATAATTCCTCTATAACGATAATGATTATTATTGTTGAGTCCTTTTTAATTTGAAAACAAATGCTACAGAAATAGCTTCTCATTTGTAGCTACATAAAGTTTAACTTAATCTACAATTCGGTTTCCCAGAGCTTTAAAAAAAGGATAGACAACTGTGTTTACATTCTGATGTTTGTTTTCAGCAACTATTAGATTTAAATAGTTTACACTTTTAAAATAGAGTAGCACTCTGTTGCTCAACAGAACAAATTTGGTGACAGTTTTCAGAATATCAAATTTGTTCTACTTAGGCTGTTTGAGCATAATATTTTAAGGTTGCTCTAAGGTTACTCTGTTTAACTCAAAACTAAAAGTTATTTATATATAACTAGAAAAACAAGGCCATGAAATGTAAGTCAATCTACCTAACTTTTTACACTATTCTGCTTTTTGAACTGACAACCTCAAGCCTAGGTAGATCTATGGTATATCTATATAAGGTATTTAATAAATATAAAATAATGGTAGAACAGTAGTAGAACTTTAAGTAAATCAAATATTATAATTTGTTCTTAAATGTTTAAGTCAGTGAAAGCAGATTCAGCTGCACCTGATAAAAATTCAATTTCCATAAACCTTTTCTGATATGTATAAATGTTATGACCCAAAGAAGTCCAAAAAGTAACAAAAAAGACACGATGACAGAATAGGAACTAACTGTGATTGTGGAAAAATAAGCATTTTAAAGATGAACTGTCAAGTGAAAAGTATATGAAGAAAACCACTGAAAACATGACAGCTGCTGAGTAATCTCCACTTATCTCAGATGGACAGCAGATAGCAGCGCACATGTTTTACAGTCAGATGAGTCAATTCTCCAACTGCTTCAGCAAATCCAACTTTAATATGGAGTCAGAAATAAAATAGATCATCCTGGGAAACTTATAAAACCCAGTTTGTGTGTTAGCTTTATAGTCCCTCAGTGCCCACAGTCAGGATGATTACCTGATTTGTGCCAAACAAAGAATATGAAGAAATTTAACAGCTATTGCTACCATCCCACGAGTTATGCACATAGAGTTATGTTTGCTAGTTGCAAAAAAGGCCAACTGTTGGTGTCCATAAAACATGCTTCCAACAGCTTCACAGGAACAGAGTGAGTATTAAGAAGAGGATGGACAAACAACAGTAACAACTTGCATTTCATCACAGATCTCACTTTAAGGAAACCACAGAGGTCTACTTTGAAACTGTAACATTTTATTTTCAACACGTCACGTACAAAAATTGCAAATAAGCGGATGGCTAGTGGATGTCAACAAGGCTGCCTCAGCTTTCTTTCCTATTTTGCTACATCAACTCAGTCAGTCAAGACCTATAAAGTATTTTCCTTTCTATTTATGAATAAACAATAACAGCAAAAATGAAGGAAATTGCAAGAATTTTGTTTTTACTTAGATTTAAAAAAAACTTTTTTGAAAATGCATTTGTTCAATAGATTTACTCATGGTGCTCGTTGCCAATTATCTGGTGGCTAAATAAATACTTCAGCATGGGAATGATAACTTTCTATGTTGAGTAACCTGTTTGCTACATGACACAAATGCTGTGAGTCACTGACTGTAGGTTCAGTTCATTTTAATTTACGTATATACCAGCAGTTCACACCAAGCATGTTTTCATTATGAACAGATTCAATTTTCAGTTCAATTCAATTTTATGTATATTGCACCGATCCAGGACAAATATTAAGTCACATGTCTCAGGTCTAATTCATATCCAATTCAGATTTGGATACAGTTCATTTTAATACAGTGAAAATAAGAGCTATTCAAATTCAAATACAGATTCAATAACAGGAGGAGCCTGTATATGATGAAATATGTTTTCAGTTTCTAAAAAATGAAGTTTTGAATTAGCATTAGACTTTTAGAGAGTGAAACAAGAATTCAGCCTTTGCCATGGAAACATTGCTTGAGGAATAAGTTCTATATATGTTTTGATGATACATGTGGGCTGAAGTAATTGGAATATAGTTTGCTTAAGGGAGGAAAACGTGTCCACCTCTCTAATGAAACTGACAGAAGATACAAAAGATAAAACCGCAGAGTCGACTATGGTCTCAATTGCAAAAAAAAAAGATTGAAAATTTATTTTTGTTTTTAATAGTTTGATGCTGTGACATAATGCATGATGAAATATGGGTTTCTCACAGTTACTTTAGTTTGAGATTTCCCATAAATTTCACTGCAGTCTAATCCTGCTGTGCTCTCATTTTATCAACAAACCTTGGTGTTGTGGTACACCTGCAAAATGTCCCTGCAGAAGTTCCCTGTCAAAGGCTTGCAGGTCAAAGGAGCCTTTGACCTGGGAACTGCACGTTGTTACAGCGTATCTGAAAATCTCACACGTTCTCCCCAGGAGCTTCTTCTTGAGCTCAAATTTTCACTCCTCAGCAGTTCTGGGGGGCCCTGGAGGAGGCCTTATTGTCTCAGTCTGCAAGCTAGCTGGCTCAGCTTGTCAGTCCCTGCTTCAGTTTCTGGGCAACTTTAGACTAGTTCACTCTTGCTCAGTCGCTCCAGAGAGGCTGAGAGGAGGGGGAACACCTACTGCTGGTGCTGAGATGGGGATGGACCTCAGTATGTGAGTGCCTGCATGGAAACTATTTGAAAGCAGCAGAGGCAGCAGAGCTGGTAGTTTTGCTGGAGTATACTGGTTCAGAGGTTGGGGGATTTTTTGCTTTTGATTTATGTTTGGTAAAAGTTGACAGGAGTAGAAACTAAGACAAAAGAATTTAATAACATAAGCTGTATGGAGCTTTTCCATGTGGTTATGGATGTTATTATTTGTTTGTGTGTGTGTGTGTGTGTGTGTGGTGTGTGTGTGTGTGTGTGTGTGTGTGTGTGTGTGTGCGTGTGAATGCGTGCATGTGTGTGTGTGTGTGTGTGTGTGAGTAGAGTGCTATAAAACATACAGGACTTACATGCAACAGCTAATACAACACTAAGTTCTGTAGTTGTCCTCTATGACTGAAGCTGCAGTTATTTATGAGTTCCAGAGAAGAAACATTTCCTTAATATTTGTACTGCTGCTTTTCCATGCAGTTTGTACTCTCAGTAAAAGAGATATTTTATGCCATGAATAATCTTAAAGTTTTCATTACATTTCTCTTTCTTTTCATTTCTCTTTCTTTTCACTCTTTCTCTTTTCTTTCTTTTCTTTTTTCTTTCTTTCTTTCTTTCTTTTCTCTTTTTCTTTCTTTCTTTCTTTCTTTCTTTCTTTCTTTTCTTTCTTTCTTTCTTTCTTTCTTTCTTTCTTTCTTTCTTTCCTTCTTTTCTTTCTTTCTTTCTTTCTTCCTTTCTTTCTTTCTTTCTTTTCATTTCTAACTAAATGAAGGTAACTTGGCTGTATTTTCGTTTTTTGTATTTGGGATTTGAAATTCGGCTATATTCTATTAGGCCGGTTTAAAACGAGAGGGAAGCGCCTTGAATATAATAGGATGTGTAAAATGATTACCAGGATCGATAGCAGCTCATATAACTTCCAGCCAAGCTTCATCCTCCCCTCTGCCGCTCTTTGCTTTTATTCCGGGAGTAATTTAAAGGTCAGTAGCCTACCTGTCTGCGGTGTTTCTGTTCCAAACATTCGATCGACTACATGAGGTCAGGGCTGAAGATCAGATTTTACAGACTTTTTAACTGCATCTTTTCCCTTCCCCCTTCTATTACCGCTCCATCCTCTTTCTCCTCCGTCTCCAACTTTTGTTCCTCGAATCTTTCTGGAGTGATTTTCTCAATAAAATCAAAATAAAGGAATCGTCCGGTGAGTGCAGATGTTTTCAATTATTTATATGGGGGAAGAGGATAACTTTTTTTTTCTTCGACCTGAGGGTCAAAGAAAAAAAGAATTATTATTATTATTATTATTATTATTATTATTATTATATATTATTATTATTAGTAGTAGTAGTAGTAGTAGTAGTAGTAGTAGTAGTAGTAGTATTAAAATGGGGACCTCGGGGACACAGCTGATAACATATGAATTAATTGTAATAGTGCAAACATGATCCAGCTAAACGAAGGTCAGGCAACCGCGGGTCCAGGCAGCAGGAAACAGTCAACTCCTCATGTGAAAGACAGTTATAAAATATGTCTTTCATAAATGCTGGATACACTGTAACAATGCGTAAATTGCCTTTCTCCACGCGCAGCTTATTCTTTTTTGTTTGATTTCGAAAACGAATGAAAATAGAACAAGAAAAGAAATAAAAATGTTTTTTAGAAACTCTCCACAGACTTGCGTAACAACAGATTGAAAGTCACAATAACAGACACTGTTCATGTCCAGAAGAGTCAGAGTAATTTCCTGTGACCCACATGAGTGCGATCCCATGTAGTCGGATGAAAAATGTGGATTTCCACAAGGAACTGACTCGCGGTTCTGGAAGCCAAGATCCAGGACTCCATCCTAAACACAACCCGTTGACACATGTCTGCCATCCACAGGAAAAAATAAATAAATAAAAAATCACGGCCATCGTTTGTGAACACTGAGGTGATTTTACAAGTAAATGCAGTCAACTTGTAATCCAATACGCTAATTTCTCCTTATATTGCAGTCTTCCGACACCACTCAGATACTGAAACAAAAAAAACATTATCTTATTAAGGATTTGGTAAATGAATAACTGGTTTCTTCCCCCAGTCGTAGTGAGCAGGTCCTTGAGTCCATGGAAATGTTGCCTTAAAAGAAAAGTTGCAAACTGGCACATTCCAAGCTCCTGCCTTCTACCCACATCGAGCCCGTCCTCTCATTTAAGCAGCCAGCAGCCGCTGCTATCTGTTTTACAGTCGGGCCGTTTACACACAAGCAAACACACACACACTCTGCTGAGTGCGAGGGAAACTCATAAATCTTACGTAGCTATAAACGACAGCGGTAGCGTCCTGAATAATACAAATAGAGAGGAGTCAAGTTGAGGGAGAGAGATGGAGCTGCTGCTGGGCTGGGAAGAAAGATTACAGAATACGTTTTTGTTTTCGTTCGGTTTGAATGTCTTCACCTCCATACAGACGTGTGTTTTTTTTTTTCTTGTAAAATCACAATTTCAGGGTGAAATTTAAAATACATCTTTCTGTCGGATATGCGTAGAACGAACAACTTCAGTTTGTTGGTTTGTTGAGTCGAGTATGAAGGAAGATTATCTGGATATAAATTGGATATAAATTTAAATTTGTACCGTGAAAAATGTTTCAGGATGTTTTGGTGATTTAAGAACAATTTGAATTACTTTTCTTTACTTTTCTCGTTCTACTTGTATTGCTTATGTATAGGTTATGGTACTGTAGCACTATTTTATTTTCAGTACAACTTTGTGACTCATCATCATAACACTAAAAGGTTACAAAGTAAACCTTCATGTGCCACATATTTCCAGGTCATTGCGCACTGAAACTGATCTCACCAAGCGATCTAAGAGAGTCTGATAGTAGGGTTGTAGCAGGGCCTACAGTAATGAAATGAATGAAATTATATTATTATCATGTAATTGTTCTCGGGTAATCCTATGTGATGACCCAGTGTGAAACATGACTGAGTGGCGGCAGGGGAAAGTTTGTTTTAAACCAGCTGTTAAGAGACGCTACGGGAAAGTAAATATGATAAATTTCCGAGTCGTGTGGCAGAGTCACAACTGTATAACTGTCTGCTGTAACGTGCGTAAATTGTAAAACGTCATCGGAAGTTATGGTGTCAACAAGAAAGTAACCCGAGCAAGGAAGTGTGGTTGGAGAGCCAACATCTTGTTGTATTCTTTCCATGCAGCTCATTAGCATAATTTGTGAATGACGTTTGATGAGGGAGTCATTGCGCCCTGTGTCCAAGTCCCTTTATTTTGTTTCTGTATCTTGAGTGTTCTTGGTGCCTATTCGCGCGTTTTGTTAACACAAAAATAACACATCAGAAAGCATGAAGAATCAGGAGCAATAGCTCTGTCTGAAGGCTGTGTTGGCTCATGCTCTTAGCCGTGTGCACCAGACATCCCCGCTGCCTACCGGAGACCGACGCCGTAAAACCCAGAAAAGGACGTTTAAAGAAGGAGAGACTTCAAGATCAAAGAGATAAACGATTTGAACAAAATATAAAGAACGCGGATAAACACCCAAAATGCCATGGGGTAACAATCTGTTTCTCAGAGGTTGTATTGCTGGTTGACTGACTGACTGACTGTCTGGTTTGCTGGCTGGCTGCTTGTACAGAGGCTAAGAAGAGAGAAATTTGAGGCCATTGTTATCAGCTCGAAGCGGCCAAGGCAGCGCTGGTGCCGGGGCGGAGGGCGGCGGTGGAGGGGCGGGGGGCGCGGGCAGGCAGCATCAGGCTCCCGGTCAGCTGGACCAGCTCATGGGCTAGCTAACCCGAACACAGCCTGCAAACTGCGAGTGTTTACAAATCCTCCTCACCGCCCGCTAACGACTCGAAGCCCGTCGGCGCCTCCACCTGTCAGCCGCTCGGGCTGCGCGATCCGCCCGACGCGCTGCGCCGCCGCCGCTCCAGGAGGCTGTGTTGTTGTGGCGAGAGGCTGCGCTAGTTTGCACCGGAGAAGCCGCGGGTTGGGCAGAGGAGACAGGCATGAGGACAGCAAAGCTACCGGATATATAGTTAATTCGATTATTTTTTTTATTGATACTGATCAAATGGAATCTTTGTGAGGACGTATGATGCGGCGTTGCTGTGTCGGTTCCAGAATGGACCGGGACTGCCGGTGCTAAGGAAGGTAAGATACATCGCTGGCAGTCCGTCATACATAAAGTGAACCCAAACTGAAAATCTAGCAGTTGAATTTAGGTTATCTTTCCCGGCTGTTGGCTTTGTGAGCGGCGGGTGGCTGGCTCAGTGATTTATGGGGCGTATGACTTGAATCCTGGTTCAAGAAGAGTTCACAATGCTTTTAGCTGCTGGACCTAGCAATCCCCTTCTTCACTCGGTCGTCCATCTCTGTCCTCCTCTCTTCTGCCTTTTCCCTCCGTTTGCTTCTCCTTTTTATTTTGTGGAGCTAACCCATATATTTATGCAAAGCAATGTCGACCATTTTTCTTTTCTCACTTCATGCTTTGTCCGTCAGCATTAATGTGATCATCCCCGTGCAAATAAGCCTATGTTGTTTAATTATTATTATTTTTTTTACCAACAATGTACTTTAGTCGTTTACATGCTTTGTGGATATAGATACATTCTTAACAATAATGACTCTTAGGCCAGTTTCGTCTTCTTGTTCTCCCTCTGTCCCCCTGTGTCTCTGTTAATGGAGTAAAGAAAAAGCTACATGGACTGTCCAAGTTAATGGATTCTCTTTCTGTCTCCCATCCTGGATGGCTCTTCGTGGCAGGCGCCATTTGTAATTTTATATCTCGGGCTAAAACACAGACACTGGACACCAAGGCCGACTTCCACCTCTCTCTGCCTCCCTCTCTTTCTTCAGTTGTTGTTTTGGAGGCTGTGTCAGGAGCCTGTAGGTCGATTATTCAGGGAGACGTCTGGCAAAGTTAGTGATTGTATTAAGCTGTAGTCCTACATGCCAAGGGCAGAGGCATTACGTGTCGCGTTAATGGCGAAACACCGTTATGATTTAATAACATATTCCTCCCACACTGTTTGCCACGGCCTCTCTGCCTCTCTCCCCCTCTCTCTCTCTCCTAGGGACTATTCCTCAGAGTAAATAATTAGGATTCCAGCTTGTCTGCTTGAAAGATAAATGGCTGACGTGTGATGTACTGAGAACTGGAGGACGGCTAGAAAAGAAAGAAAACAAAGATGAGCCTAATTTCAAGAAAAATATTACAGTAATTACAATAATTACAGTAGATATTACGGTACGGCAGCTGATAGGTTTACAAAGCGTACAGATGTTAGATTTAGTCAGGATTTCTCCGGTTTGATTTTTGAGACATTTAGCACGATAAGGAATCTCGAAGACATAGTTTGTCAAATGCTTTTTCATACCGACAATTCTCAGGGTTTAGAGTTAGTTTAGGTAGTTAATTTCTCTTTGATAAATAGGTAGTGCAGGTTCTATATATTAATATATATATATATATATATATATATATATATATATATATATATATATATATATATATATATATATATATATATATATATATATATATATATAATAATGTTACAGTACATACGTTTAATAATAGTTATTATTAATTATTATTATTATTATTAAATATTTATTATTAAATATTTATTATTGTATAATTAAATCACTTGAAAAACATAAAATCTTAAAGACAAAAAATGAAAATTACGATAATGCCCTGACTGAGTTGTTGAGCCTCTTTGCTTTATCATTTCCCCTGTAGACGTTTCATCTCATGGGAAGTAATGAATGCCAGCTGCTCTGTCCCGCTTGACGAGCAACTTCTGTATATTGCGGCCTTTTCAGCCATGAGCGCAGAGCTCAGCCTGCTGTTGTTTCATCTCAAACATTATTTGAGATTTGAGACCAACGTCTATCTATCTATATCTATCTATCTATCTATCTATCTATCTATCTATCTATCTATCTATCTATCTATCTATCTATCTATCTATCTATCTATCTATCTATCTATCTATCTATCTATCTATCTATCTATCTATCTATCTATCTATCTATCTATCTATCTATCTATCTATCTATCTATCTATCTATCTATCTATCTATCTATCTATCTATCTATCTATCTATCTATCTAAAAAAAAACTAAACATAAACAAAACAAAAAAAAAAAAACAAAATTCCGGGCGTGAATTAACATGTATGCAATTTTAAAATTTGGTACCGCTCCGTATTTTCACTATCTGCACAAAAAATAAAATACAAAAATAAAATTGATAAAAAATAAATTATTTGTGAATACTAAAGGTTTTATTTACACATTTCCCCTGCTCTAGTATAAAAAACAAAACTTTTATCAACGAAAAAAAATCTTGATTGTTATTGGGCTGCAACGTTCGCTTGTGCAGAAACAAACGTGGCGAGTGACGATGAGTGGAATCAGAGGCGCAGGAAGAATTCAGTAAATCACACATGGAAGGCCAACACAGACAGGCTCGGGCAGGCGGGGTTGACAGAAGTAGGCTGCCTTCATCAGTCATAAAACATAATGTGCATACAGGCTGACGATACATTCAGTGAAACGTTCTGGATTCAGTGTGCTGTTCTTTTTAATAGAACTAATGTACACAGAAATAACAATTAATATGGTAATTTTCACACATTCCAGTGAGGATTTGGGATTTTATTTTTAAATTTGGAGGCAATGTTTCTGAATTACATAATTAAATGATAAAATATGAAAATGAGTAATATATAAATGGTAACAAGACGCTTTTTCTGTACCCATGCTAGAAAACCACTATACAATTTATGAATAAGTTAAAGCTGAAATTCTAATGACTCCAGTGAGTAAAATTTCTTTTCAAAGTAAACTTTAGTGTCTGCGTGTGTGTGTCTGTAGGTGTGTGTGTGTGTGTGTGTGTGTGTGTGTGTGTGTGTGTGTGTGTGTGTGTGTGTGTGTGTGTACAGACAGAGAGCGTACACACAGTTTGCCCTCTTCGTGCCCCTCCTCGAGAGCATCTGCTGGCTGTGAACTGGGCTCAGAAAGGGTGGGGGAGGGTCAGGTGATGTGGAGAAAAAGCAGTGGTTTCTATTCATGTCATGCTGCCTTTTATTGGAGGAAGATGGATTTAGCTCTGTCATTTCTTTATTCTGTCTTTGCTAACCTTTCAGGTCAGGTTGCAGGGGACCATTGGAGAGACACTGTCACGTGACCCTCAGTACCAAATGGTCTTCCGGCAGTGGTTTTCATTAAGGACCGGAGCAAATCCCTCTCAGAAATGCAGAAGACAACATACTACGACAACTCCGCAACGCTTTTTGGTGGCTACTCTACCTACCAGGTGCAAGGAGCAGCAGCAGCAGCAGCAGCCAATGGCTTTGGGGGCTACGATGCCCCGGTCCCAGTGTCCCACCATCAACCTCCCTTCCAGTCCCCAACCCATCTGGATGTGGATTCGTACCAACACTCTGCCTGCTCTTTGCAGTCTCTAGGCAATAATAGTGGCCACCAGCAGCAGCAGCTAGCCAAGACCAAGGAGCTGAATGGCAGCTGCATGCGGCCCAGTTTGCCCCCTGAGCACCACCCAGCCTCCCAGGTGTCCCCTCCACTGCCCCCCAAATCCAGTAATGGTAATGTCATCACTCAGCAGCCGGGGGGCAGTGCTGGGTCTTCTACAGTCTCTAAATCAGGCCCTAATAAGTCATCAAACTCTTCCTCCTCCACATCTTCTTCTACATCATCCAGCTCCTCTTCACTGCCGCCCAACCCAACGCTAGCCAAGCAGATCTTTCCTTGGATGAAGGAGTGTCGGCAAACAACCAAGCAGAAAAACTGTTCACCCAGCAACAACTCCGGCAACGGTGTGTCAGATTATACTTTTTGCTGTCTTTATCGTTTTCTTTTGCCTGATCCAACAAAGTAAATGTAACAGAAACAACATAGTCCATCTTATTTCTGCTATTTACCACCTCTTTCTTCATATCTGTCACTCATCTGTTTATTTGTTTTCCAACTTTCCACACTCATTAGAATCCTTTTGGCTTCTATCCTGTTCTTATCTTCCTCTCATCACTCCACTCTTTCAACACCTTGCTTATCAACCTTTTTACCAAGGCTAAAACTCTACAGAATTAAGACAATTTCTTGTCTAAATTGAGTTTCTGCATGACAGTTTCTATGGAAACCTCTCTCAGACAGACTCTATGAAACTAATCTGGCAGGGTTTTGTCCATTGAGTGTTATCTGTAAGGCTACTGTGGGATGTATATGCCAGTATAATGTAGCAAATTGTGTGCTGTGTGAATTTATGGGGTAGGGTTAGGGTTAGCCCTTGTCAAAGCATGTTGTTGTTAATTCTAAAAAATGCATTTAAAGCAGTTTTGTCTTAGACATCTGATTCCAGGTAATCTGATGTCATTCTTTTAACCAAAGGACACTGGCAAAAACAATGTTCCACTTCATAAAATTACTGAAAAAGAGTTTATGCCAAATGTACAAAATAATAAATAATACTAGATCTTGAGGACAATTTAAGCAGCTATACATGAAATTTGTTTTTGCATTTCTTATAAGATGAAGAACATCATCTAGCTGTAATTACTTAATTTATTTTGATGATGAATTACAGAAAGTTGGGATCATTGGTTAAACAGATCTTGTGTTAAAGTTTTCTATATTTTTTTAGAGTTTAACGTTTTAGAGACTTTTGTTTGTATCACAGAGGAGTTTAATTTATTTGACCAAACAAACATGTAAAAGAAATCGATTTTTACGTAGCCTATAACCATTTCAAATAGTTTTTATATAATTTCTGTGGACAGTTGTGTAGTTTGGTTATTAAAGTAGAAATACAACTACAGTATGGGGGTCAATGTATGTCGCTAAGTAAAATGCTGTTCAAAAGAAGCTTTAATGTTTTTATGTTTGATGCAACATTGCAGTCCAGGTCAGCAGCAGAATAGATTACTTAATAAAATACATCTATTTGGTGATTATTTGGAGAGAAAAATTAAAACAAAAAGTTTGGTTGTTGAGTTTGTTCTTGTTTTCATGTCTGTTTTTCACCTCCAACAATGGTCACTGAATAAAGATATATTAGTGAAGGCAATGTAAGACTCATTTTTTTTGTTTTACAGAAATATAAAATATCTGGAATTTGAAATGCAAGGCCTTATCAAAGGGGAATAATATGAAGTGACTTTGACATCTCTGAAAATGTTTAAAACTTAAATTGTTAATGACCAGCGACAAAAGTAAATGACATAATCAAAATGTGTTTATTCCCTTAAAAATGACTTATGTTGAAAATACTGTTGCATCGTGACTGCTGAGACAGTTTATTCTGTCTATTGGTTTTAATAAACTATGCAGTCAATTCAGAGGCAGGAATAAGTTTCATAGGAGGTAAAGAACCAACAGTGTTCAAAGCATGAACTGAGATCCTATTTCTATATTTGTATCATTTTTATTCTCTGTAGGTTTATAGAGTGAACGTTTCAAACTGAAACAACCACCTGAATGGTAAAATCAGTAAGAAACAAAATGGTGAGTTTATAAAATAAAAGTAGCCAAAAATACTGAAATATTCAGAAAAACATGAACTCACTTAGAGGATTTGCTTCTTTCTATTTGAATCTTACCTTTTGCTTTAATGTTATAATATTTTGCAATATTATTATTCCAAATCCTCATTTTAAAATGACATCAGCAAGAATAGTTTAAACAGTCCAGTTAAATTTACCTGTAATGTTAAATGCCACATTGTACTTTTTACATTTACTCAACAGAGCTTGATTGTAGAACTCAACTACACGTCTTTTGTTGGAACATCTTGAATTTTAGATTGCAAAGTACTTGTGCAGAAAGGTTCTTAATAAATATTTCTTTTAAGTAATTAACTTAAATTTTTTAGTAAAACACTTTTTACAGGACTGATGAATGAGAACAAATGACAAATCCTCACTAACTCTTCAGTAGATCTATGTTTCATGTGAAGCAGTTAGTCACAGGACTTTAGATTGATAACTTCAGAATAATTATCTTTCAGTTCAAACAGAAGGCAATTATACAACATGGAACACAGAGACTAACAACAAACAATAGTTTGAATTACACGAGTTACCTGAAACAGAGTTTAGATTTTGTCGACTCCACCTAAGTGCACCAGTTCCCCTGGCTGCAGCTGCTGTTGCTGAGGGGGTTTGTCTCTCCAGCCAAGATGCAATTTAGGTGTTCTCGGTCAGCACCAGCGCTTTCATCTTTTAATAACTGTCACTGTTATGAAGTGTTGACAACTAATATGAAGGGATAATTCAGGCCGCTTGCCCAGACCCCCCTCTGCTTTATTAAGACTCTGGATGTTTCCAATTTCCTCTGGCATGCAGCCTGGGTTTTCTATTATTTTTATATTTACACACTTAATTTTTTTAAACTATTACATTTTATAATCCATAGAATTTGCTTCCTTTTTCGTATGCCCCTGATAATACTTATATCTACTTTATTTTCAAAATGTTAATGAACTGTTTTTAATGTAATTTTACACTTCTCAGACCAGCCCAGTGAGTTTAATATGTCTTTCTTTCTGTAGCATCAGGGGGTACTGAGAGCGGCAGCAGTGGGGAGAAGAGTCCTTCTGGAGGTTCGTCTGCATCATCCAAGCGCGCTCGTACAGCGTACACCAGCGCTCAGCTAGTTGAGCTGGAGAAGGAGTTCCACTTCAACAGGTACCTGTGTCGACCCAGGCGTGTGGAGATGGCGAACCTGCTCAATTTGTCCGAACGCCAGATTAAGATCTGGTTCCAGAATCGACGCATGAAGTACAAGAAGGACCAGAAGTCCAAGGGCTTGAGCTCCAGCTCAGGAGGACCATCTCCGGCAGGTTCCCCTCCTCTCACCATGCAATCCTCTGCCAGCTTCCTGAACTCAATGCATCCAATGGGAGGGGGAGGAGGGGTTCCTACTTATGAGACCCCCTCCTCACCATCCTTTGGAAAGCTCCACCAGGGAGTGTCTTATTCTATGTCCACTGCCTATTCCAATGTTCCTATGAAGGGCTGCCCTCCTCAAAAATACGGTGCCCCAGATTCAGACTATGGTGATCCCCACCACAGCCTAGTACAGGCCAACAATGCTGGCTATGGGACGTCAACAAACATGCAGACCAGTCCAGTCTACATTGGGGGTGGCAGCTATGTGGAGCCCATGGCTGGCTCCGGGCCCTCCATGTATGGCCTAAACCACCTGGGCCCTACGCCGCCCCACCACCAAACCATAGACTACAATGGCGCAGGACCCATGTCAACTACCAACCAGCACCATGTGGGTGGAGGGGGGCCTCAGGGTGCCTGTGACCCACCCGCACACCCAACTTACACCGAGCTGTCAGCACACCACACCTCAACTCAGGGCAGAATCCAGGAAGCACCCAAACTCACCCACCTGTAGTAAGTTTGGAACAAAATGACAATGTAGGATTTAGAAAATAACAGAAAATGTAACATGTCATGACTCACTAAGAGACAAACCAAAATATGGGGACTACACCGTTGCAGTGGAACAATGGGAGGGGTGAAGCAGGACAGAAAGATGCCATCCAGTGGTTTGTGAAATGCCCTGATATGCAAGAAACAGTGTTAAATGCCACTACCTTCATTACAACAACATCAAATCTGTTACATTAAGGAGAAACATTCCTTATTGTTTTTGAAAGAACTGCTTGTTTTATTTTAGAAACAGAAAATTAAAGGTAAATAAAAAAATCAGAGATTTAACTAAGCTTTGGCTGAACATCACTGTGACAATTGGAACCTCATAATTTCTTACACTGAATTGGGAAACAAAACCTTTAGTGTTTATTATGTCATCTGGCTTCATATTCAGTATTGGATTAAAATTTTCAATATATTATCCTACCTCTTAAGAACGAGCGTTTACCATCACAATAAATATTTCAATATTTCAGTCAGTGTTGAGTGTATAAATAAACATCCATGTTCATAGAGTCATGATAGGCACTAGTAGATATTTGTAGCAAATTGCAACAATAGTATAGTGATCATGGAGTTTGAAAAACCCTATAATGACCCTTTAAGAGGTACAGCATGGTTTAAAATTTTCCTTTAATGGCAAAATATCCCCCTAAGAAACATATATACACACAGCTCTCTTGTCTGGTAGATGAAATTGTTGAGATTTTAATGAGCTGTTAATGAGGTGGTTAGATTTATTATGCTGACTTCTCTCCCCTGCAGGCAACACATGTTGTTGTCAGCAGAGCTGAGCTATGTGTTGGGATCTGTCTCTCCATCAGTTAGAACATGAGGCAGAGAAAAATATATGGTTCAAGCTGGCAGCACAGAGCTTCCTTTGAGCCTCTTGTTTTATGAAGCACATCACAACCACTGGACAGCTTTCCAGTCACTGTCTTTTCCCCACGCAGTACCCATCTCTGTCTGTCTAGACCCAATCATTACTAACCCAATCTTACCTGCTTCCCCCACCCAACCCGACATTTCCAGCACACACAACCACATATGCACACATATATCATCCTATCATTGTAACAGGGTTAAAGATGAGAGCTTAAAGACTGAACTAGCTCAAACAGGCACACTCTTGTTCTAAACTACCTTTTGATACAGTCATGTCGGCATACACACACAGCAACACTAAGCTAACTTCCTCTCACTGACAAATGTCCAGAAGCAGTTTTCCAGCTGCTGACATCTCTAGACAAATACAAGAGGGCACAGAATCTACAATTCTAGTGTCCTTACTTAGCACATCATTGAGACAGGGTAAAAAAGAAGAGTGGAGAGAACTATTTATTTATGTTTAAAAAAAGTCATTGACATTACTCACCTCACCCACAACCTCCCATCCCACAACATACTTTGGTGGATACCAATGTGTGAAACCCCATTTCCTCTTGTTTTATTATGTTCCCACATGTCTTGACTTTCAACATGGAAACAGGGTATATATTTGAACAAAAAAATGCATGTCCCACATTTCTGAGCATATGTGTAAAACTTATTTTAAAAACAACTGGATTTATTTTTTTCATCTGTCAGTGAGTAGATTTTAGAAAATACATGTCAGACACTTCCAACTGTTTAACTCGGTGTCTCCAGTGACTGGGCGCTGTGGAGTGGTTGAGCCATCCACACTCACTGATAATCAGAAAATAAATCCATCAAGTTGTTTTTAAAAGCTCAAGATTTACTCAAATGCTGTTTTACAGCTGGGCATCATTGTTGCACTTAGAGTTTACATTTTGATGGTTAATGGTAAAAAAAATAGATAAAATCTTATTTTGAAGACGGAAGGCCGTCCAATCAAAGCGTCTGTCGCTAATGTGTGTTCAATTGAACATTCACATATAAATATTTATTTGTTATAGCCAGTTTAAAAAGAGTTTTGTTTTGTAATATTATTTATCCTTTGTGTATTTATATTGAGGAAGAAAATCCTGTACTTTTTTAGTATTTACCTGTAATAAAAAGCAACATTGTGTTTCCTCTTGTCCATGTACTGAAGTTACAATTTCAGTTCTTGTATTTTAGAAAAAAATAGGTAGTTTTTTGTTACTCTTACCCTTTTTATGTTATTATCCTTGTACATAAATGTCTTGGCTTGTACAGGGAAAGACGAGTTTTGGGTTTGGATATCCACCCATAGTCTGAAAATAGAAACAACCTATTAGCAGGAAAGACAAAAAAATTCCTTTTGGAGGAAACATTTTTCTGTCCTTTGTAGTTTCTATTTTTATTTCACTGTTGATAAAGTTGTCTGTCAAACAATTCTTTAATAAAATTTTATGTTACACAGAGCGGTCCTTATTTTTTAAGCTCGGTAAAAAAAGAAACTACTGATTCATTAAGATGATTATATAATCATTAGCAAACAGAACATCAATGACATTCAAACAAGTGGTGTGTTAGAAACTGCCAAAGCCCAACAGCTAAGGCAACATGCAAGCACTTTTTACTGAGCTGCAAATGTACCATAGCCTATATGTGAATTCATACTGGTAAAATCTACAACTATAAGGTGGAACCTAATCAATTTTAATACTCTCACTTTGCATGCCTCAAAGTGAGAGTATGTTTAACAAGAGTAAAATCTTCTGCAAAAATTTTTAGCATGTTTTTTAGAGCACTGCAAAGCAGGAAAAATGAGTTAGCAAAATAAAAGTTCAGATTTGCCTCTTTAAAGTGTAAGAAGACATAAAGTAAACCTTGATAAAGTTTTTTTAAGCTAGTGGTGCTTATCAATCAGCAGTTTAGTGGGACTTCTGCTTTTTGTGGTATCTGTGGTTGACAACCTTCCAGGGTCTCCCGCTTCCTGCTCTGTTATTCTATAGAAAATGTGTGGAGGGTGTTCCTTGGTCTTGCAGGCTAACTCAGACAGGCATCCTATAAGCTAACTTGGGGCCATGTGTTTGTTTATATCCTTTCTTCTGTCTTTCTCACCCACACAAGAAAAGCCTTGAGGCCAACGCCTTGTCAAGCCACGTGATTTCTCACTCCAACCTCTTTGGCCATGATTTTTCCTTATCACGTGTTCAGAAGCCTGAGACCGGCATAAAAACTTAGGACGTAAATCAAAATCCCATAAATAATGACTATGCTTCCCTTTACATCTCCTCTGGACTAACAGACAATAAAAACACCAATAAGAAGAGATTGGCTCTAATTTATTGCCTCGTAAAACCAGATGGAGAGCCGAGTCTCTCCTCAGCTCACACTGCTGGGAACTGAGGGGCTGGAGCTGCAAGGCGCCTTAAGCGGCGAACAAGGAGTCCGGTCTGCTACTCATACATTAGAAATGCAATTTTCTAAACTGAGCTTCAGCATGCTGAACTGGGGAATTTGTCAAAACACTAAAGTGTGATCAGTTTGATTTCATTATCGATTGAAAGGAGGAAAAACCCAAAAATAAAACCTGCTGTCAAAGCATGTAAGGTTTGTTTTTGGTATAGTTCGATTTGTTATTTGAAAACAGCACTCCCACCTAATGATTATTATTATATTATTATTATTATTATTATTATTATTATTAATTATTATTATTATTATTATTATTATTATTATTATAAGAAGAAGAATTAAAATCTAAATGTTTGTAATCATTCTGGAAAAATTCTATCGACATAAATAAATAAATAAATAAATAAATAAATAAATAAATAAATAAATAAATAAATAAATAAATACTAAGTTTACAAATGCTTTTCCTCAGTAGTGTCATGCGCCCTTTCCATCTTTGTCATTGGGGACAGAAATCCACTTTGCAGTTGGGCTAACAAGCTCCTTTGGTCTCCCAAATAAATGAACTTTAGACATTTTTATTTGTTGTTAAACGACGAAGTGAAGTGCGCAGGAAGCGTTTAGCGGTGAAGCTTCAGCTCCACCAGAGCTGTGAATGAGCAGCTTGTGCTCGGTGTGTGTCCCTGCTGCCGCCTGTTCTGCCCACTCACTGCCTGTCCTTTCTGCTCCACTCAAAGCCCCTCACTCCCACACACATTGCTGAATCTTCGCTTTTTTAGGGGGAGTGGGGGGGAGCAAAGATAAGACATGACAAAAAGTAGGGAAAGTTAACCGGCTAAATAGTGATTTGTCTGAACGGTCTCTGTGCCGTTTGTCCGAGCTGCTGATGAAGTAATATTAGTAACAATAAATACATGAAACCAGATCCCACTGTGGCCCTGAAGCGCAGAGGCAGAGACGGCGGGGCTGGAAGTTTTCTCCTCATTTAGGAGGAGAGAGACTCCTGTCAGCCTCTCTCAAGGAGAGAAAGATTGATCACCACTTTTTCTCTCCACCCGGGGCTCTTCTGACCCTCCCCGAAATATCCTGTGCTCAGCTCTCCAGTTAATCTTTATAAATATCTACATGTACGTCCCGTCGAGTCCGAGGGCAACTCAGCGCGATCTCTCTTACAGTTAGTATAATATTAATAGCTGAGGGTCTCTTATTATGTTTTATAGGAGGGAGGAACAGAGTCCCGCTCTTTATTCTCTCGCTACTGGAGCGACCTCGCTCTGAACTCGCTCTCCGTGCGGAACACCGCGAACATTTTGAACAGACACACCAACACGGGGGAGAGAAAGGAACGAGGGTGAAGCGCAAGAGGGATTTTGGAGCCTGTGAAAATATGCTATTTTGGTTTGAGACAATATTTAGATTGCATTACAGTTTTCCCACAATCTATCTTCATTGCGGCTACACACACACACACACACACTCCGCCTATTTATGATGGACACGCAGATATTTGTGTTAAATGGGATAAATCGGACACTTACACAGGAACGTGTTCCTCAATCTGCATCTTTGCATCTTTTAAAATCTAAAGCTGTCTGCTCTGAAGCGTTAGATGATCCAACATCATCTCTGTGAGCAGATCCTTCATCCTCTCTCCTCCTGAGCTGCTGCAGCAGCTAAAACCCTGTAAACATTTCTGCTGCCTAAACTGTCCATTTTGAGCCTTTGTAACACTTTCTAAGATTAATGAGAGCAGTTGTTTTCTCTGTTTGTTTTTTTCGCTGATAAATCATATTGTAAATGGTATCGACTACCAACGTTAACCTACTGCTAATTGTCATTACATCACCCTGGAGCTCGCATGTGTGCAGTTCTATTGTTCCAGGTTTCCACCGGCCAAGATCCGCCGAGCTGCTGCCCACACAGCGCACATGGCAAGCGGCCTCTTTGCTTTTTACCCCCGTTTGGACAGAACAATGGCAGATAGGCTCGCTTTGCCTCAACGCTTGGTGAAAAATAATAATAATGCTTCACACAGACATCACAGCCGCCAGGCCCGAACCACCGATTGGCTGATCTGGGTCACATGACCAGGAATTGGCTGCAATTTCGTCCCATAGTTGTTCAGTTTAGCCTACCCAGGTCCCCATACGCTACTATTATAACCAATATACACAATTATGATATAGCCACCGCATTTACGCCACTACGGTCAGAAGCCTATGGAGCTGCGTTTTTTTTTAAATCAAGTATTATTTATTTTCTTAATCAGCCATGTTTTGTGATGTGCATGTGTACGCGTGCGTATAGGCCTATGAGGGTTTTATTATTATTATTATTTTATTTCGGGAAAGGGATTATTCTGGGCTCTCGTCGTTTAGGGGGGGCACTAGTCTGAGGAAGCTATGAATTTTGAATTTGAGAGGGAGATCGGGTTTATAAACAGCCAGCCGTCCCTAGCAGAGTGCTTGACGTCCTTCCCCGCCGTCCTGGAGTCATTTCAAACTTCATCAATCAAGGAGTCGACAGTAATTCCGCCTCCCTTCGAGCACACCATCCCCAGCTTTAGCCCTTGCACAGCCACCCAGCCGAAACCAGCTGCTGGGAGTCAGCAAACCCGGAGAAGCTCTGCTACAAATGACCACCAGACCCATCACCGCGCCGTACAGCAGCCATGCCCACCTGGCCAGGCCCCTGCACCGGCCACCCCGGCTGGTCCGCTGGCTCACGAGTTTCCCTGGATGAAAGAGAAGAAGTCATCCAAGAAATGTCCCAAGGCTGGAATCAGCTCCAGCGGGGGTGGATCCATCATCTCACCGACATCATCCTACCCTTCACCAAACGCCTCTGGGTACGCTTCCGCGGGCATTGAGTCACCCACAGGTCGGTATGCTATGGCGCATGGACCCGTGGTGCAGAAATATGGATGATGAGATGAAATTTTCAGTTTGCATGCGCTCATATTCATTTCCGAATATCACTGACCAGTTTTTACCTAGTGCATTGTCTTTTTTTGCGATCAGTGCATGTGTATGTTAGCGCGCGTGCGCGTTGCTCAGTTCTACAAGGTGCATGGAAAGGGAAGCCATATCTAGACGACTGCATTATGCTGCAATGCTTTGCATATTAGAGCCTCATCCACATGATCTAAATACTTCTTGCTCAGTGTAGAATGTGCAAGGCAGCTGCATTGATTTAACTTAGTGCAGTGTGATATTCTGAAGACGAGAAAAGAAATGTGTTTCATTTACATGACACCGCATATGAAAGCTGCTGACTTGTTTTGTAAATATTGTCTTTTATAAATACTGCCTTTCTGCTCAGCTCAGTGTGGAGTGAGAGTATTCAAGGCAGTGTTAAAATGGGCGCCATATTGGATGGCGTTAGAAAAATAATAAGGCGGGGGAATGACAAAGTGTGGTGAGCGGGGGTTGGGGAACACTTAGTGCTGCGGCCACACTGGAACACCTCGACAATCATTCCTATTTCTGTCGATGACATTCGTCGTATTTCATGTCCTTATGTTTGTTTGTCTGTTTGTTAAATATTAAAAAAAATATCTCTTCATGTAAATATCTCTCTTCATTCCACTTCCAGTCTGAGCTTTTTCCCTGATCTCACTAAAAAGCACTAGTTGTCCAGGCTTTGGAACAGTCGCACTCACTTCTAATCTACATCGCATCATTTCCATTCGTTCTTGTCTGCGAGTTGAAGTTCCCTCCTTAGTACATTTACATGATGAAGAAATGAAAACACGTGCATGCTAGTGTTTCCTTCTTACTTTCTTTTCTCTCATTCCTTTTTTCTCAATCCTTTGTCATGTCGCTACGTGTAAAGGCAATTTGATTTCATATTTCATTGCAATCATTTTAGAATCTATTGCAATTAAATATAATAAAATGTGCTGCCTCATGCTATGCGAATGAATATTGCAGGACTGCATTTTTAGTCAGTTACAAAACACAGGCACACACACAGACACACACACACACACACACACACACAGACACACACACACACACACACACATATATATATATATATAATATATATATATATAATATATATATATATATTATAATATATATATATATATATATATATATATATTAGTTTAATTTTCTCTTTTGTTCCTAGCAGACTCCAGCCAGGTGGGCCTGGATGTCGGAGGAGCTGGGTCCCGTCGGCTGCGCACCGCCTACACCAACACGCAGCTTTTGGAGCTGGAAAAGGAATTTCACTTTAACAAGTACTTATGTCGGCCGAGGAGAGTGGAAATCGCCGCTCTTTTAGATCTTACAGAGCGACAGGTCAAAGTTTGGTTTCAGAATCGTAGAATGAAACACAAGCGACAGACCACGCACCATCGGGATGGAGGTGGAGGAAGTCCGTGTTCCAGCGGATATGAGCCGCTTGAAGGGGCTGACGCGTCGTCCCCGTACTCCAGTCAACCGCTGGAAGCGTCGGAGGAAAGCACAACAGAGAGCGAACAGGGGAGCGGTGCGCTTTTGACTGCTATTCCCGGCGCCTATGGCACCACTGACAACGGAAACAATGCACAACCCACGCAGGAGGACACAGGCCGTGCGAGTCAGCAGCAGCCTGGGACATCTGGCTCAACGGACTCCGCTGACAGCACTGGTCTGAGGCCCCACAGCGGGGCTGGGACTGCACCGGGGGCCGATCCGTCTTTTTTGGACCACCAGGATTCATCCATCGCTCCATCTGAATCTCACGCGCCCCCCGCCTCATCATCATCTACCGCGCTATCCGACCTGACTCTTTTCACCGAGGACGCCTGCTTGTCTCCCAGCCTGCAAAGCTCCCTGGATAGTCCGGTGGATTTTTCCGAAGAGGACTTTGACTTGTTCACAAGCACATTGTGCACCATAGATTTACAACACCTCAACTTCTGAAGGTAGTGGTAACGGTTCATCAAGAGGAATATCATAAAGACATCAAACACACCAGGGTAGAAGCGACCTTTGTGGATGAACAATCAGCAGACAAACATCCAAAAGGACTGTCGTTAAAAACCGCCTCGGCAAAATTCCTGTAAGATTTATGAATGAAAATGTTGCTCTTTTCTCAGTTAAAATTCATTTGCGCTATTATTTCAGTTTGGAATTTGTGGTTTAAGAGTCAGCAAATTAATTTTTTAAAAATCTTTTTTTCTTTTTTTTGTAATTGCAAACATTCGCGTTGTTTTTTTCGGCTAGATTATTTTCCCTTAATAAGACTTGAAATACCAGGTGTTATTTAACTTTGGTTGTTTTTATTGTTTTGTAAGTTGTAAATTGGGCTTCTTCTAATCGATGAGATTCTTTTTGTTTGTTTTTTCTTGTCTGCTAGGGGTTCAGCTTCGTGGATAAAAAAACACTCAGGAACTGGTCACAGAGACCTGATGCGGATGGCAGGACTGGTTTGGAGAAAATATCTTTAAATTGACAAGAGTTGTCACTCTGAGCGAGAAGCCCTGCTGTGGAGCCGACATGTAAACATTAGTTAATTTATTAAGATCCTTTAATAGTGAAAATCAAAATTATTTATTGTACAAATATTTTCATAGTGGAATAATAATAAAGAATAAAATATAAACATTCACAGCGTGCTTCATGATTTTGTTCAATATCCGGGGATTTGCTACGAGTGTTTGGGATCGATATTTAAATATATTTAAATTTATGTTAATTACATTTATGTAGCAACATTATTAATTTTATTTTATTCAGCATCCATCTTATGTGTTTTACTTGTTATATATTTATTTTTTGAGTGCAAACCGCAAATAATTAAGGTATTAAAAACAAAATACTTGGAAAATTTAATACATCGCCTTTCATGAGCACAGTTCCAGCTGTTTTTTAAAATCACAATTAAAGTAAATATTTTAATATAAATATTTTAATATTTTTATTTTAATAAATAATTTCAACCACACAGCTATAATAGTGAATTTGCAAATAATTCAATTGATGTCTTCCTTTCACTGAAAATACTACATTTAGTCTTATGAAATTCTTGGCACTGTGTAATTTTTCCACAAAACATTTCTGTAAAATGGGATGTTTCGTTAGTTTTATATTTCCAGTGATTTTTTTTTCTTGTTAATCTAATATTTGTCTGTCACGGCAAACCCCCGCCCACCACTACCACTAAAAAAAAAAAAAAAAATCAACACAGCAGCTCTACCAGTAGAAACTATCACTGTGCAGATGGGTTCCAACAAACAGAAGACAGACCCACAGAGATTAAACACAGCAAAGCTCCTCTGTTGCCTGTGTGTGGGCATAAAAGTTCATTTATTTTCATTATAGGCTTAATAAACTGCTGGGTTTTTGCTTAGCTGGGTGTCGTATTCTGCTGGTGGTGAATAAAAAGCTAAATAAGGGTTAGCATGGCTATAGCTTTCTGCCATGTATGTGTGCGGAAATGATGTTAACTAGCTGCTGCTCCTACCGCGCAGTCAAAATGGCGCTGAAAACAAAGAAGACTGTGAACAATGAGCAGTGGCAGCCATTACAGGATAACTGGCCCCCACTGACAGGCACAGTGTGCTTGTGTTTTTGTCTCTCTACCAAAATGCATGAATGTTGTTTCACATGATAATAACGCTACTACTACTACTAAAATAATAATAATAATAATAATAATAATAATAATAATAATAATAATAATAATAATAATAATAATAATAATACAGAACTAAAGAATTTTCTTTAAACATCGCATCTTCATTAACTTTAGAAAAAGCTTAGTAAACTAACTGCATTTCTGATAAATGCATCAACGATCCGAGTTAAGTTTAGTGAATCACTATGAAATAAATAATGAATTCAATAAACTGCAAATATTAATTCTAATGTTTTCCGTAACAGCAAATTACAAGTGTTTCATGTTTTTTGCAACTGTGCTTTATGAAATAGTTCATATGGGGAGTGAAGAGGGAGCTGTTCCAAGATGCAAAATATGTCATAAAATAATCCAGACCAAATTGTTTTTTATTTTATTTCTGACAAAATGCAGATCAGAATAGCATTCAGAAAAAAGTACTTTTTCTTTAATATTCTTTAATATTATCTAATAAGGGTAACATATTTGCCCAGAATTATGAATTTCAAAACTATAATTAAGATACAAAAAATTGGAAAGGATACGCCATTAAATTAGTGGTATGCATACTATAAAGAGGAATATAAATAAAAATAATATTCTTATGAGTTTCTCAAGCTGTAAGAATGGAGCCTGACAACATGACAAGTCATTCCGGAGTTCTAGCCTTTTGGATAACATAGCTTTGTAAAATATTTTCTCACCACAAAATATAACATTACTTGGCCGAAGATGTTGCATCTATACTGATGCAGAGTGTAATATGCTGCTTGTGTGTGAAGAAGAGAGATCTATGATGCTTTTGATCCTTACTGCTGAATATGTTTTGTATTTTGACGAATGATGACTGTTTGACCACGGTTAAGCATATAAGATATGAAATGCTTGTTCTAACAAAATTCACAAGGATTCCAAGTGATTTTTTAAGACCCAATCAAAAAGTGATATTTTTATTTATTTTTGAACCCAATCAAGAACTTAGGGCTGAAAACCGGTAGGAAGTTTAGTGAGAGAGAGAAAATATTGGATTCAGAAAGAGAACAAACATTGATTCTCCTGTTTGACAGTCTATTAAATATCATCCCTTTATTTAGTTGATGAAAATACAAAACACTCAGAGGATTTATTTTTAGATGCAGGTAATTTTAAAGTCAAAAATAGGAAAACAATGTGTGACATGTTCAGCAGGTTATTTAATTTTTACTTTTGAAAAATGTTAAATAGTATGTCATAATACCAACAAAAGCATGATCGATTACAAGCTTTTGATGTTATTTTTAAAAAGTAACATAGTTGTTTTAAGAAAAAACTGTTTCTTGCTAACTAGATTAATATGTGAAGCTCTGTTTTAATTCTTATAATATTTCTATGATTGGAATTTTAATGTGGTATCTATACATTTCATATCTATGTTGTAGTTGTTCATATCTGAGCAACTACAACTTCTACTACTACTGAACATATGTAAAATATTGTTTGGTGTGCACATGTGTTATTTGGGTCAGAGAATCCAATGGAGGCATTTTCTCATTTGCTGGACTGGACTGGGGCAGTGATGGGATCTTGCAATCAAGTGATGTCAGCACAAAACCAGGGAACACCGAGTACTTTTCCAGCCCTTCAGAGTTTGACACTAGAGCAGTTCTGGATTTGGTAAAAGTTAAAGTCTGCACTGGATCAGTGTGCATTATATGTGGCAGGAGAAGGCTAGAGCACTGTTATTCTTTCATGTCTTTACATGCGTTAGCACTGTTTCAACCTTACACAACAACAGAAAGAAAGCTGCCTGGCAGACATGGGATGCTTGCCCAGAGGCCACCCATGTCTTCTCCAAGCTGAGTCTGCACATTCTTACACTGGAAGATGGTGAACTGGAGATACTGGAGAGGTTTGTCATGCTACATCACTACTACCAATGTGGATGAAGCCAGGGGTTTGCAGTCATGGCCAAAAGTTTGAGAATGATTCAAATGTTAATTTTTACAATGTTTACTGCTTCAGTTTTTATAATGGCAATTTGCATATACTCCACAATGTTATAAAGAGTGATCAGCTTAACAGCAATTAATTGCAAAGTCAATATTTGCCTAGAAAATGAGCTTTATCCCCCAAAACACATTTCAACTTCATTGCAGCCCTGCCTTAAAAGGATCAGCTAACATTGTTTCAGTGATTGCTCCATTAACACAGGTGTGTGTGTTCATGAGGACAGGGCTAGAGATCAATCTGTCACGATTGAGTAAGAATGACACCACTGGACACTTTAGAAAGAGGCGGGTGCATGGCATCATTATTTCTCTTATATGAACCATGGTTATCTCTAAAGAGACATGTGCAGTCATCATTGCACTGCACAAAAATGGCCTAACAGGGAAGAGTATCGCAGCTAGAAAGCTTGCACCTCAGTCAACAATCTATCGCATCATCAAGAACTTCAAGGAGAAAGGGACCATTGTTGCCAAAAAGGCTCCAGGGCGTCCAAGAAAAACCAGCAAGCATCAGGTCAGTCTCTTAAAAGTGTTTCAGCTGTGGGATATGGCTACCAGCAGTGCAGAGCTTGCTCAGGAATGGCAGCAGGCAGGTGTGAGTGCATCTGCACCCACTGTGAAGCAGAGACTCTTGGAGCAAGGCTTGGTCTCAAGGAGGGCAGCAAAGAAGCCACTTCTCTCCAGGAAAAACATCAGGGACAGACTGATATTCTGCAAAAGGTACAGGGAGTGGACTGCTGAGGACTGGGGTAAAGTCATTTTCTCTGATTAATCCCCTTTCCGATTGTTTGGTTCATCTGGAAAACAGCTTGTTTGGAGCAGACAATGTGAGGGCTACCACCAGAGTTGTCTCATGCCAACGTAAAGCATCCTGAAACCATTCATGTGTGGGGTTGCTTCTCAGCCAAGGGAGTCGACTCTCTCACAGTCTTGCCTAAAAACACAGCCATGAATAAAGAATGGTACCAGAATGTCCTCCGAGAGCAACTTCTCCCAACCGTCCAAGAGCAGTTTGGTGATGAACAATGCCTTTTCCAGCATGATGGGGCAACTTACCATAAAGCAAAGGTGATAACTAACTGGCCCAGGGAACAAAACATAAAGATTTTGGGTCCATGGCCTGGAAACTCCCCAGGTCTTAATCCATTGAAAACTTGTGGTCAATCATCAAGAGATGGGTGGACGAACAAAAACCTAGGAATTCTGACAAAATGCAAGCATTGATTGTGCAAGCATGGACTGCTATCAGTCAGGATTTGGTCCAGAAGTTGATTGGGAGCATGCTAGGGAGAATTGCAGAGGTCCTGAAGAAGAGGGGTCAACACTGCAAATATTGACTTGCTGCATTAACTCATTCTAACTGTCAATAAAAGCTTTTGTTACTCATAATGATTACAATTGTATTTCTGTGTGTGATGAAAACATCTGACATACACACATGAAAACCAGAGGGCAGAGGGTGAAAATATAAGATTTGTGTCCTTCTCAAAACTTTTGGTCATGACTGCACATCCACATTGGACACTACAGCCTCAGTTCTGGAGGACGCTACACTCCAGGACGCTGCACGTCCTGGAGCAGTCAACCCAGAGGCTGACAGGGCCGCAGAGAGTTCTGTTGACTGGTGATGGCATAAGGGTGAGGAATGGCATATCTTCTGAAAAGCCATCTTTCCCATAGCCAAGAGCTGCAAACAGCTGACCAAATGTGGCTGTAAATCAGACTGTCAAGGTATTTGATTCTCGGAGGATTTTACCAATGGTACTTGTACTCATGGACATAAATTGTAAGAATTAGGCAATTTGCTGCAACATGTTCTCCCTTAACTTTGTCCAGTCACATTTGGTACTGATAGGTTAATGTGACAAGCCTATCTAATTCTCTATTTGATTAGATTAAAAAAGTCATTTGTCTAGCTCTATTAATAGCTGAGAAAACACATTTGTTTTCAAATTGATCTTGAATGCCATGTCAGTAAAAGTATAATATACAACTAGTACAGACAAAATTACCTTCAGTTATCATGTTAGTGCAAAAATAAATAAATAAATGAAAACTGAACTGTACAATATTTATGTTTTTTTCTTCTACTTATTTGACAGTAGTACTTAGTCATATGAAAGCCACTGAAAAAAGATTGTCTTATTGAATTCTGGTGTGGCCAGTGGTGTGCTTTAAAATATGATCTGTGTAGAATACATGTACCAAATTTCATGCTCGCATCATGATTTGAGTGACTGTTTCACTCACCTGCTATGTCTCTATGAGGAAAGGATCAAATCACTGCATTAAAGTTTAATGTGATCAGCTCAACAAAAGAAGGATAAACGTTTGAGAACAAACAACAGTAAACCTCTCTTTCACTCTTGTAAGTAGTCATCCTGGTGCACCTTGTAGACAAAAAGATTACAGTGGAGAACATATCTGTGCCAGAAGACATAGCTCACCTTCTGAGTGTGTCTATGTCTGTGTTTTGATATTTTGTGTGTGTCTGGGTGCGTATGTGTGTGTGTGTGTGTGTGTTTGTGTGTGTGTTATGTGTGTGTGCATTATCCAATAATCTCTCTCTCCTCGCTGTCACCACCTGTCGGCTTGCTGCCATGCCATAATATGTGGATTGTTTCTTTATCTTTTGCATCACCATCATTGTTTTGATTTCTACCAGTGTATGTGTGTTGTATCCATGTGTGTGTGTGTGCATGCATGTGTGATATTGCATACAGTAACTCAGGCATGATAGATCACCCACTTAGCAGCAGTGGTGAAGTATGTGAGCATTGGATTTTATCTTTCTGAGTGTCAAGAGGAAACTCTAACCTTAGACACAAACTGGTGTGCTTCACTGATGTTACGCCTCTGGCTTCTGACACACATTTCAGTCTGCAAGTCACAGTGATGCGCTTCAATTGCCAATAAGGAAGTGTGCCCAAATTGCTGTGAAAAAAAGCTATGGTATTGTTTCTGAACAATGTGCCTTTTAAAAAAAAACAATATACTATTGTTTGAGTTAAAGACATTGCTAATCTTCGGCCAAAAATATTAATTTATTTATGTATCTGAATTTTATTCCACTGTCAGTTACCATCCTTCCATCCTCATATCTTGTAATTTTAAATGTAAAGAATACAAACATCCATCACTTATTTATATTAATCATATTATCCATCCATCCATCCATCCATTTTCTTCCGCTTATCCGGGATCGGGTCGCGATTATTATTATATTCCATAAAATATAATAATAATCATATTATATTTTATGGAATATGTCATGATGTAATATGTGCTGTGTGGTTCAGTACAAATTGAGATCAATTTGAAGATAGCTTAGAGAGGACCAGATCATTTATACATGAAAACTACATTCTCCATGTAAGAAGGAACTACTAAGTCCATCCATCCATTCATCCATCCATCAATCCATCCATCCATCCATCCATCCATCCATCCATCCATCCATCCATCCATCCATCCATCCATCCATCCATCCATTTTCTTCCGCTTTATCCGGGGTCTGGTCGTGGGGGCATCAGCTTCAGAAGGGAGGCTTAGACTTCCCTCTCCCTAACCACTTCTTCCAGCTCCTCTGGGGAAACCCAAGGCGTTCCCAGGCCAGCAAAGAGACATAGTCTCTCAACTACTAAGTGTACTTCTTTTTAATGACTTTTTAAATGCAGACTCAACCGAGAAATTGAACTTAAACGATGAACCAATAGCCAACTACAAATGATATTTTTGAGTTCTTGCATTTAAAATGTTGCTCAATAAATCAATGGCAGGAGACTGAACAACATTCACATTTATGCTTTTACTGTAATTTGCTGAGAAAAGACATTACTGAAAATATGAGACCCTCTCCTTAAGAAAAATGGTACAGTTGTAGGATTTACCGTACAGTTTTTCTAAACGTTCCATCTCCTTGCTGAAAAAATTTTTCAGTGGCTCATTTGGTCTGAGGGCTGTAAGTTGAGGGAGTCAACATGAACCTCCTTTAGCTCCACCAAAGGACCAATCTGACAGGCATCCAGGGGCCACTTGTTCTCTCCTGTGAGAGAGAAGAAAGCCTATCAACATGTCCTTAATTAGAAAATGAACAGTTTGAACTTATTTAAAAAAAAAATATATGTAAATTTTTTTACAGTGGTTGCATTTTTTTCCACCCTGTGTCATTGTTGTATTATTTGATAACCATAATTCATGTCCAATGCAGTGTTGAAGATTCAGACATGAGGTCAAAAAACATTCATTACCCAGCACAGTACCAGAAAACCATCATGATTTTCACTAAATTATTTCCCATTTCACATTACATAAGTGACCCCAGCTACTGAGGCTACACATTGCTGCTGCATTTTTAGTATAACGAAATCAATAGGGTATCATGAAACAATGTTTCATATCACTGATTTGAAACACAAAACTTTCTGATACCCAGGATTACAAACAGCGTTATGTGCAAATGTAAACATTTTCGTAATATTTTGGGTAACACTTTATTTGAAAGGGTGTGAATAAGACATAAAGTTGTCATAAAGTGTCATTCTGTAAATCATGACACCTTTAATACAAAGTTGACCTTATTCAAAATGTCTTCATTATAACAACTTGACATTAATTTAGACAAAATTATCTTTGTTATGACAACTTGTCATTAACCTAGACAGAATTGTCTTTGTTATGACAACTTGAAATTAACCAAGAAATTATGATCTGACATAAATTTGCTATAAAAGTATTACCGATAAAACTTTAAAAATTAGCTTTATGTGGTAATATTATATTGCTCTGCCATTTTGTTTAGTCTTAAATTTCTTAATTTAATTGATCCTAAAGTTTTACAGCAAGATGTCTACAAAGCACTTATGAATTTAGCATTTGAAACATTATTTAAGGCCGTTTTAAGTGGTGCAATACACCATCTCCACCAGTGAGAGGCAGCAGTGCACGAACAGGTGTGCAGTTTGTTGGTGAAGAAGAATATATCTGATGTCAGCTAATACAAAACAGTGTCCACTTGAGTGTAATTTAATCTCTGTACAAATCCAGCTGCACTGTATATTTCTTGTCTGCTGCCCAAATTTTTAGTAATAAAAAATCAAATTTAACACTGAATTTCCACTGTTAGACACATATTCATACATTATTAATATTGTCGTAGTCCTAATCCAACATGTACTTACTCAAAATACATTATAAACAGCACAGATTAACTATGGGGGTTCACCTGATATGTTTTTATTGATATCAGTTGTTTCAATATTAACAGGATATTTTTTCACTCTGTAGAACTATAAGAGGAAGTATCCTTTATATAATGCCCATGTGTTTTTCTAAGCCGCTGCAGACTCCTAGTGTGTGAGAGGGATCATGTTTATATAGAGGATGCTGAGGATCAGACAGGGGTTATTGCTCAAACAGCAGTCATCCAGGGGTCAAACATGCATATGCCATGTGTTTGACAGGAACAACTCAAAGAGAGGGAAGCATTTCCAATGTACCATGTATGTTTTAGAAAAACACAAAAAAATAGGATCATTGCTGGTACCTAATTATTTATTAATTATTTTTTTTACTACATAACATTTTTGTATTTAACAATGATGTTATGTGTTTGCGAAAATGTCACCCTACATCTTAAAAAAGTTGCTAATTTGCACTAATCTGAGCTTGTTCCATTCTCTAACTGTGCCACACAACATCATTCAGAGGGCTACAATCAGCAGTACTTTGGATACCCCTGCTTTGTAGGAAATCAGTCACAAGAGACTGATTTTACATGAATAAATGCGGATGACATGCAACAAAGTGATACTACACCTCACCAGTTGGTATTTTGAGCAGACAGGTCAGCTCCCACCATCTCTGGGTCTTTTAATGGAAAAGTATGCGACCTCTACTGGTTGGAAGAGAAACCACATTTAAATGTAAAAATGATAGTCAAGTTAGACATTAATGCATGTTAGTATAGTGGTTAAACTAGGGGTTTTATCCATACATGCAACAGTTTTATAACCATAAATCATAAATTTGATTTATCAGGTGTATGAAGTAATTTTAAAGTAAATCAGAACCAGAAAGGTACTAGTTTATTCCAGTGATGTGTTGCCACCATTCAGAAGAAAGAATACAATCACTGTGTTAGACTAGTAATCTAACATTGCAGGCAGAGGGCAGCCTGTAATGACTTTTAATTATTTTTTGCTGATAATCTTTCATAAATCAAATGAACAGTAGGCACTGAGAATGAAAGGTAAAACAACTTCAAATGTGTTTGACTAAATTGAAATTGAATCTTTGAACCTTTTCCTGACTATGATTTTGCATTTTTCTTCTGATGGGCTGACATCAGCCGTTGACTGAATTGGCAGCATCCAGGGCTCAGGTTTGTGTGGAAGTAAGTCATGTTTTATTGGAGTGCAAGCCATATGTTTATTATCAATACTGAAACATTCCACTTGGACTGCATGTTTAACCTAGTCAGATAATGGCAAGAGTTTGGCAAATAACCTGCAATAAAGAATGCAAATGAAAACCATCTAACAAAACCACATTAGAGAAGACAGGCTTTTTCTTGCCTGTGTTTCTTTATCTTTTTATCATTGTTAAAGGAAAATAATGAAAAAGAAATACAGTTACATGTTCTCTTAGCTTTTTTGTCTCAAATACCTTTTGGTCTTTTTAAAATTAATTTGTTTGAAAAAAATATATGAATTCTCAGCCTTTTACCATCAGCTTTCATAAATTCTGATACGTATGTATGCAACAGGTCATCTAAGACAATCTTACAAAAACATCTGAAGTGTGTGTCATCTTTAAGACACACCTAGGACTGGCCCCATGGAAAACCTCTAACTTCATTATTTACAGAGGCAAATGAAGCATGAAGCACACGGCACGAACTGTGTTGCAATACTATGAATCTGAGTTGGGTAAGAACTTTGCTGCAGCATCTGGCATCACATGGAAGTTTTCCAGAGAAGTTTTGAAAAAAAAAAAGAATCCCACCAGCTCAACTCGGAAGAAACAAAAGGCTGTATTTTCTTTTGAAAGATTTTGACATTCAAGTTGATAGATTAGACAAGGAGAACGTCAATCAGTTAACCAACCAAGAGGTCCATGGTATCTGGGCTTCGGAGATCTATAGAATTAGTTAGAACATGACAACGTTTAGCAAAATTAAACTTTTTGTCCAGAATCCAAAACATTATGTGTTTATCACTCTGAACACACCATCCCCACTGTTAAATATGGAAGTGGCAGCATCATGCGCTGGTGTGTTTCTCTTCATCGGGGTCAGGGTAATCTGAAAAAGACTGGAGACCGGGGCAGAGCTTCTGCTTCAGGATATACACCCTAAACATAAACCAGGCTACAATAGAATGGTTTAAAACAAACCACATTCATGTGTTAGAATGGCCCAGTCAAAGTCCAAACCTAAACCCAATCCAGAATTTGTGACAAAATCTGTAAACTGCTGTTCACAAACTCTCCATCTTATCTGATTGAGTTTGAGCTGCTTTACACAGTCTGGATTGTTTAAGAAGAATGGAAAAAATACTCAGTCACTAGATGCATAAAGTTGGTAGAGGTGAACCCTACAGACTAGCAGCTGTTAATGCAGTAAAAGGTGGTTCCACAAAGTGTGAACCCAAGAGGGCCAGGGGGGCTGAATACTCTGTACTTTTAAGTGCTACATTTGTAAAACAATTGTAAATACTTTTATAAGCCACTGTATATATATTATGTTATATAAGACATATTCCTAAAAGCAGCTTCAGTCAGACAATGAGATGTGAAAACTAAAGCTCTTCATGTAGTTCAATTCAATATAACCAATTTAATGACAACATTAAATCTTTACTCAGCACAATACAACCCAAGCTGAGTATGAAGAAGAAGCAAACTTTGGAGTAAATTATGAGGAGAAAGGACACTGCTTAATCAAGAAGGTTTTAGATGTTGACTGAGCAACATGATTCTTTTTGTTACTGTTAGCTCTTTTCCTTTCTTCTTCAGTTCAGTATCATCTCCAGGGTCTTTTGCTTTTGCAGATGTTAGTCATTTAGACTGCTGTTGCTGCTTAGTGTTGTACACCGATAGATTCCTCATGGATAAAACGTAGACTGTGCTGCATACACAAGAAGTCCTGGGATTAGAGCTTTTAAAGCAAGTAATTAAAGCAGTGCTACACAGAAGGGAAATCAACAAATAGCAAGCCATGCATACATTATGAAAAGCAATGAATAATACACACACTCCAAACATGGGTTGCTTTAATTGTTTGTGTACAAAGGACCTCTCACAGCATAGAATATTAGACAGCCAGAGAATGTTGCTGCCATGACAACTAATAAAGGAGATCATCCTTGACTAATATCAACCAGTGATTATGAGTGATAGAGAACGAATTCTATGTGGAATCGATTATAAAGTGTACAGCCTTATACAACTCTACTTTAGGTAAGCATTGATAAGCTCCCTCCAAAAGTGGTAAAACAATAATAATAATAATTATACATATTTATACATCTCCATTTATGAAGCTAGTTTAACAAAACCGTGTTTTCTCTTTTTGACAAGTTTCATTATTATCTGCATTGTCTTCCTCTTCAGCTCAAATGTGTGTAAATGTTCTGAGTAATAGTCAATAAATGCTGCTAAGCATTCTAATCAAAGGATCGGGTTTCAGACTTAATGCAGCTATGTCAGCATTCTCTCTCTCTCTCTCTCTCTGTGGTTGCTCTTTCACTCATGTATTATATTTCAGAACTTTTCAGTAAGCCCCTTATATCTACCACACACACATACAGATATTCTGTCCTTTCCAGGAAAAGTGGAGTGATAGTTGAAGTTATTTGACCTACCAGCCATATTGTTTAATGTGACAAAAACGTATCAGTTTCCTGAATTTCTGCAACAGCTATGAGAGACTTAGTCAATGTTTAGATTGCCTGCTGTTTCTTCTGGTCATATGTTTATATTGGCCCATGTTCAACACAGGGTTTCACAAATATGCATACCCAGCAAGCACAAAGTGTAACTGATAGCATGAGGTGTTGGAGGCCCAGCAGATAGTTGGATTCCACTCATGACTTGACATGAGGCAGAACCTATGAAGTCTGGTCCTTCTCATAGGGCTTGTATGAAACTACAGTAAGTTTCCAGAATATGGATTAAGGGTAAAATATTTTTCATTTGGATTTCAAGAAAACATCTAAAACATTTCCACATTCTTTGGATGGGATTTTATTTGCCTTGTGGAGTTTCAATATAAATATTAGCCATTTGCTTCAGGGTTTTGTTTAATAACTCAATTAACAGAATTGTTTTCTCTCTCTCTTTCTTTGTCTGTTGCATCACTAATAAGACATAAGGCTGGTTCCACTGTGATTTTCATGCTGTTTTCTGATCAAGGAAGACGACAATGCTGCATTAATAAAAGGCAACAGAATTACTTTCTTCTTGAATGATGGTTGTGAATGAGCCACCAGAGTCAATCATTTAGTGCATTCTGAACCGTGTCAGGTTTTACTTCAGAGGATTCTCCTGTACAACATATAAATTGGATTATGGGAGCATATGGAATAAATGTCTTTCTTTTTTTATATAACTTAAACTTTTAATCATTTTCCGCAGATTCAAAACACAAACACAAATTTAAACATTACCTATCTAGTTGGTACAGAGTGATTTACATAAATTTTATTATATTATACATATTGTAATAATAATATGGCACTGGTATACACTCTTAAAAGTGCATTTGGGTTGCAGTTCATCTTATGGACTAATTTACGTTAATTTCACTTAATTTTTTTGCTTGTGCTATCTATGGCAACTTACTTTTTTGTGTTCATTTAACTCAAAACTTACAAATCTAAAGGAACTTTTCACTTTAACTTTACTTAAAACAGTTGAGTTTAATGCCAGTGTCGTATCTTATGTCGGACCAACTCAATTTATTATGATCATCCAACTCAATACATTAAGTCCTTCCATCTCAATTTGCCAAATTGCTAAGTTTTTATAACTTAATTCAGAAGAGGTTTTAACATGACAAATTTAAGTCACTCTTACTCAAATCATTTATTTTCTTCTAATAAACATTTAAAATATCTTTTGACACAATTCTACAGAAAGTCAACTCAAACTTTTAAGTAGTTACACACTAAATATTTCGGGCTGCAAACGTCTGAGTTTGCAACCCATAAAAAGTTACAAATCTTTTCCTTAAATGACCTTTTTACTTTGACTTTACTTAAAAGAATTAAGTTCAATACCATATTTGTATCCCACGTCTGACACCATGACTTACCAGGGACAGATTCTATACCAACCAGGGTGCTGTGGTGGCGGATGGGTAGAGCACAATCCAAATAAGGAGGACTTGGTCCTTGATGCAGCCTTTGCATCAAGGAAAGGCTGCAGCTGATGACTTAGCTGCAGGTCTTCTTTTCTGTCATTAACCCCTTTCCTGAATAACTACGCTCAAATAAAGGCAGCCTCAGCCAAAAACCCTTTGAAAAAAAGAGATCCATTATTAATTTGTTTCTTTATTTAAAATAAACTAAATGATTTGAGTAAGACTGACTTAAATCTATCATCTTAAACATACTTAATAAATTTGTTTAAAAAAATTACAAATTGAAGCAATTCAATTAAGTTGGTTCAATTAATTTCTTTTTAGAGTGTACAAGTTAGGTGCAGTGTATAGTATATACTCATTGAGACATCTTAGTCCTGACCATGTCTCATGTCTCATGGGGTTTTCTTCTCTTGTCCTCTTTGCACTTTGTCCTCCAGTCTATGCAGCATGGATTTGTAAGATGAAATCTCCACTGGCAACTGTCCATTCTTTCATCTTGTGGTCTGGGGTTGATTACCAATGTTTTAAAATGATCCTGGAGGTTGTAATAAGTCTGACCATATTCATAAAAACTTTCGTTTAGGCACATTTGTCAAATAAACATGTTTCTTGATCAAATGTTAACACACTGATGATTTAGACCCTTACTGCAGAGGGACATAACTTTTGGAGACATCAAATCTTCCCAATCACCCAAATCCAAACTTACATAAATGGAATTCCCACCTAAATTTGATAAGTTTGACCCCATGACCTCCATGCCCTGTTGTACTGTGACCACTCAGATAGGAAGATGTGTGTCATTTACTCTTCTTCTTATTCAAGTCTGTTCCTGCAGCCCTCCTGCCCACTCAGCCTGCCTCTCTCCTTTCAGACCACACTGATGATTAACCGCTCTTCTTGTCACTCGCCCACACGCTTGTCCTAATTTTGTCCAGGCGGCAGGACGGCAGCGTGTTTGCTGTCATGCCCTCCATGGGGACCTTTGAAGAAAGAAATTGATGAAGGCTTCATTAGAAGTACTCACACAAATAGTAATAACAAATTCTCTTTTAAAAGGTTAATGACCATCTGCAAAAAAAAAATGTTGGCAAATATCTCCTTTTCACTTTCAAACGGGTCCAAAACAGATAACTTAGGGAAGATTTTAGTTTGATATAGTTTAATATAAAACAGTTATATATATAACACACACACACACACACACACACACACACACACACACACACACACACACACACACACACACACACACACACACACACACACACACACACACACACACACACACACACACACACTCAGCTCTGGTAGGGGTTCCAGGCCTCAAGATCACAGTACATTGTGTTGTTGCCGTAGATTCCTTTCTTGCTGCACTGGCAGGCTTTGACTTACCAGAAGGCATCTTGTCTAACTTAACTTCATTGATGTAATAGATCAGCTCACTCATTCAATTAGTATACACTCTCACACTGGTGGATCTGTACTGTCACCCATCAGAAATCTATGGCTGCTCAAACCAATTGCTGAAAAGTAAGCTCACTCACTAAGCGTCCCTGTGATGGGGTTGTCAGATCAATATGGACCTCTGGGTCTGCAGAACCATTTGCTCCAGAGAAATCGTGCAGAAATAAGATAAAGCCAGATCAATGATTCTTCACAGCAATGAATGTTGATAAGAACTAAAGGAAAAGTGCAACAAACTTGACAAGAGCTAAATGAAAATGAACATTCAACATTCATGCATAAATATGCCTGGTGAGTTAATGTTGTCTTGGTGTTATCGATCCATTGTACCAAAATTCTCAGTTCAAAATATAATACGATGCACTTAGCAAAGGCATAAATTATTCCTACAATAGTTTATGCAATCTGACCCATCTGAAAACACCTCAGTGTCTGACTGCTGTCGTTTCACTCTTAGTGCTGATACAATTGAACGTTCAGACCAGACTGGGAGAGTTCTATATCTAAGATCAGAAATATTTTCCTCTCAAGAGGAGAGTGTAACATAAAGCACTGAATGTCCTAATTACCACATAAACTATAAATATTCAAATGTATCAGCTGTGAGCAGCTGATACATGGCCTGCATGTAATAAAAGTTGATTAGTTTAAATTATTAAAATAGTTCATTCACATGAGTAAAAATGATTAATTAGATTTTTTTGCCAAGCAAATTATTTTTTCCAAATTCATTCTCTATATTCTAAAGCATGCATTACACTGTTGATAATGCTGGAGGTGTTGTGGACAACATGAAAAGTAACTCATGGAGTCTTTACTGAATGCCGGCTCTTCAAAAGTGGCAAATAAATAGAGGGTATGAAGTGTGAAAATAGCCTTTCACATTTTGACTTCCAAGGACAAATCTTGATTGTTTTACTGCTGTTATTCACACATATTAAGAGAAAAAAGAACATCAAATTTGTTTTAGAAATTATGCTAATTCATTATCTGAGCTGTCCATGATCCAGACTTGACTTTAACTTCCCCCAAAATATGGATCTTCTGCATATATCTTATTAGCTTAAAACATGGATATATTCATAATAATTCCCTCCATTCACTTTTCAATGATTAGCCGTTTTTTCCAGTAACCTTTCTTCAAGCCAAAACCGTATTTTGAGTTCAGTGATCCCATCCCTCAGTAAGGTTTAACATGAAGACTGTAAGTGCTGCCTGTGAGTCTGAACCATCACGTAAAAATAACACTTTTTCAGAAACAAATTAAGTGGAATGTTGTTACGTTGGTCAAACTGAAAGTTCAGATAAATCAAAATAATACCCAATCATTACACATTGTAACTGTAAAAGACACATCAGAGCAAATGGAAACTCATAAGCCCGGAGGAATCTCTCAGGCTGTCTCTGCATGGCGGAATCCTGTACCTTTGTATTTTTTGCTTTTTCAGATGTGTCCTGTTCTGGGAGCATTTTGCTGGGAGGAGGTCTGCAAACCAGCTCACAGCTCCTCTTTTATTCTGCGGCCCTCTCTTTGCTCTGACAGATCCGCGCTGATATCAGATTGATGGGCCGGTTTGATTGAAGCCTCTTTGTCGTGCTAATGCCACGCAGAGTGATGGATGAGGCGTGTGCGCCAGAACCAACGCGCGCGCACATAAACTCCACTTCTTCTGAGAATCCCGACCTTCTGTACTTCCCCGCCACGCACACACACACACACACACACACACCAGCACACACACCAGCACACACACCAGCACACACACACACACACACACACACACACACACACACACACACACACACACACACACACACACACACACACGCCAACGAACACATACACTACACTGTTTCTCTCGCTCCTGCGACCAGCTGACAACTTCTGCATTGGTCACCATAGGCGATATGTCACGTGACCCGCGACAGAGGTAGAAAAGAAGAAAATAAGTGGAAAACATGTAACACAAAGGAGAGGGAGACCGAGAATAGAAGAAGAGGGAAAGTGGAGCAGCTGAAGGAAAAAATATAGAATGGAGCAGAATTGAGGGAAAGCGAGTAAAGAGGCGTCTCTTGGTCTTGCGCGTCTTCTCGCGTTGTTCTGTGCTGCCACGGACGAGCTTCTGGAAACCGCCGGTTGAGTGACAGCAGGGCCCTCGGTTCACGCATCAACGGCCTGAACCGCAGCACATCAGAGGACATGATTCATGTGTAACTCGGTTGTTTGGAGTGTGATGGTTTCACTTTTTCAGCTGGTTTCAGATAATTTATTTGGCCTCTCATTTTCCCCAAGAGTTCCGTATATTTCTTTTTAAAATGATGTTGTTTACATTTGAAGACATTTTCATTTTCTGATTTGTCGTCCCCCCCCCCCAACCCCCTCTTTTTTTAGATATAGTTTTTCTTTCCGCCTTTCGTTGGCTTGTTGTTCTTGCTTAAGGGGAACTTTCAGCTTTACGGTTCTTCATGGACAACATGAACTCCTTTGTGGAATACTCTATTTGTAACCGACCAGGCAGCGGATCTTATCCTGCCCCTAAACCTGGATATCATCATCATCATCATCATCATCTGCATCACCACCACCTTCCCCTGGATCAGCACCATGGCCTCTCGGTTACCCCCGGGTCTCTCCACACGGGCCTCAGCGGCTCCTCTGTCCCGGCGAACGGGGCGGGCGGTGACAGCGCGTACAGCGCAGACGGAGGGATGTACGGAAACACCGCAGCGGACATCGGAGGGGCGCACGAGACCGGAGGAGTGAGTCAGCATCAGCAGCAGCATCCAATAAATCATCTGGAGCATCAACAGCAACATCACACACACAACGGCTTCCAACATCACCAAAGCTCTCAGAGTGGATTATTGACTCAGTATACAAACGGCACATCCGGGGCCTACGCAGGTCAGGCGTGTGTTACAAACTCCGAGTATGTAGCCATCACAGGTCCTCCCAACTCCGTCCAGCCTCAGTATTTTATGGAGGAGCCGGTGGCCTCAACTTACTACCATCAATCGCCCTTTCCTACCTCCGCCCCAGCTGTCGGTCCCGGCTACAGCGCCATATCCGGGTCCTACTGCGGGCCGCACGGGCCTCTTTCCAGCTCTCAGTACCCGCAGCAGATTGGCGGGGGTCTGGAAACAGTGGCTTACCTGGGGTTCCCGCAATCAGGAGGGTATGGAGAGCAGGCAGTATCCCAGGACCGAGGGAGGGAAGATGAGGACAGTCAGCAGTCGGGACAGGGGCAGACCTTTGACTGGATGAAGGTGAAGAGGAATCCCCCCAAAACAGGCGGTGAGTTATTTATTTATTTATTTGATTTATGAAGAGATGTTTATTTTGCCGGTAAAACAATGTAGACCAATTTTGTGAATAGATAGAAAGACAGACAGAGACAGATAAATTTAAGTTTCTTCTTGAGTAACTGCAAAAGTACTTAAACCAAAACTCTTTGAAGCAACTTGCTGTTTTAAATATACAAACGCTCGCTTCACAGTTTTATAAATGCGTCGTTTTTGTTTTATTGTTAATTTTAAAAGTTAGGAGAGTTCGCATATTAATTGAGATGGATTATTCACATGAAGAAAAAAAACAGGTCTGGTGGCCCAACATCTGATCACTCTTCTGCTCTCTCTCTCTCTTTCAAATTGATCTACCAGACGGGTTATTTCTCAACGGGAAGTCCTGCTGTTATCTGTTTAAACAAAGTACTCTGCCTCAGCGGCTCAACCCCCCATGTCTGACTGTGCTGGCTTTTTAATTACATGTAGCCTGTGTACTTTTCATACAACTTGGGATTAGGATAAAAACTTTAATGAAAATTCCATCCAGATTAATTCAGGCAAATGTTGGACGTCCAACCAAATATTTATTAAATATTGACTCATTTTAATAAAATTATGAAATGACTCAAATCAGATGCAAGAGATGGAGTGTTTATGCTAATTGATAATTTATTTACATTTCTTATAGCCTACATACTATTTAAATTAATATTAATTAAACAAAATAAGTCAATAAAAAAATTGACATATTTTTTCTTTGTTCTCAGTCAAAGTGTCGGACTTTGGTCTCTCTGGAGTTCAAAACAACGCCATGCGAACCAACTTCAGCACGCGGCAGCTGACGGAGCTGGAGAAGGAATTTCACTTCAGCAAGTACCTGACGCGGGCGCGGCGCGTGGAGGTAGCAGCGACACTGGACCTGAACGAGACCCAGGTGAAGATCTGGTTCCAGAACAGACGAATGAAGCAGAAGAAACGCGAACGGGAAGGAGCGGGAACTGCTGCGCGCTCCTACTCATCTGAAACCCGCGGAGGGTTTGTCAAGGACCTGGAGGACACGGACCACTCCTCTCTGTCCGCCTCCCCTGGAGCGTCGCCGAGCTCCGAGACGTAGTCTGAGCGTCACTGGAAACCAACACTTGTTATTACTGTTATCCAGAAATGCATTTCCGTTCAACAGTCTTGGGCATTACTGAACAACCTCTGTTTTTGTTTTCTCATTTCCTCTGTCTGTTGTTTTTGCACAACATAAACTCTCCTGAATTTTGCGCATCTTATTTTATTACATTTTTGCCAAACAGTTTTACATTAATCAATACATTTGTGTCGTGAAAGATGCTTTAATGAAATTTTCTTCTCTTGATTTTTATTTATAGCAAAACAACAACAAAAAATATCTCTGTAGCATCCAATAAATGCATGAGACTCACCCCCAGGCATCCAAAAAGTCACAATAGTTACAAAAAGGTATTCTTAAAATATCTGCTAATATGAACAGTATATTTTCATTCTTAGCTTTCCAGAACTTTCCAAAACAAACACCATGATCTCAATTAGGCAAAAAAAAAAACAAAGTATTCCGGGATACTGCAACACTCAACTGGATCAAATAGAACCCGACCTGAACAGCCTGTTGTTCAACAGCTACATGTCAAAATGTGTGTTTCCCCATCAGTTTCATTTGTTTCAAAATACACCGTTTTCAAATGCTTGGAAACCTTTGAATGTTGTTCCATGCAAGAACTTTTATTAAAACATAACTATGACCTCTTTCAGTAAATAAGCATAACTGTGGTGAAGGTTTTATCTTCTGTCAAATATCTAAAAAAGGTTTAAATTATTGAGGTTCACAGGGGTGCTTAAGTAGATATAATCTCTTTTATAAAATATTTTTTCAAAGATTGTTACTCTGTTTAATTTGCTGGATTCATTTGTGGTCTGTCTTTAATAGTTTTACTTTCCATTAGCCAGAAGATTCAGGGACCTAAAGTGGGTCACCATGTCATGTTTCTAAAACTTACTTAGTTTTCAAAACAGCTAGTTTGATCTCTCTCTCCATACAAGCTATGATTCAACATTCAGTCAAGGCATTGCTATAACTCTGGAATAAAAAAGTTATGTTCTAAAATTCTCGAGGTTTTTATGACAAAGTCATGCCTATATTTTCATTGTTGAAATGAGAGCTCTTCCAGTACAATAAGATTATTCCAAATCAAGTTTTTCGGTTGCTGTTCTAAGAGTTTTAGACTGTACATGCAGTTGTGGCCTGTGGACTCAAACAATGAGTTTCCAGATAAACTCACTGCAGAAAGTTTCAGATTTCATAACACCAGACTGTCATTTCTTTTCAACCCTGTCAGAATGTCAAAGTCTTGGATATTCTAGTTGAAAACAGGTTCATTTTTGGTGATTGTGGTTATGTTTATGAGTGCGAGCAGTGTGAAGAAAATCTGTTGTACCATATAATGTAATACTTTCAATTTCAACTTTTCCAAAATGTTCAGGATGTTATTCCTTTCCAACTATAGGATGTGCAAAGATGTGTTCTCAATTTAGCAAAACGGTTTGATCTGATGAAAATCCTTCACAACATGAGAATACTAAAAATGAACACTTTAATTGTTCAGTTCACATCTGTGAGCAGCTTTGTCCATGTGGAATATTGTTGACCCTAGAAAGCAAAAGTATCTAATGCAAATATAATATTTTAATGTACTGATTTTTTTTAGGTGAGAACAGTTTTATTAGTATTATTGCCTTAAACAGACTTCCAATCATGTCCTGTTTTTCTACGTAAAGCTACCTCAAATAAATCTTCTGTCAATCCCTTGAGGGTGGGTTCTTTCTTTTGCTTTTATAAGCAATTAGAAGTGATAATGTGTAGAATTGCAACTTTTTCTGGGACAGTGGGTTGATTAGCTAACCCAGAATTTGAATTTGAATAACCCAAGTTGAATTCCTATTCCTAAAATGAAATAAGGTTACTAAAAGAATTTATGCAAACAGCTAAAAATAAATAAATACAGTTTTCAAAACAAAAAAAATGTTAGTGTGTGAAAGCTGTGAACTAATAAAACTAAATTTTGTGACAAATAAAGAGGCTTATTTAGTTTCTGCTGGTGATGGCACGATGTGTGTGGGATATCATTTAATAGAATAGAATAGAATAGAATAGAAGTACTTTATTCATCCCAACCGGGAAATTACTGTGCAGTAGCAGCATACACAAACACAGAGATGAAGTTACCAAGAAAAATAAAAATACTAAAAAAATGTAGAATGTAAGATGTAAGGTTCAGAAAATAATAATAAATAATAATCTATATGTTAATAATACCTATCACATTTAGAACTGGTCCTAGTCATAAATGAACTAAGAAGCTGCTCAAGGCCCGCCAGGCCTTCAGGGGTCTCATAAATGCAACCATCTTAACCCAGACCACAGATATAGAAATATAATATTTGTTTATTCAGAATGTCAATACTGTTAAATTTGATTTAATGGTTTCATAATAGACAAATTAAAATATTTGAAATTGTTTTTACATTTGAATTTAAGAGTTTCAGGAGCTGCCAAGTTTACTTTTTAAAATGGCAAATAATCATCTTCATAGTTATATTGTATTGTTACCATAGCTACAATCTGATGCTGTGAGGTTAATCTTTGTGCTTGATCTCTGTTTGTTAACAAATACTTCTCAGTAAATTGCAATTATCAGTAATTGTTTTTATGGTTGGCCAATTAAGCTATGATCGCCCCTCTCCCACAATTAACTAAATCTATGGTGAAATGCTGTTAGTGGTGCTGATGTTCTTAGCATCAAGAGGGGCCCCAATTTCTGCTCAAGGCCTCATTCAACATTAGACCAGCCCTGCATGACGAGTTACATCCACTGCACTGCACATCTCTCTGCTGGATACAGATGGATGAAAGGGAGATTTAATTTATGTGGCTTTAGTATCTATTGGATTTTTAATAAGAGACTGGTTTGGTTGCTTGAGCTACTTAGTCAGGCAACTTTGACGTGGTGCAGTTTGATGCATTGTGTCACAGCAAAAACCGCTTATCCCAGATATGTCTCTACACAGTATTGCTCTCTCTCTCTGTTTGAATCTATGCATTCAGTAACTGTCTACGGAGCTGGAAACCAATTGTCTCTTGTTAAAGTTAATTTTTAAAGTCAGTTTCACAGTCTTTTGCAGATAATGCATTATCTGCAGTAGCATTACTGACAACTGTCTAACAGCCATACTTTCATTGTCACAAAGTGCGTCCACTTTTAAAAACACTGAATAGGTCTACCCAAACACTACCACCCCTGAAGCAGAGCTTAGTCCTTTTTTTTACAGAATAATGTGCAGTATGTAACTGTATTTATACTCCAACATCCTATGGTACTATTGGTGTTTTTTCTGCTAGTTTATTGAACATCAACACATTTTGTGTAGATCATAAAAAAATATTTGGATGAAATTTTAACTTGTTCAGCACATTCTGATTGATAAACCCAAAGGAAAGAAAATCATGTTTAAAAAAAATGATAGGCAGAAATTATCCATAAACAATCCAGGCTGGGTTTTCGTTTTAGACATGAAGTCAACTTAACCAAAATTGAGTCAATGTAACAAAGTTGAAATATTAATAACATCTTGCAGTTTGTGCTGCACTTAAAACAAGTTATTACTACAAAAATTAATTTCAGAGTTTAATTAATTGTTAGACATGAGGTACCTCAACTGTTTCTAAAAATAAGTTATTTCAACTTATTTTGGTTACTAAGATTGGGTTTCACAGTGTATGTTGGACTAATTGTCCTTATTAAATTGTCCTTAAAATGGAGTTTGTGGGTGTATGGTTAACTATCTCTGTGCAGTAGCACAGATATATCTACAGGACACTGTGCCATGTTCGAAAAAGCAGGTATAAATAACAGATAGAATGGTGTACATAAAAGGATAAGTAGTTATCCGGTACTTTAGCCTTGCAGCAGAAAGGACTGGGTTTGAATCCCAGCCGGTGTTTTCTGGATGGAATCTGCATCTGGTGACCTATAGAGACCCTCTAGGATATCTAAACACGTAAACAGACTCTACCACCTGATCCTCTTCATCCCCTGCATACTCATGGTCCAAGGATGCCGGTCCTGGAGCCTGGGTGGCGAACTCAATCATCACCTTATCTCTCTCTCTCTCCAAAATACACACAGTGACATACACAGACACTAGTATTTAAAGTCTTTCAAAAATACTTTAAGATTAAACCATTTCAGATTCAAGTAAAATTATACTTTCTACACTGTAAATGCAAATCTGTATTTAAATGAAAAGAGTAAACTGACTTAAATTAGTTTTGATGAAATTGCTATCAACATTCACTTTGAGGAAGTTACTTGGAATTTGTAGTTGAAAAGTCTCTCCAACTCACTATTTGAGTTATTTGAGTTGTATTAATTTATAAAAGGTAAGTTTTTGATAATTCTGAGTTTTTCAAGTACTTTATCTCAATTCTGCATCCATCCAAGTACAAATGCTTTACTTAAAGGTCTTTTTCTCTTTTCTAAAGCCAGTATTTTATCTCATCTGACTCATGATAAAGAAATAATCCTGGCGTTTCAATGAATAAGACCACATTTACATAACAGAACATCAGAAGTCTCCACATACAATTTATCTTAAGCTACTAAACTAACGTTTTTGTTATTTGGGTGAATAGGGGGATGCATTAATGCAATTAATATATGTATTTTTCTACATACAAAAGTCCACAGCCAGAACCTATACATTGTGTTCCTGGTATTCCTGAAAATCTGATGCACAAGAGACGTCTGCAAACAACAGTGATGCCTGAGCATGAGACTGAATTCATCTTCATTGTACGTTTTATCAGACTGAAAATTTTTAGAATACTTTATGTATTTTAAATATTTGATGTACTTAGAAATTCTGTGACGTGGGAAAGAGGTCTGCAATGGTGGTGTAGGGATAAAGCACAACTCGTGTGGAGGCCTCAGACCTTGATGCAGCTGACACAGGTTCAGGGTTCAGCCTGATGACCTTTCCCACGTCTTCCTCCTCTCCTGTTACCCACTTTCCTCTCTGATTACTCTTATTTAAAGACCAATAGAGCCAATAAAACTTTAATAAAAAATGCAATTGGGAGAGAAAGATTGGATTGTTTCATTTAAGTTACATGAAGTTCATTTTTTGTTAGTTGTACTACTTCATTTAGTACTGCTTACTTAAAATCAATTATGTTTACTTACTCATTAATCTTAAGTGAGTGCATATATCAAACATGACTCAGAGGAAATTTGATTTTACAATTTTATTACCTTGCAATTAGGCCTCTGATTCTTTAAGAAACTCCTACTCTTTACGATATGCTGTCCATAGCACACCATTATAACAACATTCCTCTGCAAAGCATTTGCAAACATTCATCAAGCACTGGACTGAGGAATATATAATAATAATAATAATAATAATAATAATAATAATAATAATAATAATAATAATAATAATAATAATAATAATAATAATAATAATAATAATAATGAGCTTTGCATATGCACATTTCCACCAGGTGTTTGATAATTGTTGCTGCTGCTAGTTTGAAGGAGCGTAGTGAGGGAATCATAGTGGTTGGGGTGCTCCTCCATGGAAAAATGTTCTTGGCTTGGAAACTGCAGCTCCAAGGAGGAGCTAGACATGGAAGGTGGTGCTTGGTCTTTTATAAACCTGAATGTTATGTTGTTGATGAAATAGAGCTCAGAAAAGTTACTGCTTCTCTTACCATATCTTTAGTATTAGAGAGCAGACTTCATGTCTGATTACTCCCAGATGGTCAGAGCTTTACATGCTTGGGTGTTTATTAAGTTCACCTTTCCTTTCTTCAAATGCTTATAGTTTTTCAAAAGCAAATGTGATAATTTTCCAAAGTCAGGTTGCAGGTGTTTGCTTAGCAAAAAGCTAGACCGTGAATACATAGACCTGGTCTCTTAAATCAAAGTCCAAACTCCATTTGATATCACATGCAACATGATTTCATCATTAGCAGAACTGTAGTACTTCTGAGGGTGAAGACAAACGTAATCTTGTCAAAACCTACTCATCTCAAACCTGAATTAAAGCCTTTCTGCAGTTTAAAAAAAAATGTGCTTGTCAACAAGCCACCCTGATGAGGTCAGAGGTCAGGCAGAGAACAGTGTGCAGAAATTTATCAGGTCAGACATTCCAGCTCATCTTGTGCTTGAAGTGAAGAACTGGAACATGTTTTAAAACCCATGAAGTAAAAAACAAGAAATAAAGTAAAAAAGTTATATAATGATTGTAAATGGCTTTTTCTGAACACACACCACTAGCACTTAAAAGTCTCAGTAAAATTTCTTAACCTGATGTAAAATGTTTTATTTCCTGTCAAGTAATCTAACAGTTACAAATTATTTTATAAACTCTTTTCTTAAAAGGAGATGGCTCCTCTAGAGTCTCTGTAGCTTATTTCATAAAATCACTTGATTTGAACTTAAAAACAGATTATGGAGGGTAAAAGCCTTGTTTCCTGTTAAGGCTGGCAGAGACAGACTATGTATGTCTTCCGGACTGGGACAACCGTGCGATACCCCAGAATTAGTGTTAGTGTGTTGCTGAGTAGTGTCAGTCATAGAACTGTTACCCAATAACCTGATCTTGGATTAGCAGAAGAAAATGAATGGGTATATGGATTTCAGAACTGATCCAAAATAAATATGCTTGTGGGTTCTTGTGGAGGGCAAAGTTTTGTCTGAACACACAAATACAGACACACACATACACACTCACATGCGTGCACCTGCACACACGCACACAAACACACACAGAAAGAGAGAGAGAGAAGGTGCTGAATGAATGGAGCACAATAGTTTGTTTATCTCAGACCAACAGAGCAAGAAGACCCCTAAGTGTTTGTGGGGTGGGCACAGAGGACATGAGGTCAGAGGATACATCACACCAGCAGAGACAAACATTCATAGATGTTCGGGCTTGTCTGCCATATTAACTTACATCCTTACCATCAGAATGAAATTGGCCCCCACACCTTCTACAAATCTTACAAAATTGGTGTCAAATGTTTGTGCTCCCTTTGTGCTGGCTGGTGTAGTAAAAAAAATTACTGTGCTGCTATCATTGTAAAGATATTTTAAAAGTTTCCAGAGGTTATCAGAGATCATCATCAATATCCTCAAAGCAAAAGAAGCATAAAATAAAACATTTTGTCGAAAACAATTTTTAAGAAATGAGAATTGAGGTGTCTTTGAATTTTTACAAACAAAATAAGTTAATACTACACAATTCAGTCATCTTTCTTGTATTTACACAATTGAATAAATAACCATTTACTTAATTAGCAACAATAATGAAACTACTATTTTTTCTTATTTTGATTTAACGTGATTAAATTAGATTATTAAAACCCATTGTAATCATGTTTTATCATCACCAGAAATTATGCAATATAATAAAGACAATAATTAAATATGATTGGACAATAAGAGCGGGCTTTTGAATCTTAACCAATAAGAAGCCAAACAAGGAAATTGTAAAGATATTGAAATTGCTGTGCAGTTTCTTCTCACTATTCAGCCACAAGAACACAAGACAAATCTTTGGAGGCCCACTGATTAGGAAGTGATCTAAATATTATTTTTTGTAGTTGGGAATGTTTCCACAAAGATTATTGTTCTTTTTGAGAAGTCATTTGTAAACCTTCTGCATGTTCTTTGGTTTTCACTATGCTAGCTATCGTTATTAGTACCGGGGCTTAGCTCTAGTACAGATCAGTACATCATAGTTTATCAAAGTAGCCCCCAAAAACAGTTGTTACTGATCAAATTTGTAAGTTGTGTGCTTGGGAGAGAGTAACGAGGCAGTTTCAATAGCTCGACAAGCTAGTGAAAAGCCAGTGGCAAAGTGTTTGTGCTACTTTTTTCCCTCATGGCTACTGAGTCAGTTACTTAGACTGGCTGTAGCTGTTGGAGTAGTGGATTCTGTTCTTAGTATGGAAAATGTTTGCATGTCTTTTGTTGTCGGATCATGGTAAACTAACAGAACCAATGTATGTTATGATAACAGGTTTGCATATAGCGTCGCTGACAGAGTGACAAAAATAAGAATAAGAGGGATTTTGAGTAAAATTTACAGATTTCCACAAACTGAAACGGAGTGCCTTGCTTGGATCAAAGCTTGTGCACGACCTCATTTGCAGCTCAACTGTCGTAGCATTAATAAGAACAAAGAAGTGTGTGCTGGTGTAAGTATTATTGCTTTGCTTTCTTTGTGTTTAGTGAATGAAAAAAAAGTCAATAATAAACATATCCATTATGAAAGCCTTTAAGCTAAGTACAGCATAATAGCAGTACCAATACAACCTCTACACCTTGAAGCCTGTCTGTTACAGTCTTACGTTAGCTGAACAGATCAATATGCAATGTGTACCGTATCTGACATATATTAAAGATTTTATTTTACCTGAAAAGGCTTTTTACTAAACTGTAATCGTGTTAGCCATGCTAGCACCGAGTACAGTGCATCAAGCCTAGGCACACTTAAACATTTGCCAACAACAGAAATCACTGATTTCAAAAATAACCCTCTAAACCATGAATGCCCAACTTACCCAGCCTTGCAATAACAATAGGCAGTGATCTTGTCCACAGCTATATTTATGCTGAGGGTTTGAGGATCTGCTGTTTTCCTCATCGACCGGTAGCTTTTTGCTGTGACGCGCACAATCTTGAAGGCATCGCGTGGCTCAAACACCTTGATGTTGTCCAAATAAGATGATATGAACTTTTTGGTTCCCCTGTCCATTGTCGTGGCTGATATTTTATGAAAATCAGGCAAAAATGTTAAACTAATTGACTCAGAAATGCAGAGTCAATCGAAGTGAAAGACGCCATGTTTACATAGAACCTAAGCTCCGTGAGGCTTTGTTTGTGAGACATTCAGCCACATGGGATTTTCGAAGGCGTTTCTGGGTGTAGCTTGGTAAGGTCCATTCATCCGAATGTCCAAGAGGTCACAAATCAGATCAGATGACAGCAAAGTGGATAATCAAACTGCAGGGTTTCTTGATTCCAAGAGCACATATAACTGCTATACTTACTGTGAGGAACCAGCTGATAACTGTGTGCAGTTCTAGTTCATTTTGTGTTCCTATATCATATCTCCAAATTATTTTTATTATACAGAATCGAATAACAAAATTTAAATTAATAAGCAAACCTATTTAAGGTACAACACAGTAATTATAGTTAAGGAAAAAAATATTCCTTAAATCTGCTTTTAATTTATGTCTAAGCAACAAAATATGTGAAATACATTGATACACTGATTGATCAGTTATTTCACTGAGCTTTCATACTATTATAATTTTAGATGAATACATGTACGGTTTCTACCATAACACCTGTATTAGAGTAGGTAGTCTTGTATAAAAGATTCATCCTTTGGTCATGACTCTTTCATACAATGTTTGGGATGTGAGAGAAGCAGAATTTTCCCTTTGATGTTTCCGAAAGGCCAGACAATGAGGTCATGGCATGTTATCACTGGTAAGAAATGGTTTGGTTTGATAAACCCCTCAGAGACCTTCCCCACTTAGAACCCAGAACAATATGAAAGAGGTTGCAAGGCATAAAGACTTTTATGACACTGTTGGCATGAGTGACTTATTTCCTCTCACTCAGTGGTTATATTTTTTATTGCTGGGTGAATTACAGGGTCAGTTTTAAGTTGCTCATTCCAATTTTATGACTCCATTGGACACAACAGAGACAGATTTTGTTGTATTTGTCTGCATCCTTATTGTTACAGGGTCAGGTTGAGGTTGCCAGTTCACCGTTTTTCCATCCAGTGTTTGTGAGTCACCACAGAAACCTTTATTTTGTGTTCTATTTGTGTCAGTTCCAGTCTTTATGTGAATAGTTCAGTTGGTAACCTTTATTTGTTGTAAAATATATATGGCTTCCCATTTTTCTCACTGTGGATAAGGGGTTGTTGAATAATTGCAAGGTTTACTTGAGTCCATCCTCCTTTAATGGTTGTTCTTGACATGGCTCTTACCTTAATGTGCCCCACCTCACCATAAATACCTAATGTCAATGAGTTTACATCACTGTTTTCAACAATACAGTGTAATACTAAGGTTACTGATGCTTTCATTTAGCTTTGTATTATTTGGCACTCTATGGAGGGCAGCAGTGAACCAGGTTTGATAGGTACCAGAACCGAGAAGGGATTTTTATTACAGATGCGTATGGAGAGTGGATAAATCAATATTCAGAAACAGTGCAGTTCCAGTTCAGTACTTCTCTGTTCCACAAATGAAAAAGGGGCAAATGGATAATGCTCAATCAAAAGTAGCACAATGCGTAGGGATGCAAGTTATTGACTAATGAGTTGATCTAATGTTGATTGATCATATCGATTGACTAATGGTAATTGATAAGTGACAATTTTCTTAAAAACCTGAATTTGCTCTTGTAAGAGGATTGACTGTCTTTTCATGAAGAAAAAATGAAAATATGAATGGCTGGATTTTTCAGATAAAAATAAAATAAAATAAAATAAATAAATAAAAAACATAAAATAAATTTTAATAGTATTTTGAGTGAGCTGTATTACATATTGACTGCATAAACACAAAATTAAATTTTTCTCACATCACTAAACATCACATATGTATAAAGAATAACAAACTGGAACACTAAATGAAGGTGTAAGTGGACATTTTAAGTTAAATGATTGGAAATAATTTTAATCTAGTTGCATTCCTGGATCTGTCTTATAGGGATTATATTATGCATAATCCATCTTTTTAGCCCTTAAATACATTTTTTGTACTCTGAGTGCAAAAAAGTTCGTTTTTTTCTTCCCCTGAGTTGCATAGAAATCTTCATACTCTATTTGGGTTTTCTTATTCAGCCTGTTTATTTTTCTCTATTCTGTATAATGTTTTATTCTCTATGACATCACTGCATTTGCTGTAGAACTGTTAAACAAGGTCATGACTTTCAGCTAATCAGTTTTGTGAATGTGTCTCTTTTTTTTCCTCGCAGTGATTTTGTAGTCCAAATTCAGTTACGCCAAAATTGCAAGTAAGCAAGTCAAGATGTTTTTTTCTAGTCTGTATTAACTCACAGGATTCCTTAAATCGCTCTCTGGTTTCAGAACCTCTTTGAGGTGTTTGGTTAAATTTTGTTTTTCTCTGGAAAGTACCCACATAGGTGGAGAAAGTTTATTTCTGGAGCACTTATGGACCACTACTTCAGCAACGTGTGCTAGTATCAAGAGGGATTTTTTGAAATACTTTATGTGATTGAGGTGTCAGTTCCTTCTTTCTACTGAAATGGAGACACGGTAAAGCAGTAAGCTCCAAATAATGCTAAAATGACAACTGGTATAGGTCCTGAGGGTGTAAATACAGTAGAAACTGTTGTGACGCATTCATTTGAATGCGTCACAACTGCAGGTTGGTCGTCTTCATTCTCCTACTCTGGATCAGACTCTTGCTCCAATGTGTTATGTTGGATTAAAAAGTCTTCCGATATTGACAACTTTAAAAATAAAAACCAAAACTCTAACAAAAATAACATGGAACCGATTAGGGAGCTACAGCATAACAAAAATGAAAAATTCAAGCTAAAAGGATGGTAGAGTAGTGATGGGGAAACAACAAGATTTAACATGATTTGACGGGAGGAACCAGGAAGGAGTGCGAACAAGAGAAGGGTAATACTGTGAGGAGGAATATTGGAACAAAAGACCTGGGCTAATTAGCTAACAGGTTGCAGGTGTGAAGGGAGAGAGAGAACAGCAGAAGACTAAAAAAATAGATCTAAGAAAGATCATTTAACTGTTTCTATGTATTAACTAGGGATTTTGTAAGTATTAGTAAGAGAATTTTGTCACAGTACAGAAAAGGTTACATATATTCATGTGCTTATATGTGGATTATTTGTTTCTTGTTGAATATTAAACTGAATGAAAATGAAATGCCATTGTAAATGCCAGTGCATTTTTATCATAAAAAAAATTGGGTAAATAACACATGACTAATTTTTGTTATTGCATCTGTCACAATGACAGACAGCAAAAAAAGTCTATCACAACCTTTGGTCTTAAAGCTTAAGAAATGTTATGGAAGGTCATCTATAATGTGTTTTAAAAGTACAATTGAGCTGAGTTGTAGACTGAGCGTAACAGAGCAAAATGACAATAAGCATTACTTTGCAAGTTTCAATATAAGCCTAATCTTGGGCTTCTGAAAAGAAATTCAGAAACATCAAATACCACAATTCTGATAATACTGCTTTACAACAAAGTTATTAAGATATTACTATGTGTTCTCCTTTAAAAGGTCAGCTTGTTTCATCCCTTCAAACAAATATTCTAAACTTACAATCAGAGAACATGGTGGAATGCAGAGTGGAAAGATAAGAAAGGTTTAGGGGTCAAGCAAGAAACATTTTCTTACCCTGACCTGCTGCGATAAGAGTTTTGGTCATTTTAACAAGAAAAAAAAACCTGAAGTGTGATCAAAAAAAACATACACTTCACGGTTATGTGCATAACGTGTCCCTTATCTGGGCAACAAACGGAGTGCAATAAAATGCAACCTGCAGTTATAAAAATAAAGCAGTAGCCTTTTGAAAAGGTAAAGTATATGAAATTAAATTAATACATTTTAAGTTTGATTTCTGTTCAAATGCCAAGCAAGTCAGTACAATGTTAAAACATAGCAGCATCCTCTTCTCTTTTGACATACAACTGTCCTCGGACTTGAGCAACAAACACAATAATATTGCTAAGTGTCATTCTAAATATGTACTGACAAAATCACTAATCAATTTACAAAAATAACCACTTTTTTACCACTAAATATATGTATCCTTACACAGTCCTTAAACACGTAAGGATTGTGTTCTTACATGTTTAATGCGACTTCTGTTTACGGACATCACTGGACAGCTTCTCAACATGGGGCATGTAACTTTAATCGTGAGCTAATGTAGCATGCCTTCCCTGGAAATGTCTTTCCACAGTACCGTATTATTCATTCAATAAGCCGCTACTTTTTTCCCACACTTTGAACCATGCGGCTTATAGCCCGGTGCACCAATGTACATTTCCAGTTTAAAAAAAAAAAGGTGGGTGCGGCTTATAGTAAGGTGCGTTCCATTGTCCGGAAAATACGGTACTCTTTGTTTTTTATTTGACAACTTCTCTCTACAGAGCAAACGTTCAGGTAATTCTTCTGCATTGGCAATGAATGGAAATGATTTGGTCCAATAATTGTATAATCTCTCCTCGGCTATTTGTCTCTTTTCCCCTTTGCTATCCATGACCCACCACACACCTGTCGGTTTGTTTGCAACAGCCCCCTGCCTCGCACCCCGCCCAGCTGAAAGAAAGGTGTCACAGGCTATGACGTAAATCTTTGTTGACAGAAATGTTAAAATTTAATATTTGTTCTACACATTTTTATAGCATTGGAAAACGTTAAGAATTATTGTGTCATGTTTGTCCTCCTACAGAACCTATATTAAAACAAACAAAAAAAAAACATTTTTCCCACCCCCATATTTTTCCATTTTCAAACATTTTTGAAAAACTCCAAGGAGCCACTATGGCAAAGCTAAAGCCACATGTGGCTCTAGAGCCGCAGGTTTGCCAACCCCTGGCTTATATCAACTAACTTCACAATATTTTGCATTGCAATACTTAAAATCTGCTTTCATGTCTTGTACTTTTCTACCACCATAACACAAGCTATTTATCCCAAAAAAAGAACTGTCAAAAAGGTTTGGAAATATTTTCTTATATATCACAAAGGTTTGTTCTCAGGCTGTCTGTTCTCTTTCACAGTTTAAGGTTGACACCCTGTCCTGACATCATCACCACCAGTCTCCATCTGGGCAAGTATGTGTGTGTGAGGGGTTAGAGAGATAGTTTGGCTCCTGGGACTCAGGTTTCATTGACTTGTGTTGACCTTTACCAGGGTCACTGTGAGGTTGGGTAAAGAGATTCTTGACATTTCTCTCCATAACACCTGACCCAGTACGTAACTCAGACTGAGTGTGTGTGTGTTGTGTGTGTATGTTGGGGGTGACTGTTGGAGGTAAAGCACACATATCCTGCAGCCATTTCTATGAATTATGTTGGTTATTAGTTTTCACCAAGGTAGTCCACTGGCAGTTTTATATTTATTGTATAACTCAACATCATTAAAGTCATGAAAGGGTGACAAATATAGTCAGCACTGTCATAAATAATTTAGCTGTAAATATAAACTGAGCTTGTTAAACACCGTTGGAAGGCAGCTTGTGGTGTAACAAAACCTTGAAGTGGATTTTATATTTTCTTTTTAACCCAACACAAAATGTATGGCATATATTTGTTTATACAGTACACTGGCGATGCACACTGCTGTGGTGCATTGTCAAACATTTAGCAAAGAGTGTGAAGACAGAAGTAAAGTCATTGAACAACGACACCATGTAAGGTACATGTGTGTAAAAAAAATTGATAAACTGACCTGGGGAAGTCATGGATTGAAACTATTCAAATTTCATTCCAATAGTTTGATCACTGATAGATCGGTAACATAAGCTATTACGTTTCATTGGTAGTTTTTACTTTGGTATTCATTTTCCTTGATGATAAAATAATAGAAACAAGAATGAAAACCACATATAAAGTTACATATAAAATCCATATGTTGACAGTTTTGGCTTTCAAAGAGCAAGTTTTGTTTTTGAAACAGAAGTTGTTGGAAAGCAGACGGACTGATGAAGGTGAACTGCTAAAGCAGAAGACAGAGAGGGCTGCTTGTGACTGAGATAGAACAAAGATGGGAGTCTATATCTGTGTTTCCATAACAAATGTGCACAAATTGAAAAAACACAATTTTGTAGTTGTGGTGTTTTCATTAAATAAGAAATTAAGTAAAATCACAGATAAATAAGCTTAATAAAAATCATGGCAGCAACAGATGTGAGCAGTTACATCCGTCGCCTTAACACCATTCAGTCATGGCACTAACACTCTTCACCTATCAACCAATAAGACGTCTACGTTTTATTCAGATGATGGAGCGACAAGCCCCGCCTTCTTGGGAGCAGCTGCAATTTTCAGGAAACTGTTAGTGAATTTAAAGAAGAGTTATGGATTCAACACGCTGGAATGGCACAGCTTTTTATGAACTGTGAAGCTGTGAGAGGTCTGGTGGAGCCAGAACACAAAAAAAAAACACAAAGAAAATTAAAAAAAAATAAAGCAAAAACAAACCATCACCCTCCTACTACTTCTTATGGTCTCCTGCTGTTTTCCCTCTTAGTAACATCTGATTATTGATCACATGACTATTCTGATGTGAAAAAAGTGTTTCCTTTGCAGTTTTTGAAGTACATAAATTTGGATATGGCCGAAAAATCACCTCATCTTAGCATTAATACTTTTTATCCAAAAGTATACAATTTTTCAAAATCACCATGTTTCCATTAAGAAAATAAATTTTTGTAATTTCAATTTACAAAAGCCAATGGATAATGGAAATCCCGCTCAGGAGACCTACTTCACACCAGACTAGGTGTAAGATCCATAACCCTGAATGAATAATATATTTTATTTCTACAATACTTTTCTGAAAATTCAAAGACCTCCTCCTTGGGCTGCCACCTTATCATGGTGGAGGGGTTTGAGTGTCCCAATGATCCTAGGAGCTATGCTGTCTGGGGCTTTAAGCCACTGGCAGGGTCACCCAAGGCAGACAGGTCCTAGGTGAGGAACCAGACAAAGTGCAGCCTGAAAACCCCTTATGAAGAAAAATAAATTTGGACTTGGTTCTCCCTCGCCCGGACACTGGTCACCAGGGCCCCCCTCTGGGGCCAGGCCTGAAGATGGGGCCCAATGGCGAGCGCCTGGTGGCCGGGCTGTTGTGACTTTTTTACACTTATATGGTTGTTCAGTATATTTTGCATGATAAGTGACTGATTTACAATTATATGTTAAGCATAATTTACATGATGATTATTATTAATTGAATTGAACATGATAGTATATAATTACAAAGGTGAAGTGAAATATATTTAAGTACGAGACATGATTTATTTTGAAGAATGCTTAACAGGATCTGGTTCTGTTTTGTCACTATCTTGCTTTTGTTGACTATTGGTCAACAATAGCAACAATACAGCTATTGCCGTCATCAGCTGTTGATGTTTCTCTCTTCAATAAAAACTGAACCGAAAGGTTCAGTAAAAGACATATGAGCCTCCATCTTGTTTGAAGAAGCTTCACTCCGTAACACGGGTTTTTATCCACGGAGCCCACGGAACCACGGGCTTAGCCCGAAGAGGAGACGTGGGTCTCCCTTCCAATGGGCTTGCCACCTGTCGGAGGGGCCAAAGGGGTCGGGTGCCTTGTGTTACGGGTCGCAGCCGAGGCAGGGCACCCTGATGGTCTGCTCCTCGGCTGCAGAAGCTGGCTCTTGGGACGTGGAACGTCACCTCTCTGGTGGGGAAGGAACCGGAGCTAGTGTGTGAGGCTGAGAGGTTCTGGCTAGAAATAGTCGGCCTCACCTCGACACATGGCTCTGGTTCTGGAACTAGTCACCTTGAGAGGGGCTGGCCATACTTCCACTCTGGAGTTGCCCACGGTGAGAGGCGCCGGGCAGGAGTGGGCATACTCGTTGCCCCATCTTGGAGCCTGTACGTTGGGTTTACCCCGGTGAACGAGAGGGTAGCCTCCCTCCGCCTACGGGTGGGGGGACGGGTTCTGACTGTTGTCTGTGCCTACGGGCCAAACAGCAGTTCAGATTACTCCCCCTTCTTGGAGTCCTTTGAGGGGGTACTGGAGAGTGCCCCTTCTGGGGACTCCCTTGTTCTACTGGGGGAGAACAAGGGACAATGACAGTGAGATCTGGAGGGGTGTGGTTGGGAGGAACTGCCCTCCCTAGCTGAACTTGAGTGGTGTTCTGTTGTTGGACTTCTGTGCTTGTCACGGATTGTCCATCATGAACACCGTGTTCAGGCATAAGGCTGTCCATATGTGCACTTGGCACCAGGACACCCTAGGCCGCAGTTCGATAATCGATTTTGTCATCGTTTCATCTGATATATGGCCGTATATCTTGGACACTCGGGCGAAGAGAGGTGCGGAGCTGTCCTCTACCTGGTGGTGAATTGGTTCAAATGGTGGGGGAGGAAGCCGGTCAGACCTGGCAGGCCCAAACGTTTAGTGAGGGTCTCCTGGGAACATCTGGCGGAGTCCCCTGTGAGATGGAGCTTTAACTCCCATCTCTGGCAGAACTTTGAACACGTTCTGAAATATCGCATGGACATCAGGGGCAGTTCCCCTGGATTGGCAGACTGGGGTGATGGTCCCCCTGTTCAAAAAGGGGGCCGGAGGGTGTGCTCCAATTACAGAGGGGTCACACTCTTAAGCCCCCTGGTAAAGTCTATTCAGGTGTCCTGGACAGGAGGGTCCGTCGGATAGTCCAACCTCGGATTCAGGAAGAGCAGTATGGTTTTCGTCCTGGTCGTGGAACACTGGACCAGCTCTACGCCCTCAGCAGTGTCCTGGAGGGTGCATGGAAGTCCGCACAACCAGTCTACATCTGTTTTGTGGACTTGGAGAAGGCTTTCGACCGTGTCCCTAGAGGGGCCTTATTCGGGGTTCTCCAGGAGTATGGGGTACCGGGCCCTTTGATACGGTCTGTCAAGTCCCTGAATGACCAGAGTCAGAGTCTGGCCCGCATTGCCGGCAGAAAGTCGGGCTCATTTCAGGTGAGAGTTGGACTCCGCCAAAGCTGCCCTTGGTCACCGATTCTGTTCATTACATTCATGGACAGAATTTCTAGGCGCAGCTGAGGTGTTGAGGGAATCCGTTTTGGTGGCCTTAGGATCGCATCTCTGCTTTTTGCAGATGATGTGGTCCTGTTGGCTTCATCAGATCGTGATCTACAGCTCTCACTGGAGCGGTTTGCAGCCGAGTGTGAAGCGGCCGGGATGAGGCTCAGTGCCTCCAAATCCGAGGCCATGGTCCCGAGTCAGAAAAGGGTAGAGTGCCTTCTCCCGGTCAGGGAGGTCGTCCTGCCTCAAGTGGAGGAGTTTAAGTATCTGGGGATTTTTTTCACGAATAAGGGAAGACGGAAGCGGGAGATCAACAGGGGGATTGGGGCAGCGTCTGCCGTGATGAAGAGAGAGCAGAGTCAAAAGCAAAGCTCTCGATTTACCGGTCGATCTACGTTCCCACCCTCATCTATGGTCATGAGCTTTGGGTCATGACCGAAAGAACGAGATCACGGACACAAGCAGCCGAAATGGGTTTCCTCCGCAGGGTGGCTGGGCTCTCCCTTAGAGATAAGGTGAGAAGCTCTGCCATCCTGGAGGGACTCAGAGTAGAGCCACTGAGAAGCCAGAAGAGGTGGCTCGGGCATCTGGTCAGGATACCTCCTGGACGCCTCCCTGGTGAGGTGTTCCGGGCACGTCCCACCGGAAAGAGGCCTCGGGGAAGACCCAGGACACGCTGGAGGGACTATATTTCTAGACTGGCCTGTGAATGCCATCCCAGCCAAGAGACATAGTAACTGGGGAGAGGGATGTCTGGGCCTTCCTTCTGAAGCTGCTGCGCCCTGGATAAGTGGCAGAAAATGGATGGATGGATGGATGGATGGATGGATGGATGGATGGATGGATGGATGGATGGATAGATGGTGGATGGATGGATGGATGGATGGATGGATGGATGGATGGATGGATGGATGGATGGATGGATGGATGGAGATGGATGGAAATTCAAAGACAAGGATTAAACAAAAAACCATTAAGCCCTCCAAAAAAAAGCTGTGAAAACAAAAATTCTTCAGTACAAATCACTTGACATTAAACACACATGATAAGCATAAGAGGATTAATCACTCATTAAGCGCAGTTCTAAAAATGTGTGTTTTGATATGTGATTTGAATGTGGATAGTTGTGTACAGTCACACATATGTGTGGGGAGACGATTCCACAGTGTGGAGCAGCTATGGAGAAGGTTCTTTCACCAGGTGTGGTGCTGGGTCCTGAGTGGTGGAGAAGACAGGAGGTTGACATCAGAGGAGTGGAGGCTGACAATTATGGAGGACTTTGTGAGTAAGAAGGGGACTATGAAATGGATATGCTGAGTGACAAGGAGTCAACAGAGCTTCTGGAGACCAGAGGTGATATGATCACAGGAGTGGGTAACCCCGTCACCCACTCCTGCAGAGTTTTGTATGTGCTGGAGTTTGAGGGCTTTGACTGAAGAACCAAAAAGAAGTAGGCCCAACTTGGTGGTGGGAAAGTGTTCACATTTGCGCAAAGGCAGATCAGCCCCATGGTCTAGGTGAGCCACGCTGTGTGGCTCATCCACAGGGTTTAGTGTGGCTCCATTCATCACCGGACTGACAAATTCTCACTGTCTGCCGGAGGCACACATGCACAAACACATCAGCTAGCTGCTGTCCACCCACACAGCAACATGGGGTCAGACTTAGAATCCCGTTATCTGCAGGCACTGAATATATTCTTATTCATCTGACAGAAATGTTGGTTGGTTGGTTTTCCCTCCATTTCCTTACTTTAAATACACAATAAAAAACATTACTTTCAAAGTTCTCTTAAACAGTTTTTACTCATGCTGCATTGGGCAAAAAATATATACATATTTTATTTTATTAGTGTATGTTAACTTCTGGATTCAACAGTGTAATAAAATAGATTTTGAAAAATTGGGTGGAACTTGTAAAAACACCTTTTTAGTTAAATCTATATCATACAAAGGTAGAACCAGGAGCTTGTTGTGTAAGTGACAAGTAATTTTCAAGTCTTTTCACTAAAGTCTCCAGTAATTTCTCAAGACTAGTCCATAATCAGGACATGCAAATCCCAGAACATACAAGTTCTGGGATATTCTGGGTTTGTGCTGAAATCTGTGGATTCCGTCATTGTTGGAGAAATTTGGTCAGAGTAGTCCTGACTGTATACAGCAGAAAAAGAAACATAACTTTTTGGCTGTGCTACCATTTGTCCAGTGTTTGTCACCATGATGAAGTAATGTTTTGCTTGCCAGCGTAGCTCATGTTGTCAACATGCTATCCATAGTAAGCTTATGGGATGTGAGTTTCAGGGGTATTTTTTTTCTAAAAATGTTAGTTTCTACACTGATGTATTAAAACTACACATTGCAATAACACAATATATCGCCCTAGATTTATAAATATTACAACTTGGTATATCAAGGAATAGCTATGAATTCACTAGGAAATATTTTATTTTTTTGCATGTGATCTGGAGCAAAGTTAGATATTTCTGGTTGTAGCAAATCCTTCCTATGCAGCCATGTAAACAGGTTTATTGGAAGACAAAACCATGTGTTTACATCTGGACTGTTGTGAGTGAGCAGGTGGTCAGTCCAGTCTCATTTTACATTATGCGCAATCTGACAAACAGTACAAGCTATTGTGGAAAGAAAATGTATGTAGATCAGAGAGTGTACAATGACAGAACAGCTGTTGCACAGAATGCATCTCTAATTTGCTGTTTCTCTATTTCTTTGCATGTGTTTGGTGATGTGTGTCAATTTTCTAAGTGAAGGAGAAATCTCTGTGGAAGTTCTAGTATTTTTTGTGCATCTATTTTAATGTACATGTAGCGCATAGAAGCGTAGTGCACACAAACTCCCTAGATCTGATATTTCATTACTTCCCCGAAGGCTTTTCAAAATGCCTTGACCATGACTTTACATATGGTAATATCAATGTCTCTTAATTTGCAAATGTGCCACTTTTTTTTTTTTTGGTTAGCAAAAGTATTATTGAGTCCTCCTTCTGAGATGTATTCCAATAAATTCCGCAGTCACAATGAAACAGCAAATCCAGTACCTAGCTATGGAGACTGTTTCTACAAAGCCTTTAATAAAGATTAGATGACTCACAGGAGCTTACGGAAATCCAGAGTCCAGCAATAAGTCCAGTCACAAAACTGTCCAGGCTCTGAACATGGCACACCAGTTTCACTGATCTTCCCCAGGATGTGTTCATGAAAATCAGCTGATGAGGACCAGCAGTCAGAGCAGAATGGAGTGAGGTCATATGGTCACAGAGGCAAAAACTGACATGGCAGGAGTCCAGGGAGGCCATGGAGAACAACATCCGTACAACTTTATGGAGATCCTGGAGCCTCAAGTACAAAAAAGTGTACAGCATTCATACTGAAATTTGCGGTAAGAGAATGATTCTGCAACGTGAAGTCACACAAAAACCTTCAGATGTACAAAACCATCTGTAGACACGTCACCACACACACACACACACACACACACACACACACCACACACACACACACACACACACACACACACACACACACACACACACACTTTATCTTGATAAATCTGTAGTTGTAGTCAATTAGATGCAGCTGAACATCAACTGGATGTTCATCCAATTCAAGACGATTGATGTTCACCCCTGCAGATGTATGCAAATTGGTGTAAATAAGTGGAAGGCACCCACCACATGTCTGAATACCCATAACAAAAGCAATAGTAAGTTAAGCAAGTAAGAGGAAATTTACAGAATGTGAATTGTAGGTGTTAGTGACAGAGGCCACCGATGATGGTGGACAAACTGTTTTCATGTAACAGAAAGTTGCTTCTCTGCCACCTCAACTGGTTCCGCTCGATGTGAAGGAGCAGTGGCTCTACTCTGAGTCCCTCCTGGATGACTGAGCTTTTCACCCTATCTCTAGGGGAGTGCCCAGACACCCTACAGAGAAAACTCATTTTGGCTGACTGTATCCATGACCTCATTCTTTCAGTCATGACCCAAAACTCAAGACAATAGATGAAGGTAGGAACTAGATTGACTAGTAAATCAAGAGCTTTGCTTTCTGATACAGCTGTCTTTTCACTACAACAGACTGGTACAGCACTCACTTCACTGCAGATGCTGCACCAATCCACCTCTCCATCTCTAAGGAAGTGTAGATACTTAAAAAAAAATTCACAGACATTCAGAAAACGGCAAACATATGCAGTCTCTTATATTGCCCAAGGTGCTCGTTAAATCTGACTTAAAGCCTAACAATTTTTCAGATGATCTTACACAAGTTGTATAATGGTTTTTAGTCTGCCAAATTATCTTCAAACTGGAGTAACATATATATACTGCACCATATAGGTTACTCTAAATGTAAAAAACTCTTTACATGTATATCCATGTTCTACAGTTGATTCTGGATGAGTCAGAAAACTGCCTGCAGTGGCGCAAATAGTGGGTATGCAGCACATGCAACGCTTAGGGGCGCTGCACCAGAGGGGGTGTTGAGCGACCTATGTATTCTACGCTCTTTCACCCTGACGTATCTTCCTTGGGGCGCATCCACCTGAATAATATGTAGTTGTGACCCTGACTGCCTGCACATAACAACATATATTTCTAGGACGCTCACAGTACATTTTGAATGATGCTGATTCAGCATCTCTACTTAAGTGTCACATCAAGTTTCAGTTGATAAAAGAGGGACTAATATAGTAGAAAAAGCAGTCTTACACTGTTCAACAGGATCAGAAATGCAACGCACAATTTTGTTGCACACTCATATGCTACGGCTGTTGCTAAGGCAACACAGTGACAGAGAGACTTCAGACTCATATTAGGGTCACCCAGAGTGTGAAGAAAGGGAGGAGGGATGTGTGTGAGTGCAGGGAGATCTTGCTGAGCACATCTGTCACTACCTCTTTGGAGTCTTGCCAAAGACCCAACCTGTTTTCTGAGTGTTTGAGTGTGTGGTGTACCAGTCACTGTTAGCCTTCACCATCAGTTTTCACTTAAGAGGGTTTGTCAAGCTGAGTTGGATCTTAAAACAAGCAATATTACTCATATTAGGGTATAATACCACTGTAATATATCAGGCAAAGGTAAAGAAAACAAAGCAAAACATTGGGGTTAAAAATCTCCTCATGTCTGAGACTCACCTATCTGGTGACTGGAGTATTTCACCAACTGGCTAAAATAATTTGGATAAATGAATTTTTTTTTTCTTCAAAAATGCTACACAAATGCACCCAAACAAGCTCACAATGAGAGTTTAAAAATAAGTGAGCTATGCTACCACCTAATGGATGCTTGGGATAAAACATCTTATTTTGAAGCTCTGTTTAACAAAGGAGAACCACTTATGCTTTGTGACATTTCATGAAATTCCTTTGAATTTTAAATATTACAGTATTATATATATATATATATATATATATATATATATAAGATATATATAAGATATTGCATATATATATCAATTTTAGTATAAGTTAGTTTTACTTTTGGAGAGTATTAATTTAATTAATTTGTTCATTTTCTTGCTGGTGGGTGTCAAAAAGATTAATGGCCAATGAGCATTATGTTTTAATCTTATTCTGCATATTTTTCTTTTCTTACGTCTTTAAAATTGTATACCTAGAGGTGTAGATTTAAATGTATATGCTGACCATATACGTGTAAAAAAACAAACTTGTAAAGTAAAAATCTGTGAAGGAAATTCTCCAGAAGCTACTGTCAGAAAAGTATTCACTATCTGTTTCTAGCATTCATTGTCTATTAACTCTATTAAACATTATGTCCAAGGCCATTATGCTTTCCTGAACCGTCGTCCTTTCTAACCTAATTACCCAGACCCCACAAACTCCCCCAGGCTGTTTGTTGTTTTCAATTTATTCAATTACTTTCTTCAACACTGAAAATTGAAGAAAGTGAGCTCTAGTCATGACAACAAAAAGCCTTCATTTTTGTCCAACCACCTACAATGACTGTTTCTTATAGACTAGTGGTTCTCAACGTGGGCGGTACCGTCCCCCAGGGGGCGTTCAGAGGACGGCAGGGGGTGCTGGAGAACATTTTTACAAAAGGGGGCGCTGGGATGCCTTTGGGGGTGTTTGGTCGAAGGTAAACTTTACACCTTAAATGCACAGCACTGCCAGTTTAGACTTTGAGCAACTTGGTAAAACTGTATTGTGTAACATCAAATCATGCCTGGCTGCAACATGGCAGCTCTTCTTCCATTCAGTGTTTGTAACTTCTATTAGCTTCTTGGCACAGCTCCGTTCTCCTGCTACTGGTAGCTAAAATCACGATACCCTCACTGTGTATCCCTCTGAAAAATGAATCAATTTAAACAAAGAAATCCCTCCATGGGTGATACCACTATAGAGAGCGTTCATTTTATAGCGTTAACACTATAATGTGCTGTAAGTGGTCCAGTATGAAATGGGGGTGATAGAACAACGGTACCGCAGCACTTTTAATTTCAATAACCAGAATGCAGAAATTGTTTCCGTTGTTTTAAAAGGTTTATGTTAGCCTGCCTTTTTCCAATCTATATGCTTCCTGACCGCCCTGCACCTTAGAGGCTTTAAAAAAAATAGACGAGCACATTGTGCAAAACTCTGAAACAGGAGAAGCGGGATATAAAATGGAGCGACTAATTAGATGTGAATTATTGGCATAAAAACAGAGAATCTGACACCGAACAGCAAAAATATCAGCACATGATGTGCAACACATGACGATTAGGCAGCGCAGCAAGTGATGAGTGAAGAATACTGATGGTGAGCATCAATAAATGATAAAATAAATCTACCAACAGGAAAGAAACTAAAGTGGACAGAGCAATAAACTAAGAAAGGATAATACTAATCAAATGAAACTAAATGGAAATGAATGAAGAACAAAATGCAAGAATAAACTAAGACACTAAAGTAATTACAGAGGAATAAACTTTAATGGCAAAACCTTTCAAGTAATAATTTAAACAGAGAACTGTATGGCAAGAATAAACAGACACTATTTTCAGACAAAAGGTAAAATAATATTGTTAAAATGTCATGGGTTTGTTGAGACCACATCTAATACTGAAAATAAATATATCATACAGACCATAACAGTAAATAACTGATCACTTATTTATGTTGGATGAAGGATGAAGTTTAATTAGATTTGATATATTTATTTCTTTAATATTATTTATTTAATATTATTTTTCATGTCAGTGTTAATGTCATGAGGCTTATAACTCCATGACACTTTCAATTTAAATCATTAGGATTTGATTAAGAACCAGATTTGTTCTTGGTAATCTCTGTCCAATAAAACTATTAATCTATAAATCAATAGACAGGTCTATATAAAGATATAATTCATGTTTCTGTCTCATATTTGTATGGTATTAATAGGATATGGAACTTTTGATTTTTCACTGAAAGCTCTGACTTGCACAATAAACGCCATGTGGGTGAAGTTTTATGGATGATGGCAGAGACAGACAGGACAAACAACCATGCACATACACTCGCACACACACGCACACACACACACCAAGGGACAATTTAGAGAAACCAATTAACCTGACAGTTATGGTTTTGGACTGTGGGAGGAAGCCGGAGTACCCAGAGAGAGCCCATCATACACAGGGAAAACATGCAAACTCCATGCAGAAACAGCCCGGGCTGGGAATCAAACCCAGGACCTTCTTGCTGCAAGGCAACAGTTCTACCAACTGCACCACTGTGCAGCCCGCTTCTCAACCAATAATTACTGATGTTGAAAAATACTGATGATTCAAAAAGCTGATGCCAATGATCACGGTTGATTTTGAATGCTATCATGAGTTAATACACTTAATAGAGCAAAGTTTTAACATTTCTTAGAGAACAACCACAACCACACGTTTAGAGAAGCGCTACAATGAGAACTGGAAGCACAAAGTGTGGTTCTCATCACTGACAGTAAAACCACACACAAAAAATAAGTAAATCTAGGGAAGTGTGAGTAGGGTTTGGAGATAATATAAGGGTCCAGGAAACTACCATGGCTCATAGAAACTGCTCCTGAAGGTAATGCAGTCCTCATGCTCAATTACTTTTTAAACAAATAACAAATCAGCCAGTTGTGTGATTTATGCTTACTTAGGCACCCAGGTGTGGTAAATGCAACTTGCTGAAGTGTGTAAACATCAGAATGGGAAAGAAAGATGACTTCAGTGACTCTGAATGTGACATGGTTGTTGGTGCTAGACAGATTGATCTGGGTTTTTCAGAAACACCTGGGACTGGGATTTTCACATACAATAATCTCTAGGGTTACAGACAATTTCCTGAAGAAGAAAAAAACAGACTAGTACTAGATGACAGAAAAGCATCAGGAGCTCAGAGAAAGCAATTAATGCAAACTTGCAAAGACTGGATAACATCAGATTGGAAAACTGTAACGTGGTCATAAGAGTCTGGATGTTCAGATGTAACATTAAGCTAGGATCAGAATTTGTAGATGAGTTGGAAATATTTTCTTGGCACAGTGTTGGTCCCTTAACTGAGCATGCCTTGACAAACCTCTTTTGTTGCTAACCATGTCTATGTTTTCATTATCGCAGAACACCCATCTTCCAGTTAGTAAACTTTATGTGCCACCATTTACAAATACAAATCATAAAGGTTATACAAATACAAACAATATGAAAAGAGAAGAACTTGTCAAATAACAAAACATGCAATTATGTAATACAAAGTAACTCAAAGATTGTCTGGCTAAAAGTGTTCAGCTTTCTTTGAAAGAGTCAATGAGTTAGCATGTAGAGACAGTCTTTTTTAGCGTGTCTTAAGTAAGATTATTAATGAATACACTCAAGCACACGAGCCACAAAATGCTGGTAGCATTTATTTAAAAGCCTATTCAAAAGCTAATCATTACACTCATTCAACTTTCTTTGGTGAGTTTTTATGTTTTCCTTTCTAAGGTTACTAAGGTTTTGAGAGCTTGTTAACCTCTCACATACACAACACTTCAACCCCAAACAATGGTGGTTTTGTGTTTATCCTTCATTCTCTCTTTCTGTCAACACCTGCTTTAAAAATACTTAGGATGAAGTAATATTTGCTTCCAATCATTTGTCTGTGTTTGGATAAGAGGCAGAGAGAGAGAAAAGAGACCATTCCACATTAGAGTGTTTGACTAAGGCTCTACAAGCTTGTGTGTGCAAGTGTAAGTTTGTGTGTTCCTGTACGTGTGTTTTTGTTGGCAGCAGACACTAGCATCAAAGTCTGGTTAAGCTGATGGAAAATGTTCCTTTCTCAGCAACAGAACAACCCAGAAAGGCAAACACTACACAGTCAAAATACTCAGCATTGCCACTGTATTAAAGGCAGGGTGTTGTCCATGAACAACAGACAGGTCCACGCTCCGCTCTACTCCAGGCCTTAAGTTGTGCAATACATGTATATAAAGCACAAAGAATAAATACTTTAAATGAAGAAATTATACTTCAGAAACAACTTGAAACTATCATTTTTTTCCTGACAAAATTGAAAAGTGGCTCCTCCTGGACACAATAGGTCCATTCAATCAAGAGCAAAAAGTATTTTCCCGCAAAATTTCCCTGACTTGTCTTCTTTGAGTATGCTGCATTTTCAGACTATCACAGACACATTTCTAGTAAGTTACCTTCTGTAAGAACGTATTGCTCACACGGCAACTTGGTATTTTGAAGCTACAGAATGGCCCCAAGCAACATCTCTTAATTCTCCTGGATCTAATAATAGTTGGGTAGCAACCATTATTCTGTGTGAGGGACAAAGTAATCAACCTTCTGCACAAATGATGAGCTGATGCTGCAACTGTGAGTTTAACCACAGGCTAGTGACCAAGGGTGTTGCTCCTATATTGTTGTGGGGTCAGATCTAAGGTCAGACAGGAAAACATCAGCCTCAAGTTGATGATGAAGATAAATAATGTCTAAATAAAAACTGACAAGCTAGAATGATGTACGTGGTGAAATAATTGATCGGAAACCACAAAACAACGGGTGTCTCAAGAAAAGCAGCACATTCCTTACGTCACAGAACATGGTGAGGTAAGGAACCGACAGGGTTTTAATGGATGAGTTGCATGAGAATCAGGTGGAGAAAAAAGGTATGAAAGGTGACTAAATACACAGAAATTCATACAGGGGAAAGAACAAAGAGGAGTAAAGGCCTCCTCTCTGGCCTCTGAAAGGCATGTGTTCAGAGTAGAGCCAATGATTACAGTTAGAAGAATATTTGCAAATGTGAACCAGACTGTGGTAATATTTTTGAAAAGTGGATTCAAACTGGGAAGTAAAAATGTCTGCAGTCACTGTGGCGAGTGGGCAGCATAGGTACAATGACAAAAGATAATGCTCATCAAATATTTGGAATATTTTAAGAATATAAAATAAAATATTGAAAACTAAATGAAAATACTTTCCACAGATGAAAATTTTAAGCAGAATCATTGAATAATTCCAGTGAACCATCATTTTATGGCACCACAATATTTTGTCCTGATGATCTGCAAGAGTATCTGCTTGAGCAGACTGCAGACTTCTAATTGATTACAATTCCACATGCCTTCTTTTTTAATTGTGTACAAGTCCAATAATTGCATGTGCATTTTTTTTAGCTTAAACTCTGTGTTCTTACGAACTGCTACTTGGTAAGCTGTCTGATTTTGCTGCAGACTTAAGGTTCAATGTTTTATTTTAAGATGTCTGAGTTACAGCTCTGCTTGTTAATACCCACATTTTATTGTATTCAGAGATATACTTTTGATTGTTATTAATTCTCACCTGTGATTTAAAAACAGAACTGAGCAATGCATCACTTCACCGTAGGCCATTATCAATGAGTTTTCGTGTTATTTCTCTGAGCTGAGTCGTTAAATTATTAGTATTAACAAACAATAAATAAACATAAATCAAAGAGGACAACAATTTTATTCCCCAGACTTGCAAAAAATCTACAGAGCAATGAGTCCTCCTTCAGTTAGGAGTTTTATACTCTGTTCAGGTTTATATTTGATTTAATATTCTGGCCTAAAGGCTAGAAATTATACAGTATTTCACAGAAACTTGCTCCTCCAAATCAGTGGCACAGAAATACTTTTGTAGAGTAGACATATGACTCTTTCTTGTTTCATATATCATCTTACAACTGCCAGAGGCTTCCCATCAACGCCAAGATTGCAGATAACTCTTGAACCACACTGCCCCAAGTGGCTGTATATCTCTCTTTTTCTCTCTCTCTTACTTTCTCTCTCTCTTTCTCTCCCTCCCAATCTGTATGTGTGAGAGAGGCAGCAGTGGGGTGGAGGGGTTAAAGAGAAAGGGATGTGGATAAAGTGGAATCATAAAATGGACCCCAGTGTGTTACCTCTAATTTTACAAAATGAGACATATGATCCTCTTAATATTATACACTGTACAAATTCTAACCCAAACAGATACACTTAAACTCTATTCCACCATCTTTCACACTGCACTGCCCTCTAGGGCTTAACCTAATAATAATAATAATTTAATGTTACCCCTCAGACTACAAAACACACATCCGTTTTTGCCCTGAACTCCCCCTGGATCTGCATAAAATGGTTCATTCCTGCTTGGAGCTTGAGAGTGTCCTGTTAGCAGCTGCAGTCAATAGAAGCTGCAGCCACGAATGACTGTACCAGTTACTATGCTGCTAAGAAAAGTTATAAAATCAGAATTTCAAAAACAAAATAGAGAGAGTGAGAGAGAGAAAAAGGCAAGAGTGTTAATTTATAACCCAGTTTTTCTCCAAGAGAGGTGGGTAGACTGATTGAGTTTATCAATCATTTAGCATAGTTAACTTAGGTACAAACTACTGTTTTCCATTTCACTAGCATTTAATGAATTAAGGAAAAAAATTACCAACATATTCATATATTTAACTTGTTCCCTGTACCTTTTACCACTTAACAACAGGTGAATCAGTCAGCAGCAGTTATAACCCACGTCCCTCCTGATCTGTCCTCTCCTGAGTGAAATTAAAGCTGCACTATGTTACTTTTATATAATTTTTTTTTCACATATTTTTTAAAACTGTCATTATGTTGTGACAGTATGGTACAAGAGGTAATCTGTGAAAAATGTACGTATTTCCTCTGCCTTCTCCCAGTGGTAGAAACAACTGGTCGGTGGAAGGAAAGTTTTAGTGCTGTCAATCACAATCTTGTGGTGCTGCTCATCCTTTCTCCACCTTGATATGTGCCGTGCTGCAGCTAGCATAGCTTAGTTAGCATGGACGATGATGGCATGATAAGTTGTTTTTCCCCATTAGCACATTTAGCAGTGAGTGAATGAAGGTGAGAAGGTGATTGACAGCGCTAAGAGCGTCCTACTAGTTCTGGTTGGTTGTTTTGGTCAGAACGGTGCATTACTTTAACCAGCAATAGTAGTTCAGGAAGGAGATGGAGGAGGTTGATTGTTTTCACAGATTATCTGTCTCATAAACTGCTATAACATTGTGACAACTTTAACAAATATGGAGAAAACATTTCTTCCGCTTATGGATGGATGGATGGATGGATGGAGAAAACATATTTTTTATTAGTTATATACTGCAGCTTGAATAAAATGCAACTACATAGGATTTTTGAGAAGTCTGGATTGCTTTATGTGTATTTTGCACGTTGCTTTTGACTGTTGCTCATGGGGAACATTTCAATGATTTAAAACTAATAGAAAAAATTCAAGCAACCTGCTTGCATACTGGATGTGGACTGTTGGATGTTTAATTCATGAGCAGTAAATATTGTGCTAATTATTAGAATTGAACCAAAGAAAGCAAGGCAGATGCAAGCCTTTTAAAATTGTGATGCTTTTTATGAGTCAAATAGACTCAAAAAATTGTAACAGTAGCTGTGCGGGTGGCCCAATCTAATTTTTTGTCAGGGGGCCCAAGATTTCTGGCGGCGCCCCTGTGTGCCACTGTGGCACTTTAATCAAATTATATTTATTTGAATATGTGCATGTACATAGTGTTAGGTTCCTTTTCTGGATGCACAAAAGATTAGAGAGCAACAAACTATGTTGACAGTCAAAGCTTCTGCCTTTCTGTGTTCACAAATTTATTATCATTTGCTCAAGTGCATTTAATCACCTACACCAGAATTTTTATTTTTATTGCAAAGGACTTCTAGACTTGATGTTATATTTACGTAATTTAAAACCACAAAATTAGAAAAAGATTTTATGTACTAGGATACAGATTCTTTATCCTCTTTTTCATTTGGACATAATCACTCACTGATGCTGTTAAGATCAGTAGCTAACAGAGGTTGCACTAGACTTTTGTTTGCCATTTTGTAAAAAATCTTCTACTTTTTAAAATAATTTTAAACACATTAATGTTTAAAATTATATTTAAAAAAAACATGTAATTGCATTTCATTTTCATTTGCTTTACTTAATATTCTGTCCAAACCAACTGAACAACATTTCTCGTTGCTATGTAGCTGTGTCCATATTTGGTTCCAAAGTCACATTTAGGATTAAATGTAACAGGATTACTCATTTGGAAATGCAAAGATACATTTAAAAGTATTAAAAGGTGTAACATTTCTTTGTAACTCATTACATGAAGTGAAACTCGTACATTATATCCTGTGGCACTGCTGGGTGTAGTGGAAGCCAACGTTTCTTTAGAAGCAGTCTTCAGGTCATCTGCATTGTTGCCATTGATAACTCTCATCTTTCGCTTGACAAAACTCCATAGGATCTCTATGGGATTCAGATTAGGCCACTTTGTTAATGTTACTATGGTGATTACTATTGGCACTTTTGGCAGTGTCCTAAAATTAGCATTTCTATCTCTTCCTTCTGCTTGTCAGTGCTCTAAACTTTACTGGTAGATGGCTGCATTGACTGTTGACAGTTGACCAACAGATAATATCACTGCCAGTGCAAACTTCACACTGGACTTCAGCAATGTGGATTTGGTGTCTTTCTAGGCTTCAGTCAGTCTTGATATCGAAGTAAAGTCGAAACCTTCCTTCTGGAAAGACAACTTCCCAGGATTATATACATAGGCCATAATATAATGATTACTAAGCATTTATACATTAAAAAGGCTGTAATCTTATCAAAGAAGATATTCTTACATGTATGATATAAACACTTTCAGATTCTTGCTACGGTGTAGTTGCCTTGTCCTAAAAGTTTCTGTGAATTCTTCTCACATCCCCCCCATTGAAGTTTAGGAAAAATGTTAAAAAGGATAAAAATTATGTTTTTACTATTAAAAAAAGACATTGGGATTTTAAGTTTCTCTCTCATGAATAAATGAATAGTGGTTTCCAATCTACATATTATTTATCCAATTAACTTTTTAAACACTTTAGACTTTGTGGACAAAATAAGTACCAGGAGAAAGCTTGTACCAACATTTGGTGAAAACATTCAACCTTCACAAAGAAGCGCAAAGGCTAAATTATAGGTCTGAAAGAAAAGCCTGTGAAGCCCTTACTGATAACTGGAATGTTAATGTTACCTCAGGATGACCTCACTGTGGCCCACAACTGACCACATAATGACAACACAACCAGACAGAATTACTATATCAATGCTTCCTACAGTCAAATTAGGAGACTTGTTTTCCAGCCTGGGGGGCGGACTGATCAAAGAGCAGTGTAATCAGCCCATATGTGTCTGTGTGCGTGCATGTGTGTGTGTGTGTGTGTGTGTGTGTGTGTGTGTGTGTAAGTGGCATTCTTTGATCTAAGTCCTTGAACTCTGTATTTCCTTCCTCAACCTCCATTGACATCTGATCTTCCTTGTACCTGCATGGTTTAATGACTGTCTTCTTACGATTTGGATCAAAGTCGTTTGATAGTTTTATTTTTCAGGTTGGAAGGTTGGTAGCCAGGTGGCCAGCGTACAGATCCAGCTACACAGTGTAGAAAAGTGTGTTGTATTGATTTGATGGATCAGAAAAGGGGCACGGTGTTTCCCCTATTGGGACTTGGCTTTAGGAACATAAGGGAAGGAGAGGGCGGGTGAGCTGAGTCATTTTTAGGGGTGCACAAATTGTCGGCCCTGTTTTCTTTAATTTTGGGGGATTGATTATTGATTATTGGTCCATACTGGCATGTGAAACCAATATTATCCACCAATCTTTTCTACCACCACAACGAAGCTGAGAGTGGTCTACATTTCACAATAGTTGGCCTACTGTGGACAACTTAGCAAATTTTTTGCTATATTTTGTACAAAAACAAATCAGGGTCGCCAAAATCAAACTGGCTTTTTCAATATAGCTGATCAGCCAGAAAACTGCAATAGGTGCCCCCTTCTTTCTCTTAACAAGAATAAAATTGACACCAACTGGTACTTGTTTTATTAGCTTCTGCTAATAAAACAAAAATTGGGCACGTTAGCCACGTCGACATTTTTACTCTGTGAGTGGCCCAACGGGGTCGCATAGAATGGGTGCTTTAACAATTTTTATTTATTTATTTATTTATTTTTGCACGAGATTCCGGAGACTGACAAGGGAACACCCCCAGGCGTTTCTTCTGATCATCACGCTAAGACCATGTCATGATAAAAACGCTAATGTCTTTGCCTGCTTCACAGATTTTTGACTGTTTTCACCCTCGTGCAAGCACATCTGACTCAGCGCGTGAGTCAGTGACAGAGTTAAAACATGTATTTGCCCAGATTTTTGTCAATGTAGGCATTGGCGAGATGAGGGAGCAAGCAAACAAGTGTTCAATGACTCCGTCAGTAGGCGGGTGACCATTTAGAGAGAGAAATTATTCATGATGTGATCTGGCTGTTAATTGAATGGCTAATAAAAATCAATGGCATACGTGAACACCGACAATTACTAGATATCGCGATATTATTGTTGCGACGGGGGTTGCGCGCAGCCGTGGGAGGGCGGTTTCGTTGACGGGTTAGGAAGCTCCCCTGGATAATGGCACAGGAAACATTGGAGTAAGGGTTATAGTAAGTAAGTAAACTTGATTTATATAGCACCTTTCACAGACAGAAAAATCACAAAGTGCTTTACAAATAAGGAAACGCATCAATAATATAAGAATCTAAAATTAATTAACAAAATTCACTAAAAGCCAGTCTGAAGAGATATCTTGAGACTTTTTTTAAATGCGTCAGTTGACTCGGAGCAGCGCATTGCTAGAGGGAGAGCGTCCCAGAGCTTTGGGGCCTCCACCTGGATTACTCTTATCACCACAAGTTTTAAAATGAGTTCTGGGAACCGACAACAGCATCTGATTAGAAGACCTCAGAGTCCTAGACGGACAGAGAGGCTTCAAAAGGTCCAGCATATATTTGGGAGCCTCCCCATGAAGTGCTTTAAAAGTTAAATCCAGAATTTTTAAATGAGTCCTAAAATACAGTCATTAACACTTTGAAGTTTTTAAACCTCTGACTTAGAGGTGATAATGCTGAGTTGGAATTAGCAGAGTTTCTTTTTTATAACAATTTTATTTTCAGTCTTGGTCTGAAAACTAGGACACAAGGTCGATGCAAATGAAGTAGAACTGTATGTCTGATAAGATATTAACAATTTCTGCTTCTTAGGTTAAGAGACAACACACAACAAAAAAATCATTTTTCTCTCTTAACCTCTTGCTTACACACACATCTACACACACACACTCACACACATACATGCACGCACAGACACAAACACACAAGGACAGAGATATGCACGCCCATAGGTGTTTCTGTCCATGAATGTATTGTGTTGTCTGCGTGTCGCCATGGTTCAGTGTGTTTGTATAGCTGTATTTACATAAATGCGACATGATTGCGTATATGTATTAGCCAACAGGGTGTTGTCTGTTAGAAGGATTATGTGTTTCCATAGTATCACTGTGTACGGTTGTGTGAGTGTCACACCGACATCATCACAAGATGCCCTACCCACTGCTATACGCCCCAACTCGCTATGCCAACCTGACACTGCATGATAACGTTAATCATGTCAACCAATGGGATCACTAGACGTTGTCAGTTTTGTAATCTTTCCGCCATTTGAAGGTCAAGGCACGCAAGGCTCCTCCCATTCATTTGCTCCGCCCTTCCATGCCTTTGGTTGGATTCTAGTCTGGCCAAATACTGCCCCCTTGTGCCAATTTAGGCTGTGTTTCACTCTTTGCCTTTTTTTTTAATTGTTCCTAGTTTTGATAATCTTTTCCAATCTTTTAATCGTTTCTTTGAATGACCACCGAGATTTATTTATTCATTCATTTTTGAGCTGTTCTTTTCTCCTTAATCTTGCTTTCTGCTATTGTTTCAAGAATAGGTTTTAATTTTTCTTTTGTTTGTTAATTCTTTCTCCGGGGATTCTGAAAAACTCTTTTCCTGGACATTCAATCAATCTCGCATTTTTAATTCTGCACTCGTACATCACCCACTTCTGGAAAAGGTCTTAGGGAGGTGAGAGTTCAGTAGGAGTTCACTATCTCCTCCCTTCAGCCAGTGACTTATCACTTCCTATTCACAACAGAGAGAGACATCTACATGTGTTGGTTGACATATCATGACGTGATTTTTGTTGTTGTTGTGCATGTATTTGCTTGTCCATGTTAGAGTGTACATTAAACTAAACTGGAATCACAAGATGGCAACAACTGTTAAAAATTGTATACAGAACCAATGAATAATTCAAAATAAGGAGAATTAATTTCTCATTTTAAAGTAGAAAATAATGTGATATTGATAGCTCTCAATTTATTAATTAAATGTTATTTATTTGTTTGTTTCAATGAAAATAATATACTAGACTGAGAAAAAAATAAAATAAAATAGAAGAAAAAAAGGTGAACTGTCACACATTTCTATCAACAAAATTAAACTAACTGGTTTTCAGTGCTTGTCACATTATCTTTTTTATTGATATTTTTACCATTCAGTGAAATGTTCTGCTGCTGACAACCATACAATCAATTATTAATATGGGATTCATATACAGTAATGCTGAAACGACAGGGGGATGTTTTATAAAATAGCTTTTGTGATGCAGGATTTACAAAACAGCATTTAGTTGGACGACATGGAATTTCCTTGCTGTCAGGAATGAGGCTGGTATTACATCAGAAATGTTGAACTAGTTTTGGTGGTCGAATTCAATTTTAAAAAGTAATAAATGTAAACTTAGCAATTGAAATATTAATCTTATATGACAAATAAACTATAAAATAAGTAGAACTAATATACAAAATAGATGCTACACAAAATAGAAACAAAATAATTTTCCAAATTAAATATACAACTGAAAAAGAAAATCAAAATTAAAAATTATACCTATCATACTTGTCATTTAAATTAAATTTTTACTACAAAAAATTTATTTATTGCTATCATTTAGTGTTAATTTTAAGTTTTTTATAAAATTTTTGTCAAAAATTATGTATTCAGCAAACTTTTTACCTTTGCTAATTGTTGTACTATACATTGTTTTTTCCTGCTTAGCATTGTAAAAATAGCTAATATGACACAAAACAACAGTATAACAAGTAGGCAACTGTTTCTTTTGTTTTAAACCCTAAATCTCTTAGCTGCAGTCCAGCTGTCTGTTAGTCAACATTGAAGCAATGTGTAAGTATACTGGCCATGAATGGGGCAGGTGTGTCATAGTATTAAGTGGAAGTTGAAGCAATATGAACAAAAGACTTATGCTAGGGACATTAAAAAAAACTTCTTGCCCTTTTCATGACCTAGCTGTTGGTTCAAGTTCAGTTCAGGAGTTCATTCCATGTTCACATGGAGATCACACACTTGTTCGTGTATGAAAGGATGAAAGACTGTTTCGCTGCTGACAAGCTCTCACAACCTCCAATTAGTGCAATATTTTAATGCTGCTGAAATTATGATAGAACATAATATATAGTTTATGATAGAACATAATATATAGTTTGTGATGCTTGATCTCCGAAATAAGTTGTTTTCCAAATTAATACAGGGTTACACACAGAACTGCACGCTAAGGGGATGAAATTAAAAAATACTAAACGAGAAAAGCCTTTTTGCATTTTAAACAGACATTTGATTTTGATTTTTAAAAAAATCTTTGAACTGTAAAATGTGTTGGAGTAACTTAAAGTAAGCATAATATATATATATACTGTATATATATATATATATATATTATATATATATATATATATATATATAATATATATATATATATATATATATATATATATATATATATATATATATAGCATAATATATATATATATATATTATATTATAGCATTATATATTATATATATATATATTATATTATAGCATAATATATATATATATATAATTATGCTTACTTTAAGTTACTCCAACACATTTTACAGTTCAAAGATTTTTTTAAAAATCAAAATCAAATGTCTGTTTAAAATGCAAAAAGGCTTTTCTCGTTTAGTATTTTTTAATTTCATCCCTTAGTGTGCAGTGTGCAGTGTGCAATATATATATATATATATATATATATATATATATATATATATATATATATAATTATATATATATATATATATATATTATATATATATATATATATACAGTATATATATATATATATATATATATATATATATATATATATATATATATACTGAAATCATTTCAGTTGATATTATTCAAAAACATACTGAATGAAGATTTTTTTATATGATATACATTTTACTTGTATTTGTCGTATGATATAATCAGCTATACATATGAAAAAAACTGACAAAACAATTAAAAGGAACTGTTCTAATATTATCTAGACTCTGGATGAGAAATTACAATTTGTACAAAAGAAATTTATTTAAAATGTATTTTTATACAATTATCCATGATTTAAAAAGACCTACAAACTTTTGTAAATGCTCTGATATTCTGTTTTTTTCAGAAACACATATCTTTGATTTTTATCTACAAATTAATTTTGCTGCAACAATGTATTTTGTTTGTTTGTTTTGATTGTAGCAGTGTAAATCCAATTTAAAAAATAAATATCTTTAAATAAAAATTTCAAAGAATAGAAAGCAATTCATACAGCACGATGTTAAACTGATTTAACAAAAAAATTAATTTTGAATCAATATGTATGAATGTGTGTGTATGTTGTGTGTGTTTAAAATATGCCTACATTTTTATTTTACGCATTTCAACAGTTTACATGCATACAAATCAATTAAAGCAAATTTAATTTTGTCACCACAAAGCTTTTCATAAGGAGATAATTTTAATATCTAGTTATTGTTCATTTACAAAAATGACATAAATAATCACTTATGTGTGTGAAAATGTGTGTATGTGTTCACCAACATCTTTCGTCAGTCATTAAAAAGATTCATTAAGAATAAATGTAGCTCTGAGTTCAAAGCGTTTGAATCCAGTATATTTGCTGCTGACATACAAATACAGAGAGAGACAAAGAGAGAGAGCGACAAAAAGACTTGGATTAAAAAAAAATTAGGTGTCAAAAACAGGAAGAGAGAGAGGAAGGAGAAAAGCAACAATACAAGCCAGAAGAAGGATGTACAGAACAACGGGGAGAGTGAGAGAGAGGAGGTTATATACAGTTCAAGGGTTCAATTTCTGCTCACAGATGTGCATGCGCACACTCATGTTCTCCAGTTTATCAGGTAACTAATGCAAACCAATCTGTGTGTGTGTGCATGTGTGTCCACTGTGTGCACTCTTTAACCCCAGGAGGCTGCTGTCTCTGTGATGGTGAACTTTATTCTCATAATGAGACAAGTGTGCAAAGTGTGTGTGTGTGTGTGTGTGTGTGCATGTGCGTACGTGTGTGTGTGTGTGTGTATATGCCTGTGTGTGTGTGTGCATGTGTGCATGTGTGGATATGTTAGTGGGTGGGTGTGGGTGTATATACAACCACACAAAAGAAGATCTATCTGTTGGCGTCACTTGGTTACAAATTTGGTCTCACCCAGCCCAATGGATACTAGACAAACGCACAGCCATACACACACACTGATCTGTATGGTAATGTGAACTTTGTTTCACCTAAAAACAAAGCATTTGATCTGGACTGCCTACTCCGCTTCATTTCTCGTTCTCTTCTCTTTCATCTTCATTGCCTCCTCTCCCTCCTCATGTCAGTTCCTCCTCATTCTGGGTTCTGGTTTTAGATTACAACATTGTTTGGATAGAAAGTAATCTCATCACTTTCCAATTAATTTTTTTTTTCAATCAAAGCAAAATCCAAAATATTCTAAATATGTTTGATATTTAAGCCTTCAGAGAAAGTACATCTCAGTCTGAGGTGAAATTTAACCTGTGTTGCCATGGTGACACTGATGGGGTCTTAAGTGTTTCTGAAATTGCATTTGCGGTATTTCACTGACTTTATTCTGCAGTATGTAAAATGTAAAATTAAAAGTGTTATGCGACAATACAATTAAGATAAGAAAATTACAGTTTTATTGGATTTAGACAGACACACAGTAAAAATGCCAGTGTTGAATTAACACCCAAAAGTGTCTATATGTGTCCAAGTCAGCTGGTGTTAAATTCAACATTACAGAGTGTCACATTAACATTTACAACGGTGCTGGTGTTAAAATATTTTAAAAGTAACACCAGTGTAGTGTTGATCACAAAACATAATGTGGTGTTAAAAAAGCAAATAATTGACCCACAAGGTGTCAATATCAATCAAATCCAGTGGAAAATATTCAAAATAATACACAGAAATGGAAAGTTTAACTTTTCTTAAACCAATTTCAGTGTTATAGACCAATGTCAATTTAACAAAAATATGGATTTCAATCTTTTAACACTTTCAAAAGTGTTAATTTAACACCAGCTGACTTGGACACATATAGACACTTTTGGGTGTTAATTCAACACTGGCATTTTTACTGTGCAGCTTCTTTGCTCGTCCCAAGTGAAACTTGTTCACTTTAATCCTTCTGTGCTGCATTCAAGTTCGAATAACATTCATGTTTACCTGTTCTATCAGTGCCCACTTACCTGTCAGCCCTCCAACAAATCCTGTTATGTTCAAATCTGAAGATAGAAGAAGAGAGCACAGTTCACCCCCCATCCAGCATCAACCTCAGATCCAGTAGTGACTTATCTCCTCCTGAATCTTCAGGGTTATCTCCGTTTGAGTCATCTCTGGGTCATCAACACACCCTCCTCCCATCCAGCTTTCCAGATACCATCCTACCATCCATTCAAATTAACCTCAGACACTAAGAAGAATTTAGAAACATGCACAGCAGACCCCTCCAATTAACTTTTATGTAAAAGGATGGGCAAGTAAGTGCATTTCAGCTTCATCACTCTCTTGATCAGAAGATTTGACTTTCTGTCAAACTTTCCCTATTAAATCCTGTACTTGTAAACTCTCTCCGCTATCTGGGCCCATCTACCCAGTAGAGTATGTCATCAGCCCCATCAACGTTCACCTTTCATTTCCCTCCTCACCTTCGAGTCCACCATACCTTCAACGTCTCCCAGGCTAAACCAACCATTTCCAGGTCATTGTGCCCCTCCACCTAGCCCCTTTCGTCTGCCCAGGCATCCTGCCTACACCGTCTGGATGACTGTTTATACCAGTCGTTGGGGGCGTGGGTTCCATTTCCTCATGTGGTCCTGAAGAACGTTCCAGGGTTCTACGATACTTTATTGGGCTTCGACTCAAAGTACTTGTGATCAGCCATCAGAGGGCATCCGTTAGTGAGAAATGCTGTCAAATTCATATATCTTTGTGAAGATTGACTGTGCTTCTCCTTTTCCTCTCTCCAGGGGTGCAACTCGCTGGTGGAACACTTGCAACCTAATTAAGAAGATGCTCAACGGGTCTGGGCTCCCTCTGACAGATTCTGATTAATTTACTCTTACTTATTGGAAAACTGGCTCCGTCATCCCTGGAAGCCAAGTTTTGGCTTACCGCCTGGCCCAGTCGTCTGAACTGGAGTTTGTTCACCTGAATCATCCTGCACTGCATTCAGCCTCCACTAACATTCAATGCTTGTCTCTTCCATCTGTGCTTTCCTGCCTTTTCACCAGAGTTGGAGAGTAACTAGATACATTTACCCAATTAAAATTACTTGAGTAACTTACATAAACTACAGTTTATGTTAAAGTTTAATAATTTTTTAATGAAAGAAACTGATTTGGGAAAAATTATTTTGCCTGATTTTGTTATTTTTTGTTACTAATATGAATTATTGTTATTTTGGACTTCAAAATACCAAAATGTTGTATTTTGTCCCGCTGATGATGTACTTTTATGTAATTTTTAAATATAAAATGGTTAATAATTGAATCACTTTCTCTGTAGTTGAGTAGACTTTTTAGCAAATACTTTTTACTTTTACTTAAGTAAAAATATGTTGAAGTAGTTTTTCTGTTACTTTAGTACAGTTCTTGGTGTGCTCTACCCACCTGTGCTTTTCACCCTCCGGCAAATCTTTCCGCTTTCATGTTCAACTCTGAAGCGAAGAAGAGAGACGTTCATCTGACATGCAGCACCTGCCGACCTCAGATCTAGTGGTGCCACTCTCCTCCTACTGAATCTTCACTTTATGCTGCACAGTCAGCTCCACCAGTCAACTTATCTGTTTAATTAATGAAACATGTTGCTCAGCCTAACTAACCATTTATGCCTCCAGAGCTGGTCCTTAGAAAGGCTTCAGATTTTGTTGCACATTTCTATCCTGAAAAATAAACCTGTTAAAACGTCCATCACTGCCTGTTTAATAGTTGTCTGCACCAGAGTCTGAACTTTAACCAACCATGACAGATTAAAATTAAAAGATAGATTCAAATTTAAAGGAGAACTGAAATCCAATTTCAAAATATTGATATTCCATGAGCATCTTTTAGCGAAACACTTCCACAACACATTCCAGGGATTCATGCCTCCGACCTAAAACTTAAATAATTTATTTTTAGGAATTTCATCCATAAATGCCAAAGTGGGGTTCTTTCTTTCTTTTTTTATTTGGCGAGGTGTGGAATTACCGTCCAGTACCGTTCTCAGTTCCTGTTTAAACAACGCTACTGTCTGGGTGTTTATTAGAGGAATTGGAAGAAGAAAACTTTTGCAAATGCTGGAAGACTTTATGTTCAGACTGAACCTGAACTGACAGTTAGTTGCATTCAGACTGAGATTCTGATAATCAGGATTATCAGGACCAATGAGATGACTCATGATGTCCTCCTCTCCATATGTCTTTATTTTTATAAGTTCAAATCACAATTTTTACATCTGAGTGTTCTTATTGTCTTGTAAGCCCATGTGGGCTGGGCACCTGTAAAAGCTAAACTCTTGTAGGATTTTCAAAAAATTAATTGCAATACACAGAATATGTAGAAATGCTGAATGTTTGTACTTTCTGGCGCCAACATTTACGTTACAATTTGGGGTCAGGGTGACTCATGGAAAATGCCAAACACACCCCAGTTATTTTTCAATATTCAGTGTAAAAAGGTTTATATAACTTTTTTATTTTATATTTCTTTCACTTTGTGTTTGCTCAAAAGACTTCAGTACTCATTTAATCTATTATTGTGAGAAATACGAGGAACGTTTTTCCATTTTTACTCCAATCTCTGGATCTGTACTGCTTTTCCCTGAGTGACGTCATTTTCAAACCATGTTTTTAGTCATTTTTCAGTGGCAGGTCAGTCAGGGTGAACTGACATTTGTTACATCTCCATATTTAGCAGTTAATGACCAGATAAAAGTTGATCCATCAGATAGTTTGTATCTGATCTCATCTCTTTGGCTTTGCAACATTTAGGAGTAAAAACTCTTCCTCTGCTGTCTCACCATCACCTCATACTTTGTAACATGAGGATGTTACCCAGGATGTGCCCTCTCACATAGTTTTCCTTTTCCTGCTTTTCTCTGCACTGTCTGATGGGTCTGGTGTTAATGAGCTTTTTCCTTGTTTACCTCCATTTCCTTATCTAATCTATCACTACAACCGTAATTTCAATGAAGTTGGAACATTGTATAAATAAAGACATAATGCAATGATTTGCAAATAATTTTTCAACAAATATTTATTTCAATTTACTGCAGACATTTAATGTTTAAAAAAAACAGAATAGTGTTACAGGTTTTTGCAAATGTTCAATAATTAGGATTTTGATGCTTGTAAAATGTTCCAAATTGGAAGAGGGACATGTTTATCACTGTGTTACATCACCTTTTATTAATAACACTCATTAATTGTTTGGGACCATCTAGAAGTTTTGTATTTGGAATTCCTTCCAGTTCTTGCTTGATGTAAAACTTCAGTTGCTCTGCAGTCCGAGGTCCTTGTTGTTGTTGTTGTTTTGTTCTTTATATTTCGCAGGCACACTCTTGATCTTCTTTAGCCAATGGTTTTACTGTTTGTAACCTTGAGAGGGTTGATGTCATATTACAAATGTCTGTTATTTTTGGCATGCCAGCCCTCCATTGTTAAACACTGCATGAAGCTTTCATGTTGTTAACTTGAAAGCTTCAAGTTATTACCAACTTGAAGCTTTCAAGTTTCAAGTTGGCTTATCACCGAGTCAGCCCAGTTGATTCCCTATATTTTAATTCAGATGTGAAAGAATTTTCTCCACATTTTGACATGACTTGTTTAATGATTTTAGATTCTTTGGCTCCAATGACAACTATCCACATCAGATCCAGACCTGAGCCTGGGTTGAATGAGGCTATTTGTTCTGCCAGATGCAATGCATCTGCCTGACCTGCAGCCTTACACTCTATCACTTTCTCTCAGGTCAGCAGATCAGTTGTTGTTTGTTGTCCCGAAATCGAAGATCACATTGAGAGCTGACCGCTAGGTTGTGGTTATTTATGTAAATGTGTTTTCTATTTTTATCAAATTTGGAAAGATCTAAAAAAAAATTTCATATGGTCATTATGGGGTGTTTCTGTGCAGATGTTTTGAGAACAGCTGTGTATTTAATACTGAAACTGAAGTAAGAAGGGTGAAAATGATGAAAAAAGTGAAGTGTGAATACTTTCTGTTCACAATGAATAATAAACTAGAAACAGAAGGAGGAACATTTAAAATTTATAGTAGATCACAAGCCTTTTTATTAAACAAATACAATCCAAATAAAGTTTATGTAAAATTATTGGTCCAAACGTATCTGTCAAACCTTTGCACTGATATTGTTGTATGAATCCAATGTTTATCTCACCTATTACTGCAAAGGTTGTTGTAAAGTCAAATGAGAAAATGATTACAGTGAATCCGAACACATACACAGAGGGCTGTAAATTATGTTCCCTATGCACAGATGGTTTGTCTACATGTGCGTTAGTGAGTGTTTTTGCATGCTTGTGTCTTTCTGATTTACAACTCCTGACATGTCAGGAGGAGAAGGAAATTAAAGTCTAAGACCAAGGACCATAAATCTACACAAGCACACACACATACACACACGCCCAAACACACACACACAGAACGGCTGGTGCACTAATTACCTCTGCCATGCTGAACACACTAATCACTATTGCCTCACTCTGTCTGCTAATTCAAAGATCAATTTCATTTTATGGATTCTTCATTGGAATTGGAATTCATGCAAACCCCTGCCACCCTGAGCTGAAAGACAGATTTAACCACCTGTTATAGGATTGCTAATGTCAAAGGAGTGTGTCATATATTAGACTGTTATAGTTTGTCTTTATTTGTAATAACCTAACACATCCGATTTCACATTTACTTATAATATCTAAAAAGGTGATTTAATTAATCCTGATTGGGTTCAAGATTCCAAAATAATAAACTACATAAATAAATGAGAGAAAAATAGAATTTACTAAAAATACAAATATTGATAGGAAAATAAAATGATGCTAGAAATCTCACCACCAGCCATTTGTTGTTCCATAAATAGATAAATAAATACTAAAAAAAACTGCATATTGGTCAATGTTATGAATCTCCAGTAACGCACAATTTACCTGATGACATTTAACATTTTAACAGAAACAAATATTACAGAATTATAAAATATTAGCAAAGCAACAGCAGACACACAGGAATAAAGTCAAATAATGATAATTATCTAACATCGCTATCAAGTTCACTTTATTATTCAAGTTGATTAAAAAAAAATTCTAAGCAAGCCCATTAGATTGCTTTGAATCATTCATTGGCAGCATCCAGTCTTCCTGGAGTACATAGTGACAGTGAACAGTTACTTGCATTGTGCATTTTCAGCAATCCCTCATAGTGAGCAAAAGCCACAGCAAAAAGTTTGCTTTTTGCTGTTGCTACAAGAAGAAGTACCCAGCAGAACCTAGATCAGTGTGAATGACCATCTGTTGACTATCAAGTTATCAACAACATAGTTTCTTCTGTCTTTCCTGAAAACAATAAGCCTATGTCCCTCTGACAGCATACTCTTGGTTAGGGTTGACAATTTAAAGCACAGCCTCTGTCTGTTACGAACCTGAAGTGTGAGAATGATTTATTAGAGCCCAAAGACACTGTGTCCTGGACCAATTGACCAAAATAAATGAAGTCTAGATTGAGGCCTGATGCTGAAGTAAACCCAATATTGGACAGTTGTGAACTCCAGTCTGACTCTGGTCTCTGCTGGCTTTGAAGTTCCAGTTTAAGCTTTTGTTTAATGACTTCAGCTCCACTTTGTTGCTTTTGGAACCACAGGATGAGTCAAGATCAAATCTTCTGGGATGTGTGATTGATAGGAGTGGAAAAGGGTGGAGCCACATTCATATAGTGTGCTATGCTTATTACAGTGTAATTAATGTTTGCACCTTATTTTCTTTCTTACCTCACCAAGGTAAACTACCTACTCCTCTAGTTAGACTAGAAGAAGTAGAGCAACACTTCTTGTTTAAATATATCTGTGCTGTATGCATTAGGATAGAATAGAATAGAATAGAATAGAATAGAAATAGAATAGAATAGAATAGAATAGAATAGAATAGAATAGAATAGAATAGAATAGAATAGAATAGAATAGAATATAGAATAGTCAAGGTTTCGGTTTTTCTATGTGTTAATTGAGGTTTTCTGTGTTTATTTAGATCAGTTTTCCCTGTGAGTCCTTATGCTGTCCTGTCCCCTTGATTGATGCCAGCCGTGTCTAGATCCTTGATTAAACCCACCTGTGTTCTTTGTTGTCTGGTTCTCCTCTATCAAATGCCAGTCATCTCTTGTCTGAAGCTTGTGCTGTGAGTCTCTTTGTGCCACCTGAGTTTTTGAAGTTTGTTCCTAATTTTCTTCATTAAATCTACTTTAAAAATGTCAACCTGGGCCTGTTTGCATTATTTTCACCACCACCACCATCACCACCACACCATGACAAGAATAGAATAGAATAGAATAGAATAGAATAGAATTGAATTGAATTGAATTTATTGATTCCAAAAGGGAAAATGCTTGTATGCTGACAAGCTACTCCATTAAACGTTAGCATATTATTATATGATATTGGAAGCTTATTAAGCTTATTATTACCACAGAAACCCCAGCCCACCTTCAACCAAAACATTTTGTTTCAGTTTCAGGTCAGGTGTACCATCTATGAACCTTTGGACTAACCATAAAAACATCTCCTGGATCTCTGACATCATCATCATCATTTACCTTCTGTCTACACTGCCCTCCATCCTCTGAATAGTATGGTGTCTCTTTCCTCTGCTCCACTCATCCTTCATCCTTCTCTTTTTCAAATATGTTGACTCACTCCTGAACCTCTTTCTTCCTAAGACTTCTCTCAAATAGCTCCGAGGATTGGTGCTAAATAAAAAGTCTAAACAGTCAAAAAAAAAAAAGGTAATCTAATTAATGGAATAATTGATATATTATTGTCAGATTTGTAGTGTTAGTTCTAGGGTTTTTGACCCAAATTCATTTCATGAAATAAAGTTTGATTGTTTTAAGAGTCTTTTCTGCTCTCACTTTAGGAAAAGATTTTGTGTGACAGAACAACTGAGGAAGAGAAGGTGGAGGTTAACAGATTGTCGGAGATGAATATGTATATGAAGGTGGAAGTAAAGCTGGCTTAGAGTTTACAGGAGGAATGTTGCCAATGCCGGGGCAACAGGCTCCACACAGTAGTAACAGAATGGACATAACAACAGACAACAATGGGCTGGTCAGATTAGCCACTGTCTCCCTGAAGCAACTGAAATGTACATGCCGTGAGACTTTCCATGTATGGTTGAGAGCAGGTTCTTATGTTGCTGAGACACACTGGAATGGCACAGAAATGATAACCAACACCTGACATGGAATCTGGCCAAGCTCCATCTCTGTGGCAGTATACAGCATTAAGAGTCATGTCTGCCTGGATGGGAGAGTGTCTGTCAACTTTGCAACTTTAATCTGACTGCACTACGAGGATGTGATAGGAAAATTAGTAAAACCTTATCTGTAGGGGGGTGAATAAGACTCTCATGACACTGTCATAAACATGACATAACACCTGTCATGAACATGAATAAGCCTTCATGAATATTTATGACTGTTGTCATAAATCATCATTCGGTAAATTATGACACTTTTAATACAAAGTGGACATTATTCAAAATGTCTTTGTTATGACAACTTGACATTAACCAAGAAATCATTACTGTTTAAACTTTACCTTTAATAACATAAAGTTACCTAATTTTTAAAGTGCAATCAGTAATAATTTTATAACAAATTTACATCAGTAATGATTTCTTGATATGATGATATTATTATGTCATGATTATGACAGTGTCATGACAGTCTTATTCCCCGCCCTTCAAAATAAAGTGTTACTGAAATATTTTGTGGAATTAGGCTGTGGATTTCAATAACATGGGATATTTGGTCGCAAACGTCATCATTTTGATAAACCCAGGTCCTTTTTCACAATGAGAGCTGGATTTTAATGGGGGTTTTACCTGATTAAATAGAGGAAAATATTCTGGTCTGTTATTAAAGGTAAAGTTTAAAGAGTATTGATTTCTTGGTTAATGTCAAGTATGAATAGAATAGAATAGAATAGAATAGAATAGAATAGAATAGAATAGAATAGAATAGAATAGAATAGAATAGAATAGAATAGAATAGAATAGAATAGAATAGAGAGCTGCATAGTGGTGCAGTTGGTAGAGCTGTAACCTTGCAGCAAGAAGGTTCTGGGTTTGATTCCTGGCACAGGGTCTTTCTGCACGGAGTTTGCATGTTCTCCCTGTGCATGGTGGGATCTCTCCAGGTACTCCGGTGTTCAAAGTAATGATTTCTTGGTTAATGTCAAGTTGTCATAACAACAAGTTGTATTAAAAGTGTCATAATTTATCGAATGACGCTTTATGGCAACAGTCATAAATATTCATGAAGACCTATTCATGTTCATGTCAGGTGTTATGTCATGTTTATGACATTGTCATGTCAGTCTTATTCACCGCCCTTCAAATAAAGTGTTACCAGAAAATTCTTATAAGTTAACATCTGCTGGTCGTGTTATATGAAATGCATGTGAACTTTCACAAAAAGAACATGTTTGGGTTACAAAAAGTTGGAAGTTGTTTCCCTGCAGCTGCATGGAAACCAGATTGTCTCTCTCAATGGTAAAGATAAGAATATAAGGTATAAAGATAAACCTGTTTGTATTGTGCAATGTACAAATAAACCTGACTGATTTCATCTAACAGTGCTTGGTAATACATTTTTTCCACAACAGGGGATAATGCTGGATTCCATTTGTAGATCAACTTCTCAGATGACAAAAATCAACTGGATGTGTTGGAAACATTTTTATTTTACACATGTAAGTCAATGCTACATGCCTGAAACTCTTAAAATGAACAAATTAAAAGTGGAACATTACTTATGGAAAGTAAATATTAAAATGAAATCTGTAAGATATACTGCAAATAATGTCAATGTAATGTCAATACTCCAAGTATGGTACAGTAACTGGACAGCTGTTACCTCAGATGTGACATCAAACCTAGCTCCATGTTGTGATTTCCAAGATACCTGGAATGCATCTTAAAAACCCTATGAGAGTAAACCAGACATTTGGAGAGAAAGAGACAAAACGGTTTGTCTGCTGGTACACTGCTATAATATGAGACATGTTGTTTGGATTTTGCAGTGTCGTAAATCACAGGCTGATTAACCAATGAAGTCAGCTCTCTAGCTTGGCGTGGCTTGTACTGAAAAGAGAACTAAATACAAGGAAGAGCCATGCAGGTTCTGCTAATGGAGATGGATCTGGCTGGAGTGGTCTGGGATGGAACCAGTTAAAGCTCCTCTACTGGGGAAGCAGCTAAAGACTCTTCAAGAAACCGAGCAAAAGTCTGGTCACATGACCTGGATGACCGAGAATATACACAGACATATTTATTGTTCATTGACTGATATTATTAAACTTAGTTTTATGTGAACCTAGTTTTAGCTTATTGTGATTTTTTTTTTCTTGTCGCTCAGTGACAGAATCAGCATCTGTTCCTTCCATCTGTACAGCAGGCAGCAGATTAAAGAAACTGGATGACATTACACACACATCACATTCACACTGCTGCTGTGCAACTATCTCATCATGTTCATACACACTGTATGTTTTAGTGCACATGTGACTGTATTTATGTGCAGAGTTGATAGCATAGCTGTCAGAGAGTGGTTCATCAGGAGGTCAGACGTACACACACACACACACTATTTGTAGTTCTAGACTCAATGAACAAAAATGTACAGCCCCATCTCACAATAAAATTTATCTTTAAATCGAGGGCAAAGACAGGTCTCTCCTGAAAATAAAAATATATTTTCTCAGTGAGATTCAGACCCATAAAAAAAAAAACTGAAATAAACCAATTAAAACTATAGGATCATTCCTACTGGTATTTTCACAGTGCCCTTCATTCTTAAAAACAAATCTCTGCTTGTGTTTGTACATGCACAATTTTTTGCACAAATACACATGCATTTTTGTGCATGTAGTGGGAAAATTTAAGGTTACTATGATTATTAGCTGAATCATTGCATATCAGTATTAAGATCGTTGTGCGATGCATGAGCTCAAGAAAGAGACTTCTGAAGCAGGTTCTCTGGCCTTAATATTACAATGAAGTCATTGAAATGTTTCTTTATCCTGACTCCTAGTGAAGAAAATGCATGTACCTGCTGTCTGTTCTGTAACCAAGTAGATTATCAAACTATGCGATCGCAATGAACTTCTCCCTATCAAATGTAAGCTGTGTTTTGCTTGAGGCTCTTTCTCATGACTGCGTTCAGTCAGCAGAGATTTTGAACACTGAGGTACCTGGAGGGATCCCACCATGCACAGAGAGAGCATGCAAACTCTGTGCAGAAGGACCCTCGGCTGGGAATCGAACCTAGAACCTTCTTGCTGCAAGGTAACAACTCTACCAACTGCACCACTATGCAGCCCTCTATTGTATTCTGTTATATTCTAATCATACTTGACATTAACCAAGAAATCAATACTCTAAACTTTACCTTTAATAACATAAAGTTACCTAATTTTTAAAGTGCAATTAGTAATAGTTTTATAAAAAAAATTCTATCAATAATGCTTTCTTGGTTAATGTCAAGTTGTCATAACAAAGACATTTTGAATAATGTCAATTTTGTATTAAGTGTCATAATTTACCGAATGATGCTTTATGACAACAGTCATAAATATTCACAAAGGCTTATTCATGTTCATGATAGGAGTTATGTCATGATTATGACAGTGTCATGACAGTCTTTTTCACACCCCTTCAAATAAAGTGTTACCAATATTTCTGACTATTTTAAAAATGTGGTCATTTATTGTCAGTAATTACTGCATTGATCAGTTATTAATAACCACTTTCAACTTTCTGTATTACTGCTTACATGAAAAAAGTATAAAAAGAGTAAGTTAATGAGGGTTGCTTTAAACCGAAATTATGCAGCTTTGCCAAAATCCAGGAGATTACTTTTATCCACACACTTTGAAAAACGGAATGAAGTAAAACTGCAGCTCAAATGCTTAGAAGTTTACTTTCTGGTTGTGTGTTAGTGGCAAAGGAAGAATACTTGATCGTGACAGTGCTGTTACAGTAGGATGCTTACTTCTGTGAATTTCAGCATGCTGTCACATCAGATCCCCCTGGTGAATCTATTTGTTGGTTGGCAGTGTGTTCAGAGGTGATCCTAGTCTGTTTGGTGCCCTGGGCAAACAAGCCCATCTGCGCCATCCCATTTTTCTGTGCCAAATGGGATGGTGCTGGTGGGCCCCTCAACTTGAGGAGGTCTTCACTTCCCCCTCAGGTTGAGTAATGCTTTAGGCACTGACTTATACTACCACTACTTCAGCATCACATATTTCCATACAAAAGCAACAAGAATTCTCAAACATCATTCATCCTTCTGCAGATAGTGTGTGTGAACATGGGTGCGTGTGCGTGTGTGTGTGTGTGTGTGTGTGTGTGTGTGTGTGTGTGTGTGTGGTGGTGTGTGTGTGTGTGTGTGTGTGTGTGTGTGTGTGTGTGTGTGTGTGTGTGTGTGTGTGTGTGTGTGTGTGTTGAGTGACCATGTGAGTACCAGTGTCCATGCAGTGACCTTTATCCTCTGTGCAATTACAAATCAGTAAAGTGGCTTGAAGTTGACCTCTGACCTCTTTGAAAGTCTTGTCAATGCCCAGCTTGGTGTTATTGCAACAAAGATTCATTTATTTTTTACAGATATTTGATAAAGTATTTTTGAATTAAACTGTTTTCAGCTCTACTGACACAGCCATATGTGTGATAAATCAAATATGAGTGTTTCTAAAAGCTTCCTGCCCAACATCTGCATCAAATAAACACCTTGACATGTGAGTGTGTGTCTGTCTCAAGCCTTTGATTGTGAGGGTGTGTAATACACTGATCTCACTGTGGTTTACTCTCCATATGTCTTCCTGTGTGACTGTGTGAATACTTCTCTTTCTATGACGACTGAATAGCGCACTATGCTTTCCATACCTCCATCCTTTTGGAGATACACACAGGGTGATAAAAGGAATATCCAAGCTGCTTTTCTTTGATCGTGTTTTGCTTTTCTTTTTTTTCTGTCATAACCCCACTGTTCCTGCTCATATCATGTTGTTTGTGTGAGTATGTAAGCAGCCATTCCTTCAGCATCTCTACTGAGCAGAGCAGAGGTCACTCCCAGGACAAGCTTGTGTGTGTGCGTGTGTGTGTGTAAGTGTAGATGGGGCCTCCTCTGTCCAAGATGAAGGATGATGGGAGAGAGGTGAAGGAGAGGTGAGAGGGTAACATAGAGAAGGTCGGCCTGCGGTCAAATACAAATGCCTCCTCCTCCTGTCTGGAAACTGGAGCAACACGAGTGTGAAGAGAAGCCACTGTTTGTGATTATGGTCTTCATGGAGGTCTACGCTATTTCTTCTCTTCTTCTTCTTTCTTTAGGCTAAAGAGGAAAAGGCCAGAAAGACATATTTGTTTAAAGTGATCCAATCTGCTGACATGGTTGAGTAGTGTGTGTTTCAAGCACATTCATACACACAGCCATGACCCAAAATGTGACCCTGAAAAGTAATGGATAAAAAATGAGTGTGAACTTTGACCTTGTTCTTCTCTCTCCCATTCCTCCCCTTTGTTTACCCCTTAGTCACCTACTACAGTAAACTCCCTCCCTTGTTCCATTTGTCCTTCCCCCTGTATGTTTATCTTCCATTCTCTTGTGTTTACTCTTTTTTCCAGCCACTATCTTCTTCCTAGTTTTTTTAACATTTGCTTTTTGCGTTTTTATATGATAGCATCGCTTTAATACTCCCAAAGGAATAGCATAGCATAAAATGGCTTCCAAAAACAATTTGAGATATGAACTTCAAATATTGTTTTTAGCAGTGTATAGAAGTATTTTTTCATTCTGCCTAGTTTTTTTAGTCTATATACTAAAGGTTTTGACCTTTTCCAGATTCACCATCTTACAGATCTGCTCTAACTCAAAGATCTTGTTTAACTCTTTTGAGATTTTTTTTTCTTCAACTAAACAGAATTTATTGCAACAGAGTCCCAGTTACTGCACTGACACAGTAGATTTCTTAAATCAAAACATGATTCTACATGTTTTTGTTGTGATCTGTGTTTTCTGTGTATTTATTTTGAGGTTTTTCTGTGTTTATTAGCCTGTTCTCCTGTTAGTCTCTATCTTCCCTGTTTGTTCCCTGCTGTGTCTCTTTTCTATGATTACCCTCCCAGTGTATTTAGTCCCACCTGTTGTCTTTGTCTCTTGTCGGATCCTCGTTGTGTAATGTCGTCAGTCTCTTTCCCTGTACCGCCTCTGTTGTCCATCCATCCATCCATTTTCCTACACCCTTGTCCCTTAATGGGGTCGGGAGGTGCTGGTGCCTATCTCCAGCTGGCGTTCCGGGCGAGAGGCGGGGTACGCCCTGGACAGGTCGCCAGTCTGTCGCAGGGCAACACAGAGACACACACAGGACAAACAACCATGCACACACACACTGACACCTAGGGGCAATTTAGACAGACCAATTAACCTGACAGTCATGTTTTTGGACTGTGGGAGGAAACTGGAGTACCCGGAGAAAACCCACGCATGCACAGGGAGAACATGCAAACTCCATGCAGAAAGGCCGGGGCCGGGAATCGAACCCAGAGCCTTCTTGCTGCAAGGCAACAGCTCTACCAACTGCACCACTGTGCAGCTCTGCCTCTGTTGTACTTTAATTAAATCATTCATCACTTTAACCTGGGTCTGCCTGTGTCCTGCTTCTGACCTCATCAAACCATACCCCCATTATGACAGTTTTTTTTGGTTAAGAATTTTATCTCCCTGTTTTCCATAAACTGTCACGATCCGTGTTTCTGTATGTTTATTTTTGAGTTTTCTCTTTGTGATCCTGTTCCCTGTGAGTCCTGTCTCTGTCCCAGTTGATTGTCTCCCAGGTGTGTCTCGTTCCCTTGATTACCCCGTGTGTATTTAGTCTCACCTGTTGTCTGTGTTCTCGTCATGTGTACCTGTTTCCCAGTTTCGTCAGTTGTTCCTCCGTTGTCCTGTTCCTCAGATTATTTTCATTAAACTCATCATTTCATTTACAACCGGGGTCTACCTGCGTCTCTCCTCACCACCAACCACCCCATTTCATGACAAAAACAATAAAAAAGTAAATGTTTTTCAGTTTACTACATGTTGACATGCTGATTCATTTCTCACCTTTGAAGGCCCATTTTTCCAACACATACCCACTGCTGCTTATGTGGCCTGAAGCCTGGGCCCCATGAGAAGAAGTGTTGTTTTTTGGTAAGCCAACAGCTAGACTATAGAAATAAATGAATGATGCTTTTGTTGCTCAGCAGACATTTCATCTGTGTCTTCTTAGTCATCTGCTTAGTGTCTTTGGTGTGTTGAGTTTCTTGACATTTTTAGGCTCTTGCCTGAAGTTACTTTACCAGATATCCAGGTTCAATAACATGACCATTAATCATATCTTGAAGAAACTTTGGTTGCTATCACACATGACCAGGTTGACCACAACCACAATAGTGGTCAACCTGGTCACTATCCTTTTTGCCATATTTATATTCTTGCATTTTGTTGGATTCTTAAAATCTTCATAGTTTCAGAGACCAAGATTCTAATTCTTTCTTATTTTTTTCTTGCACTTGGTCTATTCTGTCTTTCCAAGTTTTGTATCAGCTCTGCAGGGAGCGTCTGCATGATATGTTAAATTTTTCTACCCAGTTTGGTTTTAACAGTCTACAGATTCCTGAAGGTGATGGAGTAGTAATCCAGGCTTTAGTCAAGGTATAAAAATTTAGCTACTCTATAAGGCAGTTTCCATTAATAGACCCACATCCAAAACACATCTCTAAACACTGATGTTAGCAGGCTGTTTTCAGTCTAATGTGGCTAATGTTAGTGCAAAATATGGGCTAAAGCTAACAATACAACTTTGCACCTTTGCTCTCTGTGGCAACATTTCATTAACAAAAAGTAACTAATATAGGTAAAGTCCAAAAAACAGAAAGAACTCAGTGGAAATGACGGTAGCTTGCTGCTGTAGTCCAAACCAAAGTGTGTAGAGCTGTTGTCCAGATGTTTTCTACTGGAGCCTATTTGAATTCAAAGGCCTTGATGTGTAGCCATGTGTAGACCTCAGGAGGAAAACACTAAGTTTTGAGATGAGACACTTCTAACATGATTTTTATTTTCCATTAAAACTGAATTTGCATCCATAAGTTGATGACTTTTTTAAAAAAATGTAAGCTAATGACTTCATGAGCTCAACAGAATGTACAATTAGTGACACACTGTACTCTTTAAAAAAAAAAAACATTACTTCAAATATAAAGAAAACAAGCTGTATCAAAAATTTTAAAAATAAGGCTTTAATAAACCTTGCAAATATTTGGTTGAACTCAAATATGACGCTTGAGAAAAAAAGTGTCATATTGTACACTGCTTATTCTTACAATCTCACACAAATCACCACAAATGTGTGAACCACTTCAAAGTAAGTTTTTTAAGCACTTTCTAATCTATTATTAACCCTTCTTGCACTTTTCTCCCTTCTTGTAAATAGTCTGTTATTTTATACATATCCATGCACATATTGTAGATCTTTTCACTCTAGGTGAACTTGCCATCATTTCCAGACTGTAAGGCACTACTTTTTTGACACACTTTCAACACTCAGAAGTGGTTAATGTTATTCTGTTGTCAAAAACATATCTAGAGTGCTATTTGCTTTTCACCTCGGTAAAACAAAAATTTCTTCCATATGGCAAAATTCTGAAGAAGTTTGCAATGAAAGGGGCAAGAGCGTTTGGTGATAACTTGACTAAAAACTAAAAACTGTTGGGTTTTCTTCTTCATTGGTAGTTTCCAGAAGACTTGCGCCGGATTCAGAACTAGAAGGTGTGAATACATAATGTTCCATTACTAAGTCTAATGATTAAAATGAATAATAGTATAGAGTAGAGTTTATAATAGTATAGGAATAATGAGAAAGTAAAATGTTAACCTGAGAAAAGGTGGTAATACAGGTTTGTACTAGACGGTTTCATAAAATAATTAAAAAGCCCCTTCCCCCCACTCCCCCCAAAAAAGACTTTGACACTATCGCCTTTTCCCCTGACTCAAAGAAGTTTTGACATTGAAGATCAAATTAAAGAGAAACTAAAACAAGTTAGGCAGAAATGTAAGCTCTTCTCCTTGGTTTGCCAGCTTTGACCTTTTAAAGAATTACTGACAGTTCTTTAAAAATGCTTGAGGATTTACAAATAATGTCTTGGTATGATATAACCAAGAGAACAGATATATTCAGTGCAGTCAAGAGTGTTACTAATGTGTATGGAAGCTTGGACAAGCTTTCCACAGTTGTTACAGACGCACCGTTTCTGTACCAAAATATGCTATGCTGCACTTTTTATACAACAAGCGAGTGAGATGAATTAATGTATTTATTTATGCTTTTATCATGTATCAATAGGAAGCTTTCTGCACCATGATTTCCTTTAAATCAAGGCTTATATCACACCTGTTTCCTTTGAGCCATACCGGTAACAATTGCCAACATATTTTATGTATATTTGCTTGATGATTTTGATGATGGCATTTGACAAAATGTGTTTATTTCTTGTTTCATAATTAGTTACTGCTTTATATTTTTATGGTGTACACTATGTAGAACTGCCTTGTAGCTCTATAAACTTGAAAGTATAATACATACTTGGATAATTAGTCCAAGTATGTAATAAATACAGGAGATTGTTGTCAAATATATAACTCAACTTTTAGCCAATTAATGAAGATTGCTTTTATGTGCCTTGTAACACTCCTAATAAAAATGAAAAAGGCAAAGAGATAAATGACAATTATTTGAGTTTTGTGCTTATAATCATTTTGCAAGTAATACACACACAAACTCACATGCACAAAACTCACATGCACACATTTTCATATGCATACACATACAAATTGAAGGGTGTATTCCTTTCAATCAGATCTATGTTGTATTGATTTTGCAATTTGGCTGCAAAATAACAACATGTGTCTCTACTTCCATGGCTCCACCTAAGTCAATCACACACACAAACACACACAGACACATATAGCCTGTTGAACAACCGGCTTGTATGAGTGACGCCAGACATTCACATGAGCAGAGAGTGCTGGTGACGCCAGGCTGTATTGGGTTACATTAAACTCATAACATTACTTAAACCCACAATTGCTCGTCTCCTTCCTCTTTCCATCAGGTGTTCTGAGAGACAGTACACCTGACAATAATAGTCTGTGTTTTGTTATTTTCTTTGTGGGCATAATAATGGGTGCCTACATATAATAATAATGTACAAAGAAGAAAAGTCATAACTTAAAGCAATCACTTAGGATTTTAAAAAACTTGCACCTAAAGCATGTTACAATAAAATGTAAATGTGACACATGTAGGCCCTGTGTTCTATTGTATAGAATCCAGAAAGTATTCCAAATGCTTCACTATTTACACATTTTGTTATGTACAAACTTATTCCAAATTGTTCTAAATTAATTGGTTTCCTCTCAAACAAATACCCTGTGACAGACCTATAAAATTTCCTCTGTGGAGCTGAGGAGGTGCAGAGTAGTGACAAGAGGTCTAGGCATGGTAGCCATGCTGGAACTCCTCGGTACCTGAAAGAGTTCACCAAATATCTATTTATTGTATTGTGTCTCTTCTAAGAAAAAAAACCACAACTTTTAGGTGTAAATATCCTCTTATCAGCCAAAATTACAAATTTCACTACAGGTAACCTCCTTGAAAATGTCCTCTCTCTCTACATTCCAGCTAAACATTCCCAAACCTCATTTGAGAATTTTTGCTAGTATTTTAAGACAACAAAAAATTGCAGAAATTTATATTTTGAACTGTTCTAAGTAGATTTTCAATATGCAAAAAGACAAAATGGGAGTGAGACCAAAAAAATCAGAGTAAGCAATTTATTGCACCTCTGCGGTCACTGTGTTACACCTTTGTGGTGAGTATAACAGTGGAGCAGAGAAGGGAAGCAAGCAGTGGAAATGTGGTTCTCTGGAACAACTTCGGGTTCCCTGTGAAGTTCACGGCAGAGCGAGCGCATCACCTGAGAGCTGCAGCGCGTGCGCTCCTTCACCTCCACCTACCTTCCTTATGGTGGGGCGCCGGGGCGCCGATTTATGTGTTCGCATAAATACCCGAAGAATATGTAGTTGCCACCCTGACTAAGTCGATGCTAATGCGGTAATCTTTTAGAAACCAAACTCCTGTTTTACCATGGGTATTGTGAGTTAAAATTAATGTCACGTTTGTCACGTTAACCCTTGTATGAAGAAATGGGGTCCAACCGACCCCACACGTAAAACTTGTATCATTTTTCATAGTCATCTACGTTTGCCTCAGTCCTCGCACACACAAGGGTTAAGCGAAATATTTCATTCTCATCGATGTTAATGAGGGATGTATTATTTTATGGAGTTATATTCTTGATAAAGAATATAACTTAAACGCTGTTTTAAAACGGAGCTTACTGCTCACTGTTCCTGGGGGAATTCCCTGACTTTGGAGTTTCAGAGCTGCTGCGGAGCAGAGACATGCTAGTCTCAGCCTGCCATCTGCATATCGCCTGACTTCTTTATGCCTGATATAATATTTTCCTGATAGTGCATCATTGTGGCCGATATTGGGGAAAGGAACACTGGGAAGGTGCTCCTGTGTCTGCGGAGGAAGACAAAGAGGCTGCAGAGTTTTCCGTGTCCATGGATGCCGGCTGCCATCGTCATTCTGGGTCGCCATCCCAGTCAGGACAACCTCTTTCATCGATCTGTTCACACTCAAATATAGAGCTCTATATGAACTTTTTTGTTGTTGTTGCTGGCCAGTTTATTTTAATTTTACTTTTTAACAAGAATCCTGAAAGGATTCTTTATTATCTAAATTTTATTTTTATTTCATTTTCACATTGAGAGGACTTACTACAGAGACAAATATAATTAGTCCGACACAGTTCAGAATTGTGCTTAAGTGAAGTGAGCACAATGAATATATTCCACTCCTGTTTGGAGTGAATGTTTTTCTTTGTTGGTTTTTCAGGAAAACTCTATGACAGAGTTCAGACGAAGTTGGATGTGTTTTAGTCCAGTAACTTGTAATAAATATTACAGATTGATAGTAAACTGCTATCTGAACCCAAGTAAATTCTGTTCTTTGGTTACAGGAGCACAAAGAAGACACATGTCTGAATGAACACAGCAGCTCCTTATATACCACACCCACTTTATCAACCAGAACTTCTCACCTGGAAACTATTTGTGTAGAATTAGGTAGACTTCTATACCACTACATTCATAAAAATGAAATTCCCTTCTCACCCTCCGGGGGTGGTCGCTCTCATCCTCTTAGCTCTGGTCCTCAATCAGAGGCCTGGGAGCTTGAGGGTCCTCCAGTATCTTGGCTGTGAATAGAACTGCACATTTCTGGTCTGAGATGTCTGCTGTTCCTGGGATCTGTTTTAGCCACTGCTCCAGTTTGGGGGTGACTTCCCTGAGGAACCCGATGACCACAGGCACCACTGTGGTCTTCATCTTTCAGGCCTTTTCTAGTTCCTCCCTGAGGCCCTGGTATTTCTCCACTTTCTTGTGCTCCTTTTTCATGATGTTGTAGCAATTTGGTATTGCTACATCCACCACAATGGCTTTCCTCTATTGTTTATCCACCACCACAATGTGTCCGGTTGGTTGGTTCGTAATGGTGAACCGGTTGGTTCGCCGTTATATATATATATATATATATACACAGTCCACTCACATTAATGTGACCATCTGTCAAAAGCCAGAATAACCACCTTTCGCAGAGCGAACTGCTACGAGACGTGCAGGAAGAGAGTCACTTAGGTCCCTGAAGGTCTTCTCTGGGATGTTGAGCCATGCCGACTCTAATGCCGTGGCCAGCTGCGCTAGATTACGCGGTTGAGGATCCATGGCGCGAACAACTCGATCGAGATGGTCCCACAGATGCTCGATTGGGTTTAAGTCAGGTGAGTTTGCTGGCCAGGGGAGGACGGTAAACTCATCCTGGTGCTCTTCGAACCACGCACGTACACTGGCAGCTGTATGGCACCTCGCATTGTCCTGCTGGAAGATGCCATCATCCTGAGGAAAAACAATGCGCATGTAGGGGTGGACATGGTCCGCAAGGACAGATGCGTACTTGTATTGATCCATCGTGCCTTCCACAATAATCAGTGAACCCAGAGAATGCCAGGAAAACATTCCCCAGACCATAATGCTCCCGCCTCCAGCTTGGACCGTTCTTGCAATGGTTGCAGGGTGGTTCCTTTCAGAGGTTTCACGCCTTATACGCCAACGTCCATCTGTCCGATGGAGCATAAAACGCGATTCATCTGAAAACGCTACCTGTCGCCACTCAGTGGACGTCCAGCTGCTGTACTGGCGTGCAAATTCTAGCCTTCGTCGTCGATGAACACCAGTCAGCATAGGTGCACGAACCAGGCGTCTGCTTCGGAGGCCCAGACGCAGCAATGTTCGCTGAATAGTGGTTTGGGAGACACTTGTGGTAGCCCCTTGGTTCATGTTAGTGGTCAGTTGCTCAACGGTAGCCCGTCTATCTGCCCGAACGCATCTCCGCAACCGTCGTTCGCCTCTGTCATCTATGGCCCGTGGTGCACCACATTTGCCACGTCGTTGATTTTGGACAGTCCCATTTTGCCATGCACGGTACACTTTTACCACGGCGGCACGCGAACAGTTCACAAACTCAGCCGTTTCGGAAATGCTTCCACCCTTGGCCCGAAAGCCAATGATCATGCCCTTTTGGACGTCGGATAAATCGCTTCGTTTCTGCATTACGCCAACGATTGAAATGTTTTCCGAAGCCCACACACACCCTTTATATACGCTCAACTGCACTGTGCTGCCACCTGCCTTCTGTGATTGGTTATTTAACTCTGAAGTGGAAAGTACGTGGTGGTCACATTAATGTGACTGGACTGTGTATATATATATATATTATATATATATATATATATATATATATATATATATATATATATATATATATATATATATATATATATATATAGTGTTATATGAATGTCTTCATATTTTGCTTTCATTGTGGAAGATTTTTTTTTTGTTTATATTATGAACCTGTACACTTTTACCACCTGTACGTCAAAAGTCAGGCTTCCATGGAAACTAGAAATATATCCGCTTAAAATCCACTAAACTATTGAACCAGAGTTTATAATAGAGTGTACAGCAGTGAATATGACGCAGGGAGAGATATGGGATCAGTGTGGAGATTTTACGATGGAAGACCATAAATGTGTCTGTTGTAAATTGTTTTGGAGATGCTGCTGCTTTCAGGGTCTGCTGCCAGAGACATAAATCAGCACACACAGGCATACAGATACTCATAAATGCAAACTGTTAGAGTTAATCCAAACTACGGTACTATGACATCTTACACTATCTGAAACTTGTCACTTTATTTAAATTTAGACAATGCAAGTTAGTTAGTGTAAGTACTTTAACCATATCTAAATACATAATTCTTGTGGCCATACCTGTATTCTTCTTCTTCTGTCTTTTTTATTTTACTATAAATGTCTGCACTGTTTATCTTTTCCAGTTTTATAAAGGAGCTTCTGATTTTAGTTTGGATATTTTTTGGCCAATCCAAAAGGTGGAGCAGAAAGAGAAGGTCAGGCATTCCCCATGTGACATTATTTAATTAGCTGTCACATTCCAAATCAACATTTTGATATTCCTAAGTGAAGTTGAAGTTTCAGTTAGGTTTTATATGAAGTAAATTGTAGAATTTTCTTTCTACTTTGGTTCACACATCTGAATCTGTTCATTTTTTTATTGGCCATTTAAAAATCCTTTAGAAACAAAACTACTTTTTTCTATTATTTTTTCATCAATGTAAAAATACCAGAAGGAGGTTTCTAAATGAAAAAAAAGTAACAAAATTCATGTCCTTCTATATGGTTTATAATTCAAAAATTCATAAGATAAACCATTCCTTTATTCCTCATGATAAAGGAATGAGTTTTTGAGCAGGATATTACAGTACATTATGAAATAAGTTAGCCATTTTTTGAAGAATTTAATAACAAAAACCAACATTTTCCCCTACCTAACTATTGGATTCTCTCTATTGAGCATATTTTTAGGATTAATTACTTAAATGGTACACAGAAATGCTGATTCTACTAAGGAGAATTAATTCAGATTTTAGCAGGGGTGTTTTACCTGCAGCTTTATTTAAAAATTAAAGTGAATAATTCTTCTGACAGAATAAAACTGGACTTCAATAGCCAGTTCAACTACTTTGGGACAAAAACTCATTTGAATTTAATTTGACTACATTTTTAATTCATTTGTTTTTATCGTGACTCAAGTAAGTGTTAGGTACTCGGAGTCCAAAAGGTTTCAATAAAAATACACAGAAATAACATTAGTCACAGGTGTTGTATGGAACATCAAGCGTCAAATTGCAATGTGAGTCAAAGAGGTGGATGAAAAAATGTCACACAGATTTAGATGGTAGTGTAAACTCATATATTGTGGTGATAACTGCACTTGAAATAAAATTGAACAAAACAAAAACCTCCTCTCCGTTTGGCCAAGAAAACAGAGGATGGAGATCAGATGTGCTGTAGAGTCAAACTGAAGACATGACAACATGAAACAAGACAAAAACCAGGATTGGATTAGACTCCATGTGTGTCCAAGGCTGAGACTCAGGAATGCGTGTGGCTCACTAAGTGATGTGTGATGTCAGAGCACCTCCAAGTGGCCAAGAGCTCTTTGGTTCCAGTTCTTTTTATTCTCCATGTTCCTTCTTCTCTCATTTGGACTCGAGTTTACCATTTTCTATAACTACATGATATATGCTGCAATGTTGTCTTTCTTGCACAGTATTTTTATTTTGGAATTTTTTTAATGTACTTCATGTTTTATCTATGTGTGAGTCTATTTGCTGAATGCCTGTGACGTTGCTGCTGTTGCAAGGAAATTGCCCCATTGCAGAGCAGTAAAGGATATTTCAGATTTAACAAATCAGGAGTAGTGATAGGCCTGTTTAATATGAAAAATTATGAAAAAGAAGGACTATTATTACTTATTTATCATCACCTCTTTTTTGTTTGTTATTCAAATTATTGCTGTATTCCTTTCACAAACAGGCTGTTAGGCATTTTGAACAGTTATTTTGTAACTTACACACATGTGCAACTAGATTTATAATTTTGATATTTGAGTACTAGATTATAGAGTTGTTTTTCTTTAAAACAGTAAAATTCAAAAACATAAAAAACATAAATGTATGGCTACAGATTTTCTGTGGTCTTACAACATTTTATACATTTGTTAAAGTTTATAGAATTTAACTTGTAAAGATACATGTCAAGATAATTACTATGTTTAATTTACATTTCTGTTAAGGAGTCTGTTAAATTTATGTTTTACAACTTTTTTAAAACCCTTACCGAACTGTCAGTCTTTCAAATAGACAGTCTAGTCTCATATGTGGATTCAGACCTGGCATGATTCTGTATTTTCATTTCTACATTTTGGGTTTTAACAACCTCATTAACGGAAATAGAAATGACTACAATTTAAATGAAACTTTAATTGTTGTTCATTCATTCATTCATTCATTCATTCATTCATTCATTCATTCATTCATAATGAATGAATACAAACATTAGTCAACAAATTAACAAACAATTAAAGTTTCATTTAAATTGTAGTCATTTCCATTTCCATTCATTCACAATGAATGAATGAAAATCAGCATGATTTTCACTTCATCATGCTGATTTATTTCAAAGTAAGCCTCTGCTTCTTTTGCACGTCTTGATAGTAACGGGTTGAATTTATCAAATTTGTCAATAATTTGATCCAATCAGTTTTACATAAAGATAGTTCCGCTGTAAAAAAGAAAAAATATAGAGAAAATATTTTATTTAAACAGCCAGCATATTTTTTATCAGGACTTCTTACTGGAATTATCCTTTTTCTACCTGAATAATTTTGGTTTGTGTAATTTGACACTGGCAGTTAGCTCTACATTGTCTCTTCTTTCCTGTGACAAAAATAAAATTGAAATAATTTTTAAATGCGAACTAATAATCAGACGTTAAATGAAAACTTATTTTGAAATTTCTTTTGTTTTCTTTTCTGATATTTTGAAAAAGACATGCCTAAATGAAATTTTCAGCAGAAATCAGGCAGCCGATGCCTGATATCTTTGCATCGATCACCTAATGGTCATTAAGCAGTTCTACATAAACCTTAAGGGTGATTCATGAAAAGTAGAAAGACCTCAAAGACATCTTCAGGTCGCAGCTGCTTTTGTCAAGACTGTAAAGCTTAAGTCATAGTAATGAACCTTTATTGTATGCACACAGAAATGATCATTTTCACTATTTAAATAGGTGGAGGTACAGGAGAAGTGGTAACTTAAAGCTATGTGGCCAATAAATCAAAAGCAGCATCAGTTTTTTCATGTTGCATGAATAATGAATTAAATCCTTTTGAAATGTATATTGCTGTTCTGTACATCTATATATCTTTTCTGCTCCTAAACATTGCCAGCCATAAATGAAGACTGGGACTATCTTTAACCCCCCGCCTAAATACAGTAGAGTCTGTGCTTGTTTTCCAAACCTAAATGAACCACATTTTAAATACTTCAGCCCAACTCATGAGTGACTAGACTTAGCTGTTAATATGCCTTTGGTAAAACACTGAAATATATCAGTTATTGTTAGAGAAAGAACACAAGTGGTGTCTGAATTGGACACCCTGTTGTACTGAAGGGAGATGCCTGGGTGGGGATTCTTACTGACATCCATCTGCAAGGGACCTTGGTCTTGTTTTTGACAATATATTTCATTGTGAAAAGCAAATTAGGAATAATTAGAACTGATGTAAAGAGTTGTTTTTGAGATAACTAAAGCATTCATTGCATCTCACTTGGATTACTGCAACTCCTTCCGTGATGGTGTTGACACATTGCTAAGGTGTTGACCACTTTGTGACTGGGATGAGCTGGAATGTAATTGCATTACCGTTGTATCAGTATCCTTGCACTGGCTTACCGAAGTGTTTAATTGCCAGAGCTTAGGAGCTCTGGAGCAGACTCAGGAGCAGAATTTAATTAGAACAAGAAACTTTCACATCTAATTGAGATATAAAATCTGCTAAAATGAGAGTTCCTCATTTTAGCAGAAACTCTCATTTCTGCTAAAATGTTACTAATAGATGAGATCTAAAAATCTAAAAAAGAGATGTTGCTGTTTTTCTGTTATGACCTTTGTTATTCAAAAGAGAATATATTTTGTTTTGTAATGAGATATAGATCTTGTTATAACAAGTTATTTAATCTAAAATCATTAAAAACAGAAAATTTTCTTATTTTAACAAGTTTGGATCTCATTATAATAAAAAGGGTTTCTCATTAAACAAGAAACTGCTCCTGAATTTATTTACAATCTTTGGCTGTTGAATGCTTTCACACTGGCTCGCTGTTCACTACAGATTGAAATCTTACTGCTTAAAACTTACATCTGATCTGCTCTGCTTTAAAAATCCAGTCAGGCCTTGTTGGTCCACTGGACACCACCAGATTCTATAGAACAGACTGATTAACGTAAAACTGCTGCAACATTTTTTCAAGTGACTTTCAATTCCAATAAACTAAGTCTAAGAGTGTAGTAGTCTTATTGATTCATTTACTTGTTTTGTGCTAGTGCTTATATCAGGTAAATCAGATAAATAATCTGTGGTTGTTTTCAGATGTGCTATAAACGTAACGGGACAGTGTGAGACTTAAAAGGCAACAAACAAAAAGACTTTTTCTTCTTAATTTTTTAAGTGACTAATATTTCATCAAAATACAGCTGCCTATCAGAATCTGCCTGTTAACCTTCACCTGAGACACACACCTTCACTCTGTGTGTCTCAGCTTTTTCTTATTCTTTTTTTCTATTTTTAATTAATCTTATTTTACTACAGAGAAAGGGTGATCTAATAGTCATAATTAGATTGTCACTTGTCACTCCAAACCTACAGACAACAGGTGACTGGAGGCAGCAACCACACCTGGCAGCAATTTAGCTGTTTGAGAATCTGCACAACCTTTCAGCACCTGATGATTGCCATACCAGGTAGAGTCAAGAGACAGAAGTCTTAGATTTCACTGTAAAGAGATCAGATTTGTGTTCCTTGTTCTGTAGTCTCATCTCCATGCTCTTGTTTTGGTGTCAGGACTCATGGTATAGATGGTTCCCTTACGATCCCATGTAAGTTTCCAGTTCTACAGCCTGGTTTCCTTTCAAGATAAGATATGAATCAGATTGGTGCATAAGTAGATAAAGCAGCATTTTTCTTCTTTAGTGAGATGAAAGCTAGCTTTCCCATTGTCTTCCTGTACATCCATCCATTTTCTTACCTCTTGTCTCATTGGGGTCAGGGGGGCTGCTGGTGCCTATCTCCAGTCAGGGTCACCAGTCCATCTCAGGGCAATACAGAGACAGACAAGACAAACAACCATGCACACATACATTCACACCTAAGGAGAATTTATACAGACCAATCAGTCATGTTTTTGGACTGTGGGAGGAAGCCAGAGTACCTGGAGAGAAACCAGGTGCTCTGCACCATGCACAGGGAGAACATGCAGAAAGACCCTGGGCCGGGAATCAAACCCAGGAAGAACTGCGCCACAAAGCAACCTTCGGCTTGCACAGTTCTGCTGTATTCAAATGTCACTTCAAGACATGTCCTTGGATTTCTCCAGTAGAATTTCAAATGGACCAATCAGTGAACAGAAGGTAAAGTTGCGAACGAAGATATTGATTTTCTGCTGTGTTTTAGAATTGTAGTGTGCCTTCAGTTTTAATAATGGCAGCAGAGGAAGTGAAAGAAGCCGTTCATCCTTGTTCGTCACGCTTCCAAATATTGAATCTGGTAAGATAAGTCTGCTTACCACTTCTCTCTTTGCAGTGGAGGATGATTGTTGCAGCGTAGGAAATTTCCTATAAGCTTCATGTACAAATGTTAGTGTTTAGGTAAAATTAAAAACATCTACAGAGTCTATGCCTCCAGGAAGGAATCATTTCCCAGTAGCTCAGAGTCCAGACACTTTAAACTAAGCAAAACGTGACTGATAAAATCAAGAGGTTGTTTTGATCAGCTTAGTTGAAACCACTACAGTTTTAGTTTCAAGCTCTTTCAACCAGTATTTTAGAAATCCAATGCCTTTAAGACTTTGGAAACACCACATTAAATACCATTATTTGGAGGAGTGTCACGCACCATAAACTCTGTATTTTAATTTTTTACCTTGACCAAAGATCTCAAACTTCAGTCCTCAACAGATGGTCTCCTGCAGATTGTACGTTTCTCTGTTTTGAATTAAGATCAAACCATTAAGACTTGTAGAGTGAAAGGTAAACTCTACTGTGCCTTAAACTACAACCCTGTGTAAACTGAAGACATGAAACTGACAATCATTGGATTTATGTCGAACTAAAGCTTTATTTATATATATATATACATATTATATATGTATGTATTCTGTTCTATTTCTCAGGGTCAGTGTTTACCCTCTGACAACTCTCAGCACTGAATAGATGTACTGAATTTGTAAACCAGAAAGCTCCACACAAAAAACAGAGGCGTGCATTTATGGAGGGTAGAAAAGTAAATTACATGAAGACAATTACATACATGCACGAACACACACGCACACACACCTACACGCACACACACATATATGCAAGCCGAGCAGATGTCAATTGCAACTCCCATCCCACAGGCATTGATGAACTTCTCAATGTGTGTTCACGTTTGTGTGGGATCATTTGTCTCCCTCCAGCTAGAGAGCAAGCCGTCCAAAACACAACCTGCTGTTTGGCCAAATCAAACTGATGGCAGGCTGTAAAACAGCTCTGTGTGATGGTGTGTGTAAACAGATTTTTTTTCTTATGTTTTCTAGTTTTCTGTAATGCCAGTGACCATACATGGCCTTTCTCAAAGTACAAACTGCAGTCTGTACTTAAAAATATTTAGCATTTGGATATTTACCAAATGCCTAGAAACTACAGACCACGGAGGAAATATTGACACAATTGCAGAATTATACACAGAAAAACAAAAAGTATCCTGGAAAAAAATAGCAAAAAAAATCTGGTGTTTTCCAAAAATAGAGACAGGTTCTTTTCCCAGACCATCTCTCTGATGAAGGCAACAGTCAGAGGATGCTGATAGATACCACACTTCTTTGGACAAATTAACACTGTATCAGAATTTCTTATCATCTGTTGGAGGGTGAGTCAGATCTTGTAGTTCACAAAAATACAGGTGGAATTTTTGACAACAGTGATAGATGTATATAGAGAGCCTTGTTCACTCTGACCACAAATGCAGTATAGACACACATGCACACGCACACATACACACACACCCACACACCTACACCTACACACACACACACACTCGTACACATTTCCCATTAAAAAGCTTCTGCTAAAAGATAAGTCTGTGCAAGACTTAGACAATGCCAGAAGCGTCTTGCAGCTATTGATATTTTCTTTATATTTTATTTGAAAGATTTGATTATAATCATTTGGATTTAAGTTTTTGTCATGTTGGATTTCAGTTTCTTGACCCACATGCAAGTTCACACGACAATACTCGGGATCACTGTTCAATGAGAGTTTTAATAAGTTTCAAAGCACGGTTAGATAGTGCTCCGGAAGATCTGAAGGCAGGTCAGCTCTGGTTCTGTTCAGAGAAGGGAGAGGTTAGTAGGGACCGGAGAGGAGAGATCTGGATGGGTTCAGAGGGGGGGACCGCTTACTGTTGTTTCGGATGGTGGTTGCAGGGAGGGAAGGGCTTGGATCCGGGAGCGTTCCAAGGATCAGAGATGGAGAGGGGAGGAGAGCGGCAGGCGGTGAGGTTCGATCCTGGCAGATCTCAGAATTCAGGCTTGATTTAGGCAGCTCAGCGTTTCCAACGAGTGGGACCATCGAGCGTTGACTGGCTGCTCCACTGCTTCTTAAAAAGGCCTTCCAGGCAATCACTGGAATCAGCCACCGGTGCGCCAACCTGTCAGAATTCTCCCCCGAAGATCCTCTATAGGAAAGATCGCTCACACTAACCCGAATCCTAACAGTACCCCTCCCTCAATGACCGCCACTTGGCGGTCTGGACGACCCCGAATCCCTGGAGGCGTGAAATCTTCTAAGAACAGACTCATCTAAAATAAATGACCTAGGAACCCAGGAGCGCTCCTCAGGGCCGTAACCCTTCCAATCCACAAGGTACTGGAAACCCCTGCCCCGTCGACGGACATCCAGTATTTTATTAATAGTGTAGGCTGGGCCCCCATCGATGTGACGGGCAGAAGGGGGAGGACTAATAGGGGGGCAAAGTGGGGAAGACTTCACAGGCTTGAGCATAGAAACATGAAAAACTGGATGGACCCTGAGAGAAGATGGGAGCTTGAGTCTAACCGCAGAGGGGTTCACAACGGCCTGGATCTCAAAAGGACCCAAAAACTTTGGAGACAGTTTCTTTGGAGCGGCTTTGAGGGGAATGTCCCTAGCCGAAAGCCACACCTTCTGACCTGGGCTATAAACAGGGGCTGGTTTCCTTTTTCTATCGGCAAAACGGCGGTTCTGGGCAGCGGTCCGATTTAAAGCTGCAGCAGCCTCCTTCCAGATGCGCTGACACTTCCGGATATGGTGTTGAACTGAAGTGACGGCATTCTGAGGTTCGTCTGAAGGGAGAAGAGGAGGCTGATAACCCAGTGAACACTCAAACGGAGACAGACCAGAAGCAGAGGAAATGTGGCCGTTATGGGCATACTCCACCCAGGGCAGATGGGAGGACCATGATGAGGGGTTGGAGGAGCACATACAACGAAGTGTAGATTCCATCTCCTGATTCATACGCTCGGTCTGCCCATTAGTCTGAGGGTGAAAACCAGAAGACAAAGACACTTTTGCCCCAAGCGCACCACAAAAACCTTTCCATACCTTGGAGATGAACTGGGGACCCCGGTCAGACAAGATTTCTGTAGGAATCCCATGAAGCCTAAAAACGTGTTTAACCAGCAACAGAGCAGTTTCCATGGCAGTGGGCAATTTCCGAAGGGGCACCAGATGACAGGCTTTGGAGAACCGATCAACAATGGTAAGTATGACTGTGAACCCCTTAGAAGGAGGCAGACCGGTAACAAAATCGAGGGCGATGTGCGACCAAGGACGTCCTGGAACAGGTAAGGGCTGCAAGAGACCACTGGGAGGTTGATGGTGAGACTTGTTTTTAGCACAGGTAGGACAGGCCAACACATAATCCTTAACATCCTTGTTAAGGGATGGCCACCAGAAGGAGCGTCTGATTAATGCTGTGGTTCGACTGGTGCCGGGATGGCCAGAAAAACGAGAAGTGTGGGCCCATTGAATTAACCGGGAACGAACAGAAAAGGGAACATAAGTGCGGCCCGAAGGACCGGTACCCGGATCAGGATCGGACTGCTGAGCTCTGAGGACCAGGTCGGAGATGTCCCAGGAAACCGCCCCCATAATACATGACCGCGGCACTATGGTGTCCACAACAGGGTCACCCTCATCAGAGGAGAATTGTCGAGAGAGGGCATCAGGTTTCACATTCTTCGAGCCGGGTCTGTAAGAAATAAGAAAGTTGAATCTCGAAAAGAAAAGAGACCATCTGGATTGCCGAGGGTTCAACCTCTTGGCCGTCTGCAGGTAGGACAAGTTTTTATGATCTGTCCACACCACGATCGGGAGCTCAGCCCCCTCCAGCCAATGGCGCCACTCCTCAAAAGCCATTTTAATAGCTAACAATTCCCGATCCCCTACGTCATAGTTTCTCTCTGAAGGCGACAGCCGGCGAGAAAAAAAGGCGCATGGATGCAGTTTGTGATCAGAGAGCGAGACCTGAGACAAGACCGCTCCAACCCCCGAGTCAGAAGCATCCACCTCCAACGTGAACTGCTGAGAGGGATCCGGCTGGATCAGAACAGGAGCGCTAGCAAACTTCTCCTTCAGAGCCGAGAAAGCTGCTTCTGCTTCAGGAGTCCAGGTAAACTGGATCTTGGTGGATGTGAGGCTTGTCATGGGGGCTGCAGTTTGACTGTAGTTCCGGATAAACCTCCGATAAAAGTTAGCAAACCCTAAAAACGTTGCAACTGTTTCCGGGAGGAGGGAGTCGGCCAATCCAGAACTGCACGAATCCTCTCCGGATCCGGCTTCACCTGCCCGCTCTCCAAGATGAACCCCAGGAACGAGATGGAAGGCACATGAAATTCGCACTTTTCTGCCTTAACGTACAAACTATTTTCAAGAAGACGTTGTAGGACCAATCTGACATGCTGTTTGTGTTCAGTTATGTTCTTAGAGAAGATCAAAATGTCATCCAGGTAAACGAACACAAACTGATCCAGAAAATCACGCAGCACGTCATTGATGAGGGATTGAAAAACCGCTGGAGCGTTTGTCAGACCAAATGGCATGACTAGATATTCAAAATGGCCCAACGGGGTTTTGAACGCTGTTTTCCATTCGTCCCCTTCGCGGATGCGCACAAGATGGTAAGCATTTCGTAAATCCAGTTTAGTGAACACTGTGGCGCCCTGAACCGGTTCAAAAGCTGACGTGAGGAGGGGAAGAGGATACTTATTTTTAACTGTGATCTGATTAAGGCACTTGTAATCAATGCATGGTCTGAGTGAGCCGTCTTTCTTGGATACAAAAAAAAATCCCGCCCCTAACGGAGACGTAGAGGGGCGGATGATGCCTGCAGCCCGTGACTCATTGATATATTTTAGCATACTCTCCCTCTCCGGTTTAGAGATGTTATACAACCGACTAGAGGGCAGCGGAGCGCCCGGAAGAAGATCAATAGCGCAGTCGTAGGGGCGGTGGGGGGGAAGTGAAAGCGCTTTATTTTTTTTAAACACCATTTTCAAATCATGATATTCGGGGGGCACTTTGGACAGATCCTGGGCGTCATCTTCGTCCTCCTGGGTGGTGTCCAGTTTTGGATTCGTCAAGGCCGACAGCAGGCAGGTTGCGTGGCAGGTTCGGCTCCATGACTCCACTCTTCCCTCATACCAGTTAAGGTGAGGATTATGTTGTCTCAACCAGGGAATACCCAGCACCAAAGGGCTCTGTGGTGAGGGAAACACATAGAAAGTGAGAAACTCTCGGTGATTGCCTGAAACCAGAAGTTCGACAGGTTTAGTTTGATATGAAATTGCATGCAGAACTCCTCCATCCAGGGCGGAAACTTGGATTGGAGCGGGAAGGGAAATCGTAGGTATATTAAGGTTCTTAACCAGTTCTTTATCGATCAGGTTTTGTTCACATCCTGAATCGATTAGTGCCGAGAGGTTAACTGACCTTTGATTGATGCAAAGCGAGGCAGGAAGAGAGAATCGGGAGATCAAACTGGAACATCCACCCACCAGGACTCCCGTGTTCACTGGTGGGCTCTCCCTTTTAACCGAGCGGGACATGCAGCGACAAAATGGCCAGTCAGACCGCAGTAGAAGCAGGCTCGAGCTTCTAGCCTTCGTTGCCTTTCTGTGGGGGAAATCCTGGTGCGGCCAATCTGCATGGGCTCCTCGGGAGGAAGAGCGCTCGGTACGGTTTCCATGGCAACCTCGGAAGCGAAACTGTCCGGAAAAAACACAGGTTTATATCCCTTCCTCTCTCGGGACCTCCCTCGAAGTCTGTTATCAATCTTAATAGCCAAGGATATTAAAGCCTCCAAATTGGGCGGTTCGTCCCTGTAGACCAGTTCATCCTTCAGATTCTCATTTAGACCCTGGATGAAAGCCCCTTTTAGAGCTTCGTCATTCCACCCAGACGTAGCTGCAAGGGTGCGAAAATCTATTGCGAATTCAGCTGCAGAACGGGATCCTTGTTTCAAGTTCCAAAGCTGATGCGTGATTTCTGAGCTAGACTCTGCATAGCCGAATGTTTGTTTTAACTCACTTAGAAAGGTTACAAATGGCGTTTGAGAAAGAGATGCCAGGTTATATTTAGCTTCTGCCCATCGCAGGGCTTTTCCTTTCAATAACCCGATCATGTACGCTATTTTAGCAGCGTCATCTGGAAAAGAGTCTGGAGCTCTGCAAAATACGATGGAGCATTGCATGATGAATCCTCCACACTTTCCAATCTCTCCAGAATAGTGATCCGGTGTCGGAAGTGAAACCTCACGACCCCGGTGCGTCCCAGCTGGGGTTGACTGCATTGGAGACCCCGCACTGGGTGGAGGAGCGACGGCAGCGGCTGCTGCACCGGCTGTATTAGGAGGCGGAGGATTTTGTTCCAGTCTATCTGTCAGTTCTGAGACTGACGTCCTCAATTGATTCATTATCTGCCCCTGGAAATTTTGCTGATCCAATAGAGTACGCAGCATGGCGTCGTGACGGGCTAGGAGTTCAGCTGAGCTTAGAGCGGGTCTTGTGTGAGAACTTGCTGGGTCGACTTGGCTCGATGGTTCTGTCATGTTGGATTTCAGTTTCTTGACCCACATGCAAGTTCACACGACAATACTCGGGATCACTGTTCAATGAGAGTTTTAATAAGTTTCAAAGCACGGTTAGATAATGCTCCGGAAGATCTGAAGGCAGGTCAGCTCTGGTTCTGTTCAGAGAAGGGAGAGGTTAGTAGGGACCGGAGAGGAGAGATCTGGATGGGTTCAGAGGGGGGGACCGCTTACTGTTGTTTCGGATGGTGGTTGCAGGGAGGGAAGGGCTTGGATCCGGGAGCGTTCCAAGGATCAGAGATGGAGAGGGGAGGAGAGCGGCAGGCGGTGAGGTTCGATCCTGGCAGATCTCAGAATTCAGGCTTGATTTAGGCAGCTCAGCGTTTCCAACGAGTGGGACCATCGAGCGTTGACTGGCTGCTCCACTGCTTCTTAAAAAGGCCTTCCAGGCAATCACTGGAATCAGCCACCGGTGCGCCAACCTGTCAGAATTCTCCCCCGAAGATCCTCTATAGGAAAGATCGCTCACACTAACCCGAATCCTAACAGTTTTATTGTTTTTTATCTGAAAAATGTACACTGATACCACACACTCCTGAATGTATTTGAGTTTTCTGTGGATGCAGCACCACAAAAATGACCAAGTATTAAAAATAGATATCAAATACATTCATCTTAAGGAAGTAAAGCTCTAGTTCCACTATATTTCAGAAATGATAATATGTCTAAAATGACAAAGGACATTTGCTATTAATCATTCTAATCTCACAAAGTCTCAGTGCCACGAGCAGGCTGGTTACTGTTCACCTGTTGACTCTTAAGTCTCTTCCTCCAGGCAAGGTTTGATTTTAGTGCGAAATTTGTTTGCTCTAAAATAGCAAGGCTCTTATGTCCCTTTGTTTAATTTCATTTAGTTAAATATCCACAGAGTATCCTATCCTAACCCTAACCCGGCAAAACAATGAGGGCAACAAGAATAACCAGGGTCCCTCTCAGCTCTCTCCTACCCTCAGGCAGAAGATACTGCAAGCTGTCATGTAGAACAATAAGATTCCAGATTTTGAATCGATAAGCTAAAACTATATCATTTTACCTGTCTATCTGTTTCCAATTGACTCTGATTGGCTGTTTCTGTTTTTTTCTGCAGGTGGCTTTAGGAGCACTAGGACAAGACAGAGGAGATCAATTTGTTTCACAGATTATCTGTCTCATATTATATTGTCATGACATTTGGACAGTTTTAGCAAACAAGTCAAAACATTCTTATAAAAGTTGCATACCGAACCTTTAATTTAGACAACAGGAAATCAAATAACAAAAAGGACACAAGTTTATGTCTTGAGGCCAAACTGTTAAGTCTGGAAACATTTCTCAAATGATTAACAGTCTCAGGCAAACTGTTTTGAGTGACCTTCAAAAGACATCGGTCACAAAATAAAACTTAAATTCTTTTAGTTTATCTTGAGAGCTAAGTTATAAAGTCTAATCTGTTAGAATAGCCATGCTCTCTGGAGCAAATGATCAAACACTTTGTTTTTCAGAGTTCAGTTGAAGGGAGTTATTTTTTAACCAGTGTGTCACTTCTTTCTGCTACTGAAGTAATGCAGACGGTTTGAGGAGCTCAAGCTACTTGAAGGTGCAGCACCCCTGAATACCATCTACATTTAAGTGATAGTATTGATATGAATTGTATCTGTCCAAGAGGGTGAATATACCAAGAGAAAATAATTCGGCCCAAAGCCCAGATTTAGATTGACTAAAATATTCTGAAACAGCTTGAGGCAATTCACATTGCTCAGAGAGTTATTAAAAACTGCACAGTGTGTGTCTTCTCCTCACACTGAAGGAACCACATAGTTCCTTGTGCCTCAAGGAGGCAAAAAACATCATAAAGGACATTTCTCACCCCAGAGACCCACTCACTAAGCTGTTCCTATGATGTTAACAGCACAAAATTACAAACAGAAATTATAATGACTGACTTCTTTAATACCAGGAGGTTTTGATCTTGTAAACCACTTCATTCACCAGACCTGGAGACGATGGTGGTGGGTGTTTGCCCTGCAATCGGTGGATTCAATTCCTGATTCGCCTTCCCTCATCATTTGTGTCTTTGAGCAAGATACTTCACCCCCTTGGCCACTAGCAGGTAATGTGGCTGAAGTGTCTTGCCCAAGGACACAACGACAGAGGCAGACGGAGTGAGAATCAAACTGGCAACCCAATGAGCACAAAATCCTACCACCGTTGCTAAAATATCCCAGCATTCATTGTTTAGGATTATCTTGGCTTTACTGCCTGTCAGGTTCAGGAGATCAGTCTCAACTTGTTTTTTCCTAATCTAGGTTTCGATCTTGGATTGTCATGCCTCGGTCATATTCGACAAACTGGGTCATGGGCAGTTAAGCACTGCCCATGACCCCATGATATATCAAAATTCCAGAAACTTAATTCCTTGATGAATTGTTTTTATTCAGATGATCATTATTTTAAAAAAAACAACTGTATTGAAGTCTGGATTGTTTTATGTATATTTTGCACATTGTCTGTGACTGTTGCAAGTGGGAAGAGACATTTCAATGAGATAAAACTAATAATAATAACACATTTAAGCAACCTATTTGCATGCAGCAGCATATTTACTAGCAGACTGTGCTAGTATCAGTCTTAGACCAAAGAAAGCAAGGCTGTTGCAAGCTTTCAAACACCAGAAAATGAGTTCAACACACACAAACTCTCTCTAAGACATACCCACACACACCTGAATACACCCACCCACACACCGCGCGCACACACACCACACACACACACACACACACACACACACACACACACACACACACACACAACACACACACACACCACACACCACACACACACACACACACACTACACACACACACACACACACACACACACATACACACACACACACCTACACACACACACACACACACACCTACACACACACACACACACACACACACACACATACACACACACACACACACACACACACACACACACATACACAAGTCAAAGAAACTGGATTGATGAATTGAACTTGCACTTGCACTCTCAATCTGCATTTAACCCCTCACATCACACAACTTCCTAAAGAGAGCAAAAAATAATCTCAGACATAATAAAATCAAATTAGGTATAGAGGATATGAAGGTATGCTCAATCTGATTACCGGGTTGGTTCCTTGCTAAAGCCATGAGTAGACATTTCACTAACAGGTGCTATGTTGTATGTTTGCACATACTGACCTACATGGGATCTCCAGCATTCGTTTTGTGTTGAGGATACTCGGCATAAGAACATCTTCATCAGATGAACATCATCTGATGAATAATGATGAAGATGTTCGTCTTATGTTTGATACCTTATATTGCGCAGAAGATGTTCTTCATTTTGTGTTGAAATCAAGCTAATTTTTTTGTTGTGTTGCAAGAGATATTTTTACAATTAACTTCCTAAAAAAGTATTAAAGAATGAACTGTTGACAAAAAAGTTCCAAATTGTTGACTTTTTTCCCTTTCAGTAAAATTAATTCAGAAGTGATAATTTTTGTATAATTATGATAATAAGCCTTTACTAATAAAGGAAAATTGTTACAACACTTGGTTTGTGGTAAAAAAAAAAATAAAAACATACTGTTGATCGACTTTTTGTATTGTATAACAAAAATACATGAAAAAAAATATTGAATTGAGTTGAATTGATAAATAACAGATTGTTTCATCATGCCAAACATATTTTGGATTCAAAATTCAATTAAATTAATTTGCTTTATTTTGGGGCTTTTGTTAGGGTGGGTCATTTTTTACCTGTAGGACAAGGGGAGTAAACAGAATGTTAAGACAGCATGTGGGCCAAATGATTTCATAATTCACAAGTCCAAAATGACCCATAAGACAATCCTTGGACCCTAGTGGTGTACAGCCCACATGGAAATATAAACAAAAACAAAGTGTCACTTTTTTTAATGATGGGGTCAATTTAAGAAAATTTATCAAATTTCAAGTCGGAAAGAGATAGGTCAGGGTATGTTTTCTACAGTTAAACATGCTACTGGGTCACTTTTGACCCGCAAGACAACACAAGGGTTAAAATTATGATGCTTTTGATGAGTCATAAAGACTCAAGGAACTGTAACAGGAGTTGCGCAGAGGGGGGGCAATATAGTTTTATGTGATGGGGCCCGGGATTCCTGGCCTTACCTGGCCAGGAATCTCTTCCGTTCAAAGAGTGCCCACTCACACAGACCAGATCAACAAAAAGGATAACACTTATTTTTTAAAAATATATGATGTAGGGAAATGTAGTGTTTTCCCTAATTAGATAATTCATTTCTCTGGCACACACGAATCATGCACAGAGACTGACTCTAGGAGAGAAATCAATTTGTTCTTTCATTTTTGTTGAGTTCAACTCCTCTTCTCTTTTGACTGATGCATTACCGTGAGGTTATAGTGTCACTTTCAGTCAAAGTAGTTTAACAGACATTAAAACAATGAACTTGAGGTATGTGGAGGTCTGACTTGATCTGTCTTGAGGTGTTTCAAAAATATTGGATTAGTCTCTATGAGACCAAAAATAGTACAATGAAAAGACAAGAGGGGTCTTAATGCTAACCTTTGGATGTTGTACGGCTCCACAAATGCAAACATTCTAAAGAATACGCTGTTCAGAGAACATAAGGGTGGCTCTCTAATCTTTTACTTAATCTCTACTGAGGTATATCAGTCTGTCAGTGGTGGAAAATATGGAGCAAGGTGGTCAGACAGAATAAAGAAAGAATAATTCTCTGTCAGTAAACACAATGAGGGGTTTGAGAGTGTGTGTTCCATTTCCTGACCACCTACATGAAGTCTCAGCACAGTGCTCACAAGAGAGGTCATTCCTCTGTTAACACAGCCCTTAATACACACATACACTTTGCTGTTTCTGTTAAATCAAAGAAAGAAAACCAATAACTTGCTGTTGACTTTGTCTCAAACATTTAGAAGAGCTCAGTGTCAATATGAAGTGTTGAGGGAAATACCTTATACATGACAGACGTTTTTATCTTGAGGTCTTTTCAGTCTTTTTTTTTTGCTCACCTTCAGACTCTTATTCCTCGCTGCTTCTTCCTCACCTTTCTTTTCCTTTATCTTCTGAGCTGATCTTGAAGGAACATCTGACTGAACTTCATTATGTTCTTGGCCAACTTACTGCTAAAGGTGCCTAACTGGAGTCCTTCAAAGGTCAGTGGTACCAGACAAAGATGGAGTTTATTGGGTTAACAGTGGACATGAATGATGTCAAACCCCAAGCAAGCAGGATCCAAGCCCTTCAAAATGTAGCCCTCCAGGAAATGTGTCTGAACTCAGCAATGTGCAAATAGTCCTGCCTGTTCATTCTGAACTATGCAGATGGCTCAAAATGAACCTTGAAAATGGGGGAAAAATTCAAGATCATTCTTTGAAACTTTTGAAACAAAATCTTGGTCTTGCCAGTTTGAAACAGAAGCATTACCAAATTCTAGTGGCGGTGTATGCTAGCATGCTTGTGAGTAAAGTGGAGGTTATATTTTCAGACTGTAAAAATGCCTTTCCAAGCCGTGAAACACTTTTGCAGTTATTTCAAGGGGCAGAAGGTTGAGACATGCCACCATTTTCTACTGCAAACAGTTTAGGGAAGGAATGGTGTCTAATTTTGTGAAGCGCTCCAAGGTCATATTTCACCTCAATAGGTGAAATATGACCAGAATAATAAAATTATTTTGGGGACAAAGATTAGCAGATTGCCAGCATTGTGAATGTGATCTCTAAACACCCTAGACTTGTCTGCAGCCATCCCTCATCCAGTCATCACTGCTTTAATAAAAATGTATGCTAAAGACTCCAGGTCTGGTGGACCAGCAGGAGTTCCTAAATTTCAAAAAGTCCAACATTCTAATTACATTATGTTGAAATATTTGCTGATGATTAGAAAATATCTACAAAGAAGTACAGTTTTTATGTGATTTGGAAGTTCCTGTTTGAGGTTATTTACTACTGTTTTACATAATGGTTTATACGTCCAGATGTCCTTGCAGAAGTTAGACCAGATTCTCTCGCTTTTGTTTTTTCCTCTGGGTTATTTGTAACCAGGGAGACTGATGACCATATTCTTAAAAAGTAACGCTCAATTGGCTGAAGTAATGTTGCAGAGGCACCAACACACCGTATGATTGGATGATTACTCATCCACTTCCAGGCCTGCAGCTGTGAGTCTGTCTCTTCCCTTACACATGAGGAAAGAGGATTACATACACCTGATCAAAATTTTAAGACCAGTTTAAAAATGGCAACAATGCTGTTGGATCTTAGCAAGGTTCTAAGTTGAGCATTTCTTACTCAAAAAATTGAGTAAGAAATTTATTGCAATCACTAAACTGAATTAGGTTCATCAACTGGTCAGAAGTTTAAGAATCTACCTAAAAATATAAAATTAAATTAAATTAAATTAAATTAAATAGGAATAAAAGTTTCAAAAAAGGACTTGAGTAGCTTGTTAATCACCTCATGCTTCAAGGGAACGTTGCGCCAAGAGGTAAAGATAACTTCACAGAGGACATGCACTGTCTGGACCGGGTGTCCATTTTTGAGAACATTCCTATTGATGCAACCCCAATCAATCAATCAATCAATCAATCAATCAATCAATCAATCAATCAATCAATCAATCAATCAATCAATCAATCAATCAATCAATCATCATCAATCAATCAATCAATCAATCAATCAATCAATCATCAATCAATCAATCAATCAATCAATCAATCAATCAAGTTTATATAGCACATTTCAGCAGCAAAGGAGTTCAATGTGCTTTACATAATAAACCCAGAAAATTTTAAAGTTATTAAAACATCAATATACATCCAACAATTGAACAAACAGCCTGGTTATGATATATGATTTAGTTCAGGGAACATGCAGGATGGTCCAAAAGAGTGATGTCATTTCTCTGGAAGAAGACTTTTGTCAGGAGGACGTTATGAACTGCAGCATTGTCCTGATGAAGAACTCAGCCATTACCACACAGATGATGGTCTTCAGTCTTGAGAGTTCCCTGTCGCAACATCTTCATATAGCTGCTGTTTGACGCATCTGCACAACCTGAAGTTCCAATGTTCCACTGAAGGAAAACTCCCATCAGATCATGATGGCACCCCCTCCACTGAACCCTCAGATCTCAGGAGGGGTCTTTTTGTCATGCCAGTAACCTTGGAAGCCATCAGAGTGATTAAAGGTTACATTTTTTTCTCATCGGAGATCTTTATTTTTCCATTTTTCATTGCCTCGTGTTTGATGCTCTAGCGTAAATTCCAAATGGGCAACTTTGTGCCAGTGAAGGAGATTAGGCTTTTGAAAGCACTTTTTGTTCCCAGATGCCATCTAATGGTTATGGAACTGCAGTTGTCATCAGTGACAAGGTTAATTTGGGCTGAGGATCATCTTGTGTCTGGATTCTGTCAAACACCAGGTGAACAAGCCATGAGCACAAAATGTAAATGCTTGTAGTTTTTTTCCAGTCATAATAATTTGACTAGTGTGAACACTGGGAATAGACACATTGATACAGAATATGTGAAAAAGAATATCTAGTACAAAAAAATACTTCTGCATGCTCACTTTGTCTAAACACGCACACACACACACACGCACACGCACTCACACCTACTACACACACGCACACACACACACACGCACACACAGCCCACACACACACACACACACACACACACACACACACGCACCCACACCTACACACACGCACACACACACACACGCACACACAGACACACACACACACACCACACACACACACACATACAGACACCATATAAAACCACAAATTAGCATGGCAGCCATCTTATATCAACTGACAGAGAGAGGGAATGATTGCTAAAATGCCAGAGGGAAGAAAACACTGTTTTCCAGTTGATTAAGTTTTCCAATTTCATTGAGACACAACCGTAACCTGATTCAATTAAAAGACCACTCTGGAGACAGACACTGTGTGTGTGAGCGTCGATGTGTATGCAGAGCTGATGGTTGTATTTTATTGAGTGGAAAATTGAATCAAATTGTTTCTCTCAGACAGTCTGTTCTCTGCACCCTCTATTCAGCCTCTTGTTTCTCACTCTTTGTTCTGTGTTATTTCACCTTCTTTTCCTCTTTTATCCAGAGATATTATAACATTTTCCACCCTGTCTACCCAGGTCTTGAAGCTACATTTACTTTTTTTTCTTTACAGCTCAAGAGTAATGGGCACTGGTTATCTAATGAAATCAGAGCTCAATGAGAGCTTGTAAGTAAGCCACAGAGATGTACATGTTACCCTGTGAAACATATCCTTTGATATATCTGGGATCATTGTAGACCACGTGTTTTAATGTTTTAACAGCAAGCCACCAATTTTGAAACAAAACTACCTTAAAACCTGTCAATTTACTGTTAAATTGACATCCATCCATCCATCCATCCATTTTCTGCCACTTATCCGGGGTCGGGTCACGGGGGCAGCAGCTTCAGAAGGGAGACCCAGACTTCCCTCTCCCCAGCCACTTCTTCCAGCTCCTCCGGTAGAACCCCAAGGCGTTCCCAGGCCAGCTGAGAGACATAGTCCCTCCAGTGTGTCAGACCCTGGCTGTCTTGTTTCCTTATGCAATATTAGGTTGTGGAAGTAACAGATCCAGGTGGGAAACCCAGATGTGCTGCTGTCCAGCATCAGAGGTGGCTTAAAAATAATACCACGGACCTGGAATTAAATGATGTTGACCAGATCATTGAAAAGTGTAATAAAAAAATACTCCAAGCGAGTCTTTCAGATGTTAAGTCAAGTCAATTCTACTTAGCACATTTCAGCAACAAATACAAATGTTTTTATTTGTCTGTGTAGTAAAGTGCATTCCCTGATGAAAACATGATTGACAGTTTAAAAGGTCAAAATACTGGATTTTCTGTACACAATATTAAATATCTACGCTCTTACACATATTTAAATGTATATTATACTATATTTAAATGTAAGATACCTGAAACAGAAAAAAGGACTAAATATTTTCTAAGCACTTGCTTTTGGTCAAGCTTATAAAAACTTACAAAACCTTCTATTTGCTGAAATCTCTAATTAGTGATGTTTTGGATATTTAAACAGTAAAATTACATTAACATGAATCAGCATTATTCAGCAGGTGGTTCTGTGTCCACAGAGAGAACTCATAGAGGACAGCAACCTGGACTTCAACCCTGACCTTTAACCTTCAGCTGAGTTCAGTTAGGGGTCAGCTTTCACAGGCAGAACAGAGCTCGGGTTCAACGAAGGGACATGGAAGACTCCACTTAGGACTCTAACACTTTGCTCATCATAGCAGCTTCTTCTACACTTTCTGTCCACTTTCAGTGACATCGTTTACATTGAAGATTAAATCATGCCATGTCTTTGCCAATTCAGTGTTATTTGTATAATGTAATATTTCATACAGTCATATTCAATAAATTATAATATATGTCCAGGTAAGTCTGATTAAAAGTAAAGCCTTTTCATAAAGCCTACATTTATATTTTTAAAAGTACTTTTTTTATTAACAGATGTAATATTCTAAGGTTTTTATTATCTATAAGTAGAATCTGACCATAGTAAACAGAAGTGAAGACTTTCAAACATCCATCGATGTCTTGATCTATGTAATGTTAAGCTAAGTGATTAAGTTTCTGAAATAAATTTCATTTTCAGTACTATTCTATGTTTTGAATGTGTCTGTGGATCAAATGATCAGATTACTAGCAGTACAAAGTTTGTATTTTCAGGGTTTCCCTCTGAAAACTTGTTAAGTCCAGTTGCAGGGCTGCTAGAGAGGTACACCAGTTGTTACTGTTTAAAAAATGTTAAGAGAAAATTTGAAAATGTAACTAAATAGTTATGCGACATTGGAAGACATTATTAACAATACATAAACAACAGCTTAAAAAGGCTTAAAAAGGCAAACTCCACAAAGTATGTTAAACTAATATACAGTTTTTCTTCCAAAGAAATTTATTTGAAAATGACCTCTGAACAATATTGTCACTTCCTACACAGATGTCATGGGGCGGTCAGTCTGGAGTCACATACAGGTCAGTGCAGTATGAAGTCAAGGGTCACCTCATTGCCCGTTGTAGAGAAAAGGTTAAAGCACCATTTGGATCAGTTTTATAGTTGTCTGCTGACTCTTGTGGAACATAAAGCTTGTATTCAGAGAGAGAGGTCTTTTCACCCAGTCTAATAAATCAGCATAAACAATTACTCTTTTCCTAATCAAATTTTTGATCAACAATAAAAAGACACACTGAATAAGTCCCACCATAAGAAAAAGACAATTCTATTTTCAATGCAAACTGATATATTGCTTTTCCCTTTGGATTACAATTAGATGTGTTCTCATTGTCTAACTGTTTAGAAACCTGTCGTTAAACATGTTACACAAGCAAGTTACATCATCTTCTCTGTAGTCAGCTTTGTTAAATAACGTTACAGTTATGAAATAGGTTTACATTAGGACAGGTGTCACCATCAACAGACAGAGAAGCATTTTCATGTCAAAGAGAGAATAATTTCATTCAAACAGGAGACTTGTTCTTGTGCCGTCAGCGATTTATGACACAAACAAGCAGATCAGTTGGCCTCCTGATGAAAAGAGATAAAAAAGGCTTCATTCACATCAGCATTGATGACATCATTTTGCATTGTATTGTAAATTACTACACTTCACTGAAGAATATAAAAACAAATTTATATACTATATCTTCATTTGATTGTCTTTTCTAAACAGAAATTGCCTCCACAACGTGGTCCTAGCGACAAAAGTTGCAGACACACAACAATCCTCAATCACAATATTTAATGCAAAACTTGGCAAAAATGGGCATTGCATAAAGGTGTGAGGTCATCCATGCAAACTTTGCTGTGAAAATGTGTGTCTGTGATGCAAATATTATCAGCTGACAATAACAAACACCTAAATACACTAAAATCTAACTTCATTCATTCCAAATCCAATCATTTCTCATGATTTAAATATTTTAGTGCTTAAATTATAATGTAAAAACTGAATCACATTTAGCCTCATGAAATACCTTAATACATATAAAAACAATGGGAAAATCTCAATCAGATGTAAATTGTAAAACTGTTTTTGTTTTTGTTGACTTCCAGGTATACATTCTGATTTGAATATGTACAGGTTCTTCTAAAAAATTAGCATATTGTGATAAAGTTCATTATTTTCCATAATGTAATGATAAAAATTAATTTGTCATATTTTAGATTCATTGCACACCAACTGAAATATTTCAGGTCTTTTATTGTTTTAATAAAAGATTTTGATTTTGGCATACAGCTCATGAAAACCCCAAAATCTCAAAAAATTACATATTTCATCCAAAGTGTTTTAATACCAAAAACGTTTAATACCAAATAATTATGTTCAGTTATGCACTCAATACTTGGTCGGTAATCCTTCTGCAGAAATGACTGCTTCAATGCGGCATGGTGACAATCAGCCTTTGGCTCTGCTGAGTTGTTATGGAGCCCATGATGCTTCGATGAGCCTGAAGCTCATCCAGAGTGTTGGGTCTTGTGTCTCTCAACTTTCTCTTCACAATATCCCACAGATTCTCTATGGGGTTCAGGTCAGGAGAGCTGGCAGGCCAATTGAGCCCAGTAACACCATGGTCAGTAAACCATTTACCAGTGGTTTTCTCAATGTGAGCAGGCACCAGGTCGTGCTGAAAAATGAAATCTTCATCTCCATAAAGCTTTTCAGCAGATAGAAGCATGAAGAGATCCAAAACCTCCTGATAGCTGCTGCATTGACCCTGGCCTTGATAAAACACAGTGGACCAACACCAGCAGCTGACATGGCTCCCCTGACCATCACTGACTGTCGGTACTTGACACTAGACTTCTGGCCTTTTGGCATTTCCTTCTCCCCAGTCTTCCTCCAGATTCTGGCACCTTGATTTCCGAATTACATGCAAAATTTGCTTCTATCCGTAAAAAGTACTTTGGACCACTGATCAACAGTCCAGTGCTGCTTCTCTGTAGGCCAGGTCAGGCGCTTCTGCTGCTGTTTCTGGTTCAAAAGTGTCTTGACCTGGGGAATGCAGCACCTGTAGCCCATTTCCTGCACATCCCTTTGGGCGGTGGCTCTGGATGTTTCTACTCCAGACTCAGTCCACTGCTTCCACAGGTCCCCCAAGGTCTGGAATCGACCCTTCTCCACAATCTTCCACAGGGTCCGGTCACCTCTTCTCGTTGTGCAGCGTTTTCCTTCCCACTGAGGTGCCTTGATACAGACTCTGGGAACAGCCTGTTCGTTCAGAAATGTCTTTCTGTGTCTCACCCTCTTGCTTGAGGGTGTCAATGATGACCTTCTGGATAGCAGTCAGGTCAGCAGTCTTACCCATGATTGCGGTTTTGAGTAATGAACCTGCCTGGGAGTTTTTAAAAGTCTCAGGAATCTTCTGCAGGTGTTTAGAGTTACTTTGTTGATTCAGATGATTAGGTTAACTGCTCGTTCAGAGAACCTTTTCATGATATGCTAATTTTTTGAGATAGGAATTTTGGGTTTTCATGAGCTGTATGCCAAAATCATCAGTATTAAAACAATAAAAGACTTGAAATATTTCAGTTGGTGTGCATTAATGTAAAATATATGACAGTTCAATTTTTAACATTGCATTATGGAAAATAATGAACTTTATCACAATATGCAAATTTTTTGAGAAGGACCTGTATATGGAGCAGACTTAATGCGTTCAGCTGTACCCAATTCAAAGCAAATCTGGATGTTGTTTCTGAACGTCTTCTTACTGCAAACATTCAGTGTGAAAGCTGTTCACACTTCTATCCACAAGACTTCATGAGCAGGAAGAGTGTCTCCATTCAATTCTACAAATCAACATTATCAAACAGAACAACAATGAAGAGCTAAAAACTCCTGGACTGTCTTTTGGTGGAAAACATAATATGAGTGTATCTATGTTTCAGGATATGATGCATATATAAATAATCCATACCATGAGATTGTTAGATCTACACCACCTCACACTGTAGAAAAAACGCTGGTTGTTTGGTTAGTGATGTGTCAGAACCCTTTCACAACTTTAACAACATCACATAACTGTCAAAAAGAACAAGACATCTGCACACCTCCTAGATGTACATTTGTTCTTCTGATAAATTGTTTTTGAAGTAAAAAAGAAAGAAAGAGAGATATTGAGTGATACCACTACTGTAGTAGTCCATGTATCAAAGAAAAAGACAGATGGAGGAGGAGAGCAGAAACATTGCAGGTTCACCAGCAGGGCAACAGCTCTCTTCCTATTCTCCATCACCTATACCCTGGGGGCAGGCAACACAGCACTCCACTATGCTTAAATCTGTCCGTTCCTGTGTGTGTCTTATCATTTCTCACCTTGTGAGGCTCATTTCTTCCAACAAATACTACGTTGTGAGGACCCACTCTTCCTCAAAGGGCCCAAAGTCTGGACCCCATCAAAAGAAGTCCTGTTTGAGGGTTAAGGTTTGATTTAAGACTAAGGTGTAAATAGTCTACATGTACTTGGTAAAGGGTATGTTAAGGCAGGATAAGGCAATAGAAATGTATGAAATACTGAATGGACGTCAATGCAAAGTATTTGTGAGGTTAGGAAGCTGAGGGCGGTGGGGGCTATTCAAATTCAAAAATACTTTATTGATCCCAAAGGGAAATTAAATGTTGTTGTAACTGCAGCATCTGATTATTGAACAGCCCTCCTGTCTCCTGTCCTGCCGATGCTCAGGCTCATGGTGAGCTTTTGATTCCACAGACTCTAACCGCATTTCCAAACTCATGAAGAACCCCACTCTGGCTGGTTCAGAGAAAGGTCTGAACACATTCCGTTCTGTTAAAATGTTTGCGTTGTATGGTAACTGCATTTAGCCATTTTTTAGGGCTTTATTGTTTCTAGTAGCCTTTATTTGTGATTGATCAGACAGGAAGGTGGTTAATGAGAGAGGGAAGACATGCAGTAAAGGTCATCAGGCCAGGACTCGAAGCTGTGACTAGCATATTTACATGGGTCATGCTGTACCCATCCAGCACCTCAGCATTTAATGTATTTCAAAGCTGTTTTGTTCAGGAGCTACAATATAAGTCCCATTACATTCTGGCCTCTGTAATTGGTCTTCTGTGGGTGTATTGTAGGACAATTTCCAATTGGAAAATAGTTAAAAATTGTTCTTTATTTATGAATTGACATGCAGTTTGACAGATTAGGCTCACCAGATACAACCTGTATAAAAGAATGCAAATCAGTCCAAATCAAACTGCTAATATGAAACAACAGCTTATACCCACCTTGGGATAGAGATCCCAAAGTCTGACCCAAACAGAAACAAAACAGAACAAAAGAACGCAATACTGATGTGTACTATGGTGGGACTGTCTTAAAGGAAGGTTGCTATATTTGAAAAAAAAATAAATTGTCAGCATTCCCTCGAAGCCTAAACTTAATTCATACTTGTTTTAAAAAAGACATTACATCCTTCTGCTGGAGGGTCAGGAGATTTCCATGACAGCGAAATTCTTCGTCATGTCAGTAATGAAGTAAAGGCAATAACTTCCATTTGGTTTCAAACAGGTTTTTAGTGAAATCCTCTGGAAAATTATGTTAATCAATTCCAGTGTGATCTGAAGACATTGTCTGTGTTTATTGTTCTTTGTGCATCATTTCCTGCATAAGAAAACCAGCGCTCAGATTCACTCCTTCATTCATTGATTTATAACGCCAGATCTCAGCCTGACTGTAACCTACACAGACTGAAAGTGTTTGGTTCCTGCCCCAACTTGGAGGCTTGATCACAGATTATTCTATTTCACTCATAAGTATTCTTTCATATTTATGAGTAAAGGTTATTATTTCCCAAAAGAAATAATAGTAAAAAATACCCTGAAAGAAAATCTCACCCAGTGCTAACAACAGACCAGCTCTCCTGGACTCTGCATGTATGAATCAATAGATAGTGTAATTTGCTTGTTTTCATCTTTGTATGTTTTTTTTTTCTACCTAATTAAAGACTAGATATTGAATCATTTAATTAGTTCCTTGACTGCATTGATTGGAACATTATTAAGCTCAATGCACCAGGAAGGCCCAAAAAGAAATTGGCAATATAACACCTAAGGAACAAAACCCAACTACTGTTTAACAGAGACATCCCTTGAGAGTGTGAAAACATAAAAACAAACTTAAATCCCCCAGATAGATCCTGAAGGGATTGCAACTGCACAACTTCAACAAAAAACTGTCAGAACAAAAAAAACTTTGTAAGCCAGTTCCAAATGATATGGAGTACAGAGACTGCTCATTTCCATTTGTTTCGATTGTAAATTAGACTAAACTTGACCTCAAATCCTTTTATTTTTTTGAAAAATTCCCAGTTTCACACGAATGGGTATTTCTTACAGTTGTAAATGAAATGTGACTGAGGTTGTTTTTACATACTCTATAGAAATTTCTAATTAGTTCTTTAAGATCCACAAATGAGATGACCTTGTACCTTCTGGGTTGTCAGGGTTGTTTCTGGCTCCTATTTCCTGAAAATCTCTATCTGTGTCGTTCTTGTGCTTGTTAAAACTGACCAAACACAAGAACTCAAAACTTTATTATTCATCTCCACTGACAGTCATTTTGATTCCCTGCTGCCATTTACCAGCTCCTTCATCAAATATTGCCATCTGCTGGTTACCCTAGTTATCGCAATTAACATTTTACTGCACATCCAGGCACGAATAATGCTGGTTCATCAATCTGTTTATGTATGACATTGTGATTAGTTCATTTGAATTTTGTTGCATCATACTTTTGTTTTGCTTTTTCATTTCTGTGATGGGCCAGTCCAGAATGCTTATCTCTCTGTTAAGTTGTCCTTGAAGGTTCTTTAGAAAGCCTTTGTAAAGTTTGGGATGTACTCTAGTGTTTTAGAATCATTATTTTTAAACAAAATGAATGAGATTATGTTACACAGTTTTACTCATTTAAACTTAAGGAAATTACAACGATATGAAGGGTTGTTAAAAGTGCTATTTTGATATTTAGGATCAAGCAGGATAAATTGCTACATCAGCAAAGTTATTGAGGTTTATAGAAAGGTGAAACACATTGATCATTTTATCACAGATTAACTGGAACATGTTAATGATGATGATAATATGCAGACAATGTTATATACTCTATGCTCAGGCAAATACCATTGAACATAAATTTAAAGTATATTGCTCACTGTGTTATAAGCATGTTATATTTCCTATAAGAAGTATAACATTCAGAAGTTCCATGTTGCATATAATAATGAAATGGGAATTCTTTCTAAACTACTCAGATGGGGGATTTCCAGTCGGATGTTTGTAACTGTAGGTGTTTGCACTTTTAAAGCACATTTAAGAATGTTAATGTTCACTTTTATGGATCAAATAGCACTTTGTAAGCACAGTAATTACAGAGTCATAAATCCAACTGTGAGTTGTTCCCGTCGCTCATCCACTCTAAGGAAGCACTGCTTAAACTCAGTGTCTGTAAGCTGATTTATTCTAATTGTACTATTATATTTATATTCTGCTTTTATTTATATATATATATATATATATATATTATATATATATATATATATATATATATATATATAATATATATATATATATATATATTATATATATTTAGAATTTGATTACGTTTTATATTTCATGTTACTTGTGTAGATATAAGTCTGCTGCTAAGGCTTGATTGATTGACACAGAAAACACCTTCCATATTAATGCTGGTTTTCACCAGCAAAACTTCTTGCGTATTCAAACTGAAGGGTGAAGGAAGGAGCACTGACAGGTTGTTTGCTGTTCGGCTCCAGTTCTCAGAGCTGGTCTAACACACCTGACTGAAATGGTGCAATACCTCCTTGGCATGTCAGAATGTTCTGTAGGTGTACTGAACCAGTACTGAACCTTGAGGACTGACTTTGGACATCACTCCCTATGTTCCTTTGTCCTTATGAAACATGTAGTTGTTGGTTTCTTTAGCTGAGTCTATGGTTTTAAAATCTAGAATACCTGAATTCAAATATATTCAAGCAAAACTTTAAGTAGATTTAAAAATATGTTGCTATTTTATTTTATAAAATAAGTATTTTTCTTTATTTTTATTCAGTAGGAGCAGCTTGCAGCTAAATACATAAAACAGATTATCCATGTTAGATACACAGCCAAGCAAATGCCGTTGATCTTCACTAAATAAAGGTTGAACTGGTATTCAAGCGCCCTCTGGTGATTAACACATGCAACTGTGGCTTTGACGTGACTAACTGAAAACATGTTTGTGAACTTGTTTCTATAATAAGATCTAAACGCTTTCTTACATTTAACCATTTACACACAGTATCGCTGGCCATTTCACTACTGAGGAGTAACAGGGGAATACTGTTATTGATCAAGTAAAGACAATAACAACACTCCCATCAGAGGGGTTACGTATCACTGAGGTTAACTGATATCCTGTCTTCATAAATGATAATTTGTAGTATTATTACCTTACTTTATTACTTAAAATTTTTTCTATAAAGCTGTCTGTTATGTATCTCTGATATATTCATACACAATAAAATATTTTTGACAAACTTTGACAATGTTTTATTAATGCTCTTTACAATGCTTTTGCAGCATTAATTATTTAGTTGTGCTACTCAGCTGAGAACTAAATTCAATATGCTGCAAGTCAACAACTTCATGCAATGTGTTGCATTTCTTTAAACAAGAACTTTTTAATCAATTTGACTAATAAACTGAGGTTGACTGCACTGTTTGATAACTAGAATATATTGGATTGAACGTGTGATTGGATTGAATGAAAAATATTGTGAGATAGTGCAATATAAACAAATTGAATTTAATATGCGCAACCAATACAACTGTATCATATACAATGATATAAAATAACATGTAATCCAGCCTTTATATTTATTTAGAACAGGTGTGGTTCTATAGCTTACATGTTTTCAGAAACTAGTGCAATGTGTTTATTAAAGTAAAAGTTGTAACTTGCATGAATACTTTGTTATTTTCTTAAAGCTATGTTCCATCCATCCATCCATCCATTATCTTCCGCTTCATCCAGGTTCGGGTCGCGGGGGCAGCAGCTTCAGAAGGGAGGCCCAGACTTCCCTCTCCAGCCACTTCTTCCAGCTCCTCTGGGGAACCGCAAGGCGTTCCCAGGCCAGCTGAGAGACATAGTCCCTCCAGCGTGTCCTGGGTCTTCCCCCAGGCCTCCTCCCGGTGGGACGTGCCCGGAACACCTCACCAGGGAGGCGTCCAGGAGGCATCCTGACCAGATGCCCGAGCCTCAACTGGCTCCTCTCGACGTGGAGGAGCAGCAGCTCTACTCTGAGTCCCTCCCAGATGACCAAGCTTCACACCCTATCTCTAAGGGAGAGCCCAGCCACCCTGCGGAGGAAACCCATTTTGGCCGCTTCTATCCGTGATCTCGTTCTTTCAGTAATGACCATAGATGAGGGTGAGAACCTAGATTGACCAGTAAATCGAGAGCTTCGCTTTTTGATTCAGCACGATGGACTGGTACAGCGCCCGATTCACGGCAAACGCTGCCCCAATCCGCCTGTCAATCTCCCTTCTTCCCTCATTGGTGAATAAGATCCCAAGATTCTTGAAGTTATGTTGAAATGTGTTTTCATTCAGTCAGATTTAGAAACAGCTTCTCAGCTTTTCAGAAAGAGCTTGAGAAATCCTTCACAGAGATGAAGGAATCATGTCCAGCAACAAGCATACAGTGATCAACAGCAGGCAAAGCAGCAGCACATGTGGCCAGAGACAGGAGGCAGGACTTGCTTTTTATCTTGTAGTTGCATTTACCAATCAATGAAAGCCAATTACAAAAAAAAAATCACAAAGTTTGATGTAAAATTATTTTATGTGTTTACACTAACAGAGTTCCCAAAATAATAATGAAGTATAATGTGACTGCTAAAACTAGAAAACATGACTTCACACACAACATTAAATCAGCTGAGGAATGACTTGGAATTTATGACGATTTCTGTAAGTACAGGAGGACTCTAGAAAATCCACAGCACTAAACGGCCTGTATAAAGTTAGATGACTCTAAGGCATTTTACACTACATTGAGTCATTCATGAGTCATGGTGAACTGCATTGTACAGCTACCCTGGGACGGTTTGACAAAGGTCAGGCTGCCATGCACTAGCACCACCTGTTGGGCCCTCTGACCACCAGCAGCAGTCAAGGAGGAAGTGTCTTCTTGACCAAAGACACAACGATGGAAACTGCATTTTTAATAATCTGGAGATAGAAATACTGTTTTTTTATATTTATAAAATAAATTTGAAGGCCTGAATATTAAGCATGTTGAACCTTTAATGTAGTAAGCTGCTTTCCCTGGTATATAGTTCTGTATACGTACGTTTTAGAAGTGTCTAAAAAGTATCTACCTGTTTAATTGTGACCCGGTTATAAAGCTACAGACAAAGCAGACGAACAAAGCACTGAAATACTTTTTCATATTATTTGTAATTAAGATTCCATTCAAAGCTACTTTATTGATCCCAAATGGACTTATATTAATCGCAATGGAGTTGGGGTTGAAGCCATTGTCATCTAGACAAAGCAGGTAGCAACACAGTTCAGTCTGATTAAACTGAATCAATCACTTACAGGCAGGTTGTAATTGCATGTCCATTGTTTGTAGATTGTTTAATTAATGTTGTAATTGCAATTACAATTGATTTTGTATAATTGTACAGTCTATGGGGCTCCACAGTGGCACAGTTGGTAGAGCTGTTGCCTTGCAGCAAGAAGGTTCTGGGTTCATTTCCTGGCCCCGGTTTTTCTGCATGGAGTTTGCATGTTCTCCCTGTGCATGCATGGGTTTTCTCCGGGTACTCCGGTTTCCTCCCACAGTCCAAAAACATGACTGTCAGGTTAATTGGCCTCTCCAAATTGCCCCCAGGTGTGAGTGTGTGTGGTGTGTGTGTGTGTATGGTTGTTTGTCCTGTGTGTCTCTGTGTTGCCCTGCGACAGACTGGCGACCTGTCCAGGGTGAACCCTGCCTCTTGCCCGGAACGTTAGCTGAGATAGGCACCAGCAACGCTCCCGACCGCACCAAGGGACAAGGGTGTAAATGCATAAAATAATACATTGGTTATAGCATTAAAATGGCTATAACCAATGGTTTACTCCACACCATTGGCTCCCATCAATCTTTTGCCTACACCCTGACTGGATGGATGGTTTAAATCCTAAATTAGGAATATCTTCACCAGAAAAATGTTACCTGTTTAAAGAAGTGGAACAGAAAATAGGCAGATGACTCATGAAAACCAACTACTGAATGTAATGTTGTGTCCTTGTATAAATTTCAGTTCAAAAAATGTATGTACTAATCTGTAGTTAGTGCAAAATCACGGAGTTAAATCCAAAGTTTGCGTCAGTATTTTTTGGCCACTGGATGGCAATGCTGTGCAAGTTTTTGAATTGTGTTCTTGCTGTTCTGTTTAGTTCAGAGGTGTCCAGCCCTTAGGGACATTTTAATGTTGTCTCTGCTCCAACACAGCAGATTGAAATAGTCCAATTACTTCCTGAGCATGTCATAATGTTCTATAGAGGCCTGCCAACGATGAGAGGCTGGGCCCAGTCTGTTCTGGGCAGACTGGGCCCAGCCTCTCATCTGTAGAGTCTGTTCTGGTTGTGTGTTGCATGCTAGGAGAAGGGTACGTTTATTTGTACGTTTATTTGTAATAGTATGTTTATTTGTGCTTATATTTAAACCTATCTATTTTTTTAAGATATTCAAAATGACTGATTTCTAAATCAGACTACTTTTCTATTTCCGGTCAAGATTGTTAGGATTACCAAAATTGTTTTGATTAGCTATACATGCCAGAATAATAAAAGCTAGGGGGACTTTAAATACATTTTAATTGTTCTTGGCAGTGTTGGCTTTTCAACTCTAATACTCAAAGATACACTATCATAAGAGATGTGGTTAAAGAAATATTCCAAAAAGTGTTATTACATGAACATCACATTTTGCATATTTAATCCTTCCACAAACTTCTCACAATAAAGTGCTGAAATTGTGACCTGTTCCTCCAGTCACAGTGGATATGACCAGGTCAGTGTTCAAAAGAAGCCCACCTAACCTAACTGTCTCTCAAAAGAGGAGAGGGGGAGCGAGAGCCTGCAAACAACGCAATATCCGGTGGAGCTGTTGGCGGGCAGAAAGGGGTTGGTTGTGTATGTTAGCAACGCAGTTCAGGCTATTGTGTGATTGAGTTGCGAATGCAAAGACAGTCTCCTTTAAAACTAGCTTGGATACTTTTAGGTTTTTGTTCTTTTTCGCTGTTTAACCCGTCGGCCTGTTATTTGTCCTCAGAACATTAATACATATCGGTCTTTTCACTTCGGCCTGCTGCTAGCCGGACAAGCGCTCCGAAGGTTTCTGCAGAAAGGTAAGGCTCGTGTTTGTTAGCTAAGCTAGAGCGAGCAGAGCACGCCAGCCATGTTGCCCTCAAGATGCTGTTAGCAGGCCGACCTTCTCGTTTATATGCACGCGTTGTGAGCTGCAGTTTACTGAGCTCTGAATGATAGTGAGCAGTTTCGCCCCACTGTTGGCTCATTTCTCCTGTACGCAACCTGTCGGGCTGAGCTGGTGAAGCACGAGGCTTTCAATGTGGGTGCAAACGGAATGGAAAACGACGTGCAACATGTTGGTTGTTGGCTTTGTGACCGAGGGACGATGCATGTTTTAAAACGTAGAATATGCCTCATATGTTTGCATTGCTGGTTGCTGCAGTCAGTGTGCATCAACTTTCTCGGTGTTTTCCAGCTGCGTCAATCACGCTCCTCCAGTCCGAGGCATGGAAGGCATTTTATGGAAAAGACGCGTCTCTAAACGCTTGTGACATTAATTTCGCGCTGAACAGTGTGTATGGAGCATATTGTATTTTTTTCTATAAAACTTCTATTTAAAATGTATGCCATACGGTAGCACAGCTGCAACCCTCATAAATCCGGGCCTGCTACCCAAAGTTCGGTAGTTGTACCTCAAATGGCTTCACTTTCAAAAAGTCTTTTTATATGTAAATAGCAGAAACATTTGGTTTAAGCGTTCGTGTGCGTAACTTTTTTTTTCTTCAAAGCATCTGAGTTTCTACTGTAAGATGTCCCGCCTGCTGGTTCTCCAACCCAGCGCACTGACTTTGATTCCTTCCTTCGCCTCTGACTCTGATTGTTTTGTCCTCCTTGAGAATTCAGACCTTCCCTCTGATGCAAATGTAATCATCAGCACCAGTCTGCTGCAGATCTGATTGGTCCTCTCACAGAAGTCCAGGATGCATGTTCAGTATTCAGTGCTGAAACTCCCAGCCTCAGGTCTGGCGCCAGACTTGCAACGGTTACACAAAAGCAGAGTAAAGCAAGGAGCTTGAAACAGTTTTATCATGAACATCTGCATTTTTCAAGCTGGTATCTAAATGAATGGTATCACCAGAAACAGAAAAACGATTTTCTTCACCTTCAGCAAAAATAATTAAGGTTGTTTTAAATCGTTAGAATAGTATTTTCTTGATCAGCAGTACCTTTGTTGTTATGCATTTCAATTAGGGCTGGGCGATATACTCGATGTACGCGATCATTTCAATTTACAATAGTCAAAATGGCTATACAGGGTTTCCCCCAGAAAACCTGCTAAGGCGGCGGGGGAGGGGGGGGGGGTGGCGATTCAATCAGGGGTTTTCCCCGACTGGGAGCTTAACGCTGAATGTGACAGGCAGCCAATCAGAAAGCGAGGATTCTCCGCCTGCTTTGGAGGGGAATCACAAACAGCTGAAACAGCAACGCTAAGCCTGGCGGTGGGGCTTGTAATACACTGGGGAAACCCTGCTATATATAGCCAACTACTAAGTATAAATTATTAAAATAATAAAGGTTCGCTATCTAATTCACTGAGTATGATTTATGAATGCATCACTAGTCCCTCCCAACCTGAAAATTTTCTACCAATCACACTGAGCAGAGAAATCAAACAACATGATGACAGCAGACCTGAGTGAGTGAAGTTGCCCCCACACACACACACACACACACACACCTTCATCAAATCAAACAAAATGGGTGTGAAACGTTTGTGCAGCAAAATTGTTTGTTTGTGCCACTATCATTTTAAAGATATAAAGAAAGTTGGATTTCATAAAAGGTCTGGTTGACCTTTTGACCTTTACACTTTCATTAATATCTTCAAAGCCAAAGCAGCAAGAACAAAAAAATTTGCTGCACAGACCAGCACAAATGTAACCGAGTTGATTGACACCCATTTTGTCTGGTTTAAAGAAGGTGGGGGGTTGGGGGATGGTTGACCTTGGAAGACCTCTAGAAACATTTCTTTATATCTTTGAAATGATAGCTGCACAAACGTAGCACAACGTTTGACACCAATTTTGTCTGATTTGAAGAAGGTGTGGGGGCCAACTTCACTCAGGTGACAGCGAGAGTTTGAGGCGAGTGGTGAATGAGACAGTAACTGAAGACTAATCAGATGAACTAGTCTAGTTCCGAAGAGAAACAGCGCTGGATCAATTACTTTGCAGTAGTTTGGATTCTATATGGAAGATGTCGAACAAAATGAGGTAATTTGCAAAACATGTTGCCAGAAAATCTGTACCGCAAATCCCATTCCCCCCCCCACACACACAATCAGACTGCTCTTTTACATGCCGTTTATAGCTGCGCTGCCGCGGTAGAACTAGTCCGTTAAAGTGAAACCTGTAGGTATGATTCATTTAATGCTACGCAATGGGAAAAATAACTCAAAACTACTCATTTTTTTTCTCTCTCTGTTGGTTTTACAATACATGCAGAATGGTTGCCATAGCAACTGACAACAACACAACTTTACGTTTCAGGTTCAGGACCAAAAGCACTCAAACATTAGCTTACGTTGTACAGAACATTCAGTTTGTTACAGATTTCGGTTTTTAGGCTTGATGTGTATTTTGCAATTATTAATGAGTTATCACTCTGGTAGACTAGCCACCGCTGCTATTAGCCATGCTAACACAGCGGTGGTTGATTAGCTAATTGAAACACCTGCTTCACTGATGATTTGTCAGTTTGTGTGTAGGTTGCCTTTTTTTATTTTTAAGCTGAACCAAAACACACCTTATTCCACAGCACATCTACAGGTCCTTCTCAAAGAATTGACATATTGTTCGTTATTTTCCATAATGCAATGATAAAAATTAATCTGTCATATTTTAGATTCATTGCACACCAACTGAAATATTTCAGGTCTTTTATTGTTTTAATACTGATGATTTTGGCATACAGCTCATGAAAACCCAAAATTCCCATCTCAAAAAATTTGCATATTTCATCTGACCAATAAAAGAAAAGTGTTTTAATGCCAAAAAAGTCAACCTTCAAATAATAATATTCGGTTATGCACTCAAGACTTGGTCGGTAATCCTTCTGCAGAAATGACTGCTTCAATGCGGCATGGAGGAAGTCAGCCTGTGGCTCTGCTGAGGTGTTATGGAGCCCATGATGCTTCGATGAGCCTTAAGCTCATCCAGAGTGTTGGGTCTTCCGTCTCTCAACTTTCTCTTCACAATATCCCACAGATTCTCTATGGGGTTCAGGTCAGGAGAGCTGGCAGGCCAATTGAGCCCAGTAACACCATGGTCAGTAAACCATTTACCAGCCCATTTAGCCCATTTCCTGCACATCCCTTTGGGCGGTGGCTCTGGATGTTTCTACTCCAGACTCAGTCCACTGCTTCCACAGGTCCCCCAAGGACTGGAATCGACCCTTCTCCACAATCTTCCTCAGGGTTCGGTCACCTCGTCTCGTTGTGCAGCGTTTTCTGCCACACGTTTTCCTTCCCACTGAGGTGCCTTGATACAGACTCTGGGAACAGCCTGTTCATTCAGAAATGTCTTTCTGTGTCTCACCCTCTTGCTTGAGGGTGTCAATGATGACCTTCTGGACAGCAGTCAGGTCAGCAGTCTTACCCATGATTGCGGTTTTGAGTAATGAACCAGGCTGGGAGTTTTTAAAAGCCTCAAGAATATTTTGCAGGTGTTTAGAGTTACTTTGTTGATTCAGATGATGAGGTTAACTGCTCGTTCAGAGAACCTTTTCATGATATGCTAATTTTTTGAGAAGGACCTGTATATGTTTGTCAACTGGCCTACTTCCCTCTCCCTCGCTATTTTTTTCTTTGTTAAAACTTATTTCTCACCTTGTCATCTAGTCAGTGTAGACAGTTCATAGCAAAATACTGCATCACTTTTTATATGAGCTTACATTTAAGCCTAGCAGAGAAATGGAAGCAGAAAAATATATCAGGATATTAGATTTTCCTCATATCCCCAGCCCTAATTTCAACTGCGTGAACTGAGGAAATTCCCACAACACCTTTAGCAGGTCAACAGTAGATCACTGTTCTACATCACAAAACTTGCATGTTTTCTGTTGTCTACAAAAAGTCCTCTTCAGACGTCAAACTGGCGACCGTAGCAAAGAAGAGCAAGAAGGCTGAGGATGAGGAGCAGCCGGCGGCTCCTGCCCCAGCAGCTGCAGCGGCAACGGCCACCACGGCAACAGAGGAAGCACCTCCGGTAGAAGCAGCAGCAGCTCCAGCCGCAGTGGCAGCTCCTGCAGAGGAGGAGGAAGAAGAGGAGTATGTGGTGGAAAAGGTTCTGGACCGCCGTGTGGTGCGGGGCAAAGTCGAATTTCTGCTGAAATGGAAAGGCTTTTCAGAGTAAGTATAACCTGCTCAAATACTGGATGCTGCTTTTTGTCCTGGGTGGATCTAGCACCACCTTTGAAATGAAGCTCCCCCTCTGAGCTGCCACCTCACAGAGCAGCCCTCCTCCAGTCAGCACCTTTAGACTTGCAAGCATTAACTAGCAAACACCTTTTGGAACTGCTGAGTTCATTACAGCAGATACTTCTTGTGAAATGCTGGTTAAACATCAATAAAGGGTAAATAGAAGAGCCATGTTGTGATGGTTTCCTTCAGCTTCAGAAAGAGCAGGAGTTTCTTAAAGAGACAGAGGCCTAATTTGTTGTGGTATCTTATGAAAATCATCTCAAAAACAATCGAGGATCTGAAGCCAGCGGCGCTGATGATCGTTCATGTTTTATAACTCCTTCTGTCCATGAAGCTGTTTAACGGAAGCTTCCAGTCGGCTCACTGTTTCTGTGTTGCATGTGCGATGTCACATTGCCCTGATAGAGCTTTCTCAAAGTCAGATTTTCCTGAACTTTTTACCATTATATGCATTAACCTGTTGAGTTATTCATCAGGATTTTTTATTATTATGATTGAAAATGTTGAAGGATTGACTTAAACATTTTTTTCAGCATGTTTTGATGTAAAGTGCAAAAAGTATCAATTTCCGCTTGGCAGTTTCAGTAAAGTCTCTTAGATGAATTGTTCTATTTTTAAAATCTTGCCGTTTATAGATTAACACATTTATATCAAACTACTATTGCCTGGGTTATTGGTGTCTGCCACAAACTTTCTGTAGTCATCAAAAAGTTATGTATACTGTTTGATTTCCTGGCATGATTGCAGATTTACAAGTCTTCTGGGAGAGTGACTTGGGAATTTTGGAACGTTATTTCAGAGACATCCGTGTCTTAAGTAATTATTTCTGTATTCATCTGTTTAGCGAGGACAACACATGGGAGCCGGAAGAAAACTTGGACTGCCCTGACCTGATTGCAGAGTACATGCAGAAACATAAAGAGAGAGAGGAGAAGAAGAAGGAGAGTAAGAGAAAAGCTTCCAGCGAGGCGTCTGGAGATGCAGAGGAGCGGGCCAGCAAGAAGAAAAAGGAGGAGGTAATTTATTTATTAGCTCCAGAGCAAGATGGCATCTGCTGTTCAGGTTCGTGCTGTTTAGCACGACCTGGCACCTGCTCACAGTGCCAAAACCACTGGTATTACTGACCATGGTATTGCTGTGCTCAATTGGCCTGCCAACTCATTTGCCATTTCATCCTTTTGTTCTACAGCTTATGCTTTTGTTCTCCTTGTCTCTGTTGTACATTTAATCTAGTATGCCGGTCCTTGGACAGTTTCCCAGGATTTTTACCTCAGAGACCATCTAACTCAAACATGTCAAACTCAAGGCCCGGGAGCCAAATCTGGCCCATTGTAGCTTTTTATGTGGCCCTCTAGAGAAGGCCTGTCACAATAACAAATTTTGCTGAGCAATTAATTGTCTAAGAAATTATTGCAATAAAAATAATATTGTTTCAAGACCTTTTGACACCGATTTAATGGAAATGACTAATAATGCATGCTATTTCCTGACATAGATAGATACTAGGGATGTGCCGATCAGGTTTTTTTTTGTTTGCCGATACCGATCACCCCCTGAGGGACGATCCCCGATACCGATCTCATAATTATTATTTATTTTTTATCATAAACACTACTGTTACATTATGTGGAAAAAGGAACCATAAATTCACCTTAATTTTGACAAAAACTTGTTTTTAATAACTTTTTCCAAGAAGAAAACTAAACAAAACAGATATTGTGCAAATTGAACTGCTATCAATAATACTATCTTTAACAGACTGATAACATATGAGGCTCTGAAGAGGCTAAATAATGCAAAGAGCCAAAATAAAATCTCTCAACATTGCCACAAAGTTCAAGTATAAAACTTAACATTCAAAGGAAAATACAGGATCCATTACAACAAACAATCCAGAGTTACTGAATGAAAACTTCCTGTTAGCATAGCGGCTAGCTGGTTACTGCTAGTTCTGATTGGCTGTTTCTGACTGAGCGGAGTAACAGGGAGGAGATCGATTATTTTTTTAGAGATTATCTGTCTCATGTTAGGACAGCGAAAGTTTTAATACGTATGTAAAATTTATTTTTCTTAGGTTAGATGCTGCAGCTTTAAACAGGTTCGGTGGAGCAGAAGCGGCTCCGTCTGTCAGATATTACTACCTGTAGCGGAGCAGCAGTTCAACAGCAGAACCAGCGTTTTACATCGCAGCTCGAAGTCTTAAATAATTTTGCAGGTTAATTGTTTAGCTTTCTGACCGTAATCCTAATCCGGGTGAGTGTTTGTAGCTGTGCTGCTTTACCTGCTGTCTGATCCTCCATGTCTTTTTTACTGCATTGAGACTCGATGTAGCAAAACTCTGTAAAGTATGGCTACATTGTTTTTATGTCTATTAGCTTCGTTGTGTTGATACATTTTGACCTGCTTCAATTTTCCGCCGCAACACGCAAACTTCCCCATTCACTCACTGCGTTATAGTTCCACATCGCTTAGGATTTGTAGCTGCGCGTTTGCGCAGTTGAAGGAAAGAGAGACCAGCTGGACAGACAGGCTGGGAAATGAGATGCAGGTGATCGGTATCGGTAACAAGAGCCAATGATCGCTGATCACAGATCATGCACTTTTTCACGAAAATCAGCACACCTCTAATAGATACACTTTATTTTCAAAAGAACACATAACACTGGAACTAATAAACTAAATAAATAAAACAACTAAAACCAAAAATAAAATGTATTCTCAGTCTCCATGAACAAAAAACTTACTTGAATAAAAACTAAACAACATAAAGCCAAAGTGGAAATAAATACTGAGCAGTAAAATGGCAAATAATAAAAAATCACATTTAACATCATACATTAGTGTAAATAATGTAACAATTCCTGATGAACACCTTGTTGTTCTGCAGCAGCCACAGCCTCTGCAGAGAACTTCTCTGGATTCCTTCACTGGTAATCTCCTGCTGTGACTGTATATTATCGAAATCAGTCCACTGCAGAACATTTGCTTGTCTCTGACAAACTAACATTTTTGTCTATATAATTGTTGGGCATCTATTTCTCCGTCTGAGTTGCTGCCTGTGAGTCATGCCATGCATGTGATGTGTCTGTTCTGCTGACAGGGAGACAAGGCCAGAGGTTTTGGCAGAGGCCTGCAGCCTGAGAGGATTATTGGAGCCACCGACTCCAGCGGAGAGCTGATGTTTCTAATGAAGTGGTGGGTTCTCACATATGCTTTCCTCCTGCACTACTCATAAACACTCAAAGATTCTAGGCCTTCTGATAAAGTCACATTTCACCTAAGATGTTTTACGCTTTACCAGGCAGTTTAATTAAGCCGTCAGTGTTTCAACACTTGTTGCATTTTATCCAAACCCCTATAAATGTTGGGGTTCACCAACAGTTGGCTGTGTAACAATCCTTTTCCTCATGCTATTCCCCGCTAACCTTTGGGTTCTAGTAGGAAGTTCTGAGGAACGTTGACACAAAGCTCAGTCAGCAGCAAGTTGCAGAGGAAACGGTCTTTATTGTCCCACTGGGGGCAAAATTCAGTGGTAACGGCAGCATTAAGATATGGAGGGTGAAAGTTCCAAAAGTATTGAAAATATGCAACATAAAAAAACAAGATTACCAATAATAAGATTAATATACACTACAATGTTATAATATAACATAAAATACTGTGAACGTATTGGAGAAATAATCATGATCCAAGAGATGTGCAATTAAGTGACTTTTTATCTTCTAATTTTCATAATGTGTATTGAACATTTAAAGGGTCAGAATTATGTAAAGCTGATTTTTTTTTTTTTCAAGCAATTATGTTATACTTTATACTCATAAAAAACATGCCTGGGTTGTTAACTTGATTCTTTACCAGGCAGTTTACCAGGCAGGTTTGAGAAATTCTTTCATCTCCATGTTCATCCAGCTGTTCAAAACTCCTACGAGATGCAGCTCCTCATCTAAGCTGCAGCTTATCAGAGCAGCCGTCCTCCACAATCCCCCCACTCTGCTCCTTCAGACTAGCCAGCAGCAATTGGCAAACATCTGGTGAATCTGTTCACTTGCTGAGCTCATTATAGGAACTACTTCACAGAGCAACAATGATAAAAACTTTAAAGGGTTAATAGATGAGCCATTTTATGACTTTCTAAAGAGAGAGCTTCAGAAAGAGACAGGCCACAATCTCAAGGTGTTAAATTACAAAGTTGAATTTTTTTAAGTCATATTTGATATTTTTATAACAAATGAAGGTAACATAGTTACTTGATTGTGCTATAAAACGGCAGAGTGTGGCTGGAAAACGCATAATGCTGGCCCAACTAGTCTAAAAACAACAAATTTTCACTTCTGTTTGATCCAAATTAAGTCAGCAGCTCCATCAAGCCCTCCAGGGCTTCCGGGCCCCCATAAACACTAATATTTTAAAATGGACCACAGATGCATAAATGTAACACTTGTTTATTGAGATTATCAATGCTGTTAAATTTGATTCAGTTGTTTAGGCATACATAAATGATTTTAAATTGTTTAACATTTAAATACAAGATTTTAAGGAGCTGGCAAGTTTACTTTGTAAAACTTCAAAGAACAATATTCAAGTTTGTTTTGTTACCATAGCAACAATCTGCTGTGAGTTTAATCTTTGAATTTACAAATACAATTTAGTAAACTGCGATTATAATGTATTGCTTTTTAGGCTGGCCAATTAAACTCCCTTCTCCCATATTTCACTAAATCTAACACAGAAGCTGTTAGAGCTGCTGATATTTTTAGCAACAAAAGGGGCCCCTAAGTGAAATTCTGCTCATCCACCCTTGGACCAGCCCTGCATGATGAGTAAATCCGCTGCACTGCGCAGAAATGGACAACAAAAGGGAGATTTAATTCAATGCTGCTAATGTGGCTTTAATAGCTCTTCTATTTCGTGCCTGTTGTGTTTTTAATAAGCGCCACAGAAACTATTCTGGTTGGTCGAGTTTATGGGACGAGTTTCTCAGATCTCCGTGTGGCCGCGCGCATTAACTCCATGTAAACAATGCATTTGATATGGTTTGATGCATCGTGTAACTGGAAAAATAATAATAATAAAATAATATAAAATCAACCTAATGCGTGAAAACTCAGCGAGCTGAAACTGCATGATGAGGTTAGCGCTGCTCGTTATCCACAAACGTTCCGGCCAACCGGGACCATAGACATAAACTTTACAGGGAAGACAGACACAGAGTCACATGCTGGGCAGCGTGTTGAGATGTAAACGCCGCATATAATTGTTCGTTCACAAAGATAAATCTTTTTCACCGCTCCACAATGCAATCTCTGGATTCGCTACAAGTTATTCCTGCGGTTCACATTGAGCTGTGTAACCAGAGCTAACGCGGCGGGTTTTAAAGTCTTACTTAGAGTTCTCCAAAGGATCATAATTACTCACAGTAAGTTGATGTAAACATCCATACAGGTCAGACTGTGTCCAGTTTGAGTAAAAGGAGGCGCGTGCGATCCGCGCTGAGGTAAAGCAGCAACAAAGCGCAGAGGCGCCAGCTGTATGATTGGTCTGCGCTGTCAGGTTTATAGTTAATGCATTTAAACCTATCTATTATAAACCTATCCTGTAGGAATACATCTGCTCTGTATATATTATATAAAAAAAAAAAAATTCCCTTCTCACCCTCTGCGGGTGGTCTCTCTCTTTTCATCCTCTGAGCTCGGGTCCTCTACCAGAGGCCTGGGAGCTTGAGGGTTCTGCGCAGTATCTTGGCTGTGCCTAGTACTGCACATTTCTGGACTGAGATGTCTGATGTTGTTCCTGGGATCTGTTTTAGCCACTGCTCCAGTTTGGGGGTGACTGCCCCGAGGGCCCCGATGACCACAGGCACCACTGTGGTCTTCACCTTCCAGTTCTTTTCCAGTTCCTCCCTGAGGCCCTGGTATTTCTCCAGTTTCTCATGCTCCTTTTTCCTGATGTTGTAGTCACTTGGTATAGCTACATCCACCACAACGGCTTTCCTCTGTTCTTTATCCACCACCACAATGTCCGGTTGGTTCGCCATTACCATCTTGTCTGTCTGGATCTGGAAGTCCCACAGGATCTTAGCTCGGTCATTCTCCACCACCTTTGGGGTGTTTCCCACTTCAATCTCGGGGCTTCCAGTCCATATTCTGCACAGATGTTCCTGTACACTATGCCCGCCACCTGGTTATGTCGTTCCATGTACGCTTTCCCTGCCAGCATCTTGCACCCTGCTGTTATGTGCTGGACTGTCTCAGGGGCCTCCTTGCACAACCTACACCTTGGGTCTTGTCTGGTGTGGTAGATCTGAGCCTCTATTGCTCTGGTGTTTAGGGCCTGTTCCTGTGCAGCCAGGATGAGAGCCTCTGTGCTGTCCTTGAGTCCAGCTTTGTCCAGCCATTGGTAGGATTTCCTGATATCAGCCACTTCAGTTATTTGTCGGTGGTACATCCCATGTAGGGGCTTGTTCTCCCATGATGGAACCTCTAGCCCCTCATCTTGTGTTCCCCATTGCCTGAGACATTCGCTGAGCATATCGTCCGTTGAGGCTTTGTCCTTGATGTATTTATGAATCTTGGATGTTTCATCCTGGACAGTGGCTCTCACACTCACTAGTCCTCTGCCTCCTTCCTTACGGCTCGTGTACAGTCTCAGGGTGCTGGATTTGGGGTGGAACCCTCCATGCATGGTTAGTAACTTCCGAGTCTTAACATCCGTGGCCTTTATCTCTTCCATTGGCCAGCTAATTATTCCGGCAGGGTATCTGATTACTGGTAAGGCATAGCTGTTTATTGCACGGATCTTGTTCTTGCCATTGAGCTGGCTTCTCAGGACTTGCCTTATTCGTTGGAGGTATTTGGCTGTGGCTCCTTTCCTTGTGACCTCGTCGAGGTTGCCATTTGTTTGTGGTATTCCCAGGTACTTGTAACTGTGCTCTATGTCTGCTATTGTTCCTTCTGGGAGTGAGACCCCTTCTGTGCGGACGACCTTCCCTCTCTTTGTAACCATCCGACCACACTTCTCTAGTCCGAATGACATCCCAATGTCATTGCTGTATATCCTGGTGGTGTGGATCAGTGAGTCTATATATATATATAGATGTGTGTGTATATATATATATATATATATATATATTAGGTGTGTAGCGATAAAATTTAACAATATGATATTCTGGTCACGATACAATATGTATCACAATATTTGTTGGGCGATACAAGTCGCTACGATTCAGTGCATTTTTACGATTTTCTGAAAGATTTTAGAAGGACAGAGTTATTTTGTGTTCCATAGACTTGAATTTAGTTAACTGAAAACTGATTAAAAGCACCAACTACACAATACCTGACTCTGATTGGACAGTCTTAACAGTCTGCAGCTGGACAAAATGAAAGATGCAGTGAGAGAATTGGTTTCTGTAATTCATGTGGATTTGACATAAAGCTCAAAAGTTTAAACGGTAATCCAAGAGTAGAGTGGGGAGATTATCAGCCTCTGTAGACTCTCAATATGCAAATGATTGCACTTATGTTTTTTCTTTTGGACACTGTGGTTGCATTTTGGAGTAAAAATGCAGCCACAAATGCAGTCTTTTGGACTATGGGGGAAAGGGCTTTTCTACCTTGGCTCCCAGAGTTAGCCGTGGCTGGAAGCTGCTTTCTTCTAACTGCTAAAGTAGAGGCTCCGCCTCACCCCGTAGTGATCGACTCCCTGCAGCTACGCGGCGCCGCTATTCCCCTGCTTGGATCTCTGAGTAGTTGGCTCTCAGACTTCTAGGATCTCATAGTTCTCTCAGTCTCTGATACTCTTTGTCGGTTGCTAATAAGAATGATCGATCAGTCATTGTTATCATGGCAATCCTCACTGGGCCGCGGATTCCGGCTGGGGGTTTTTCCTCTTTGTCTTCTTGCTCAAAACACAGCGCCGCTGCTGCTGACCGCTTCGGGTGTTATCAACCCATGTTCATTCTTCAGGTAATCCTTTATATACAGAACAGAAACCGCTAAGCTAAAAACTAATTACGAAGTGAAGGCTACCAGTCGAAATTTGCATTAATTTCGCGATCTCACTGCTTTTGCAGCTGCTCCGTTCGCGCCGCTACTCCGTTCCGCTTCTCCATTCTGTTTTTCTTTCATGGTTACTTGCGCAACTTTACTTCGTTTCCCAGCAATAAAACCCAGCCCATCATTATTTATTGAAGATTTTACATTTCCAAAAACACAGGAATCTAATGTTTCATTTCGTTTTGTACGTTTGGAAGCTTATTCCCTCTCACATAATTGGAAAAGCCGGGGGATGCGTCGCTTTTGGCATTTCTCTGACATTCGGAAAAATATGGTTTTACTAATTTTAGCATAACTCCGTTATACTTGGCCTATTAACACAATTTAAAAACTGGTGTGTAGTTTATAATGTGCACTTTAAGCTCAAGTTGAAAGTGATACTGAGGGGGGCGGAGTCTTGATGCTACGCTGTAACAAACTAGACGTTAAAAAGAACTATAAGGCTATCGACCCCTATGGTTTAACGGATCGATACTCGCAGATGAAAAATCAATACTTTCAGAGGGTGGAAAATATCGATATATCGTTGAATCGATTTATTTATACAGCCCTAATATTTATATACACCAATGAAGTGGTAAATAAAAGCTAGACTGTCATCCAGATTTAAAAGTTCAGAAAATGTGAAATACTTTAGAGTGCTTTTTTGTATTTTGCTTTGTAAGTGGAACTCTGGTCATGATGTCTCTTCTATTCAACAGCTTCATTAATTCAAGTTTACCTGAAAGAAAGTATCAGTGTTTCAAAGTCTATTTAACCCTAGAACCTGACAATCTTTCTTCTTCTGAAACTGAACAGGAAGAACTCTGATGAGGCGGACCTCGTACCGGCCAAAGAAGCCAACGTTAAATGTCCGCAGGTAGTGATCTCTTTTTACGAGGAACGCCTCACATGGCACTCTTACCCCACAGAAGAAGAGGAAAAGAAGGAGGAGGAAAAAAAGGACTAGTGGATGAGGGGAGGTACAAACGGGGTGAAGAGGAAGTCTTGCGATGCAGGGCAGGAAATCAGCTCCCCACCAGTTGACTGTTAACTTTCAGTGTCTCTGACATCCTACAGTGTGAGGATCAGCAGCTGTCAGTGGAAGTAACAGAAAATCTGTCTTCCTGCCCTGTAAGGACTCAAGTCCTGAAAAGATATTCCCACTCGTTAGCGGTTGCAGCGGTTCGTTTCCAGCAGGTGTGTTTGACGTCTGCGTTTTGTTCTGTCCCCTTACCATGAATGTGTTGTGCCTTCAACAAGTATTCTTCCAGACCGCCAAGAATCCAATGGGAAAGAAAAACAAACACGGTTAAACATTAAGTTCAATGTTTGGTTTCGGATGAAGTTCCTCTCTCCCCAAAGTGTTGAGCTGATGGTGATAGTGGTGGTGATGATGATGATGATGATGATGATGGCAGCCGCAGCAGAAAGAATCAGATGGGTGGGAACTTCTTTTAAACAATAGGAAAACAGTGAATTTTCCAACATAGACAGAAAGCTGTTTTTCCCTTTCCGTGACTCTCACTCAGAAACATTGCTGATCTGACCCACCAATATTTTACTCTAGAGTTTCAGTGAAATCATCTTTTTTTTGCCTTTTGTTTTATTGTCTGAGGTAAACCGCACTGTAACAAATTGGACTTCACTAGAATTAGGGTATGGCTTGTATTATGCTGAAAACTTCCTTCAGAAAATGGTTCTTCTTCACTTCTACCGCATTTCACATCTGTTTTCTAGGTTATAAAATCTTAGCATGGACTGCTGGGCAACTCAACTATTCCTCATCTATTCTCAGTTGCCAGGCGGTTTTTAAAATGCTCAGCATACAGAGGAAATTACCGTCTCACTTCTTTGTTGTTCTCCACCAAAGCTTTCCTATTATGTGTTAACTGTAGCCCAGCTGTGCATTTCTATGTATACTGAAATAGTGTTGTAGCTTTCTTTTGTTAGCACATTTAGATTGGATAGATTTTTTTTTCCATCTGTTTTCTTCCTGCTTGTCATTTGTTAGGAGCCATGCTGTTTTAATAAAGATTTGCTATATAACTATCCATCCTGGCTCAACTGAAAACTGACTTAGTTTCACAAATTTAACTTGTTCAGTTGTTGGTGCTTTAGTTATATTTCTGCACTGCATCTATCAGCATTTTAAATATAATTTCCTACATTTTAACCAAATACCCTCTGCAGAGGTAACAAAACTTCATTTGTGCTATTTTTTTTTCCAGATATCTTTTATTTTGTTCCTAGTGGATTTGCTTGTTGATCTGTTGCATGTCTGTTGATCTACTTTTAAATGCTGATTTCAACAATAAATGATTTGGGACCCATGGGTTTCTTAATTCTTTTGTTCTATAACCAAACACGGACCACAGAAATTTGAACATCTGTAAGACCAACCATTGGTGACATTGATAGCTGTTGCACTAAATGAAGGTAACATTTCTGTGACCTCTGGTTATTTGATGACTAAACATATAAATGTTTAGTTTAAAGTGAATCTGTTAAAAAGATGAGTAAATCTGAAAAATGAATCCTCAAAATGATTGGACTGGCCTTCATTCATTTCCATTTGAGGCAATTCTTTAACTGATAAAGTATTGCTGTGTCTGATCACTTCTGTATTTGATTCCTTTTGCTTAATTTCTGGAATATTCTGGCGCAACTAACCAGGTTGAGGCTTTACTTTAGATTTAAAGGAATTCAGTGTTTCAGCTGTTTTGCAGTTTAATGTAAATTTTATCCAGATTTGTGGTGCATAGAAGGCTGCTTCTTTATGTCTCCATGTTCTGGATGCAGAGCAGAACCAGAAGACCTGAGAGATCTGGAAGGTTGATACAACAGCAGATCTTGAATGTGTTGTGCTAAACTGTTCAGTGATTTATAAGCTAACAGTATCTTAAAGTCTATTCTCTCAGTAAAAGACTGCAGGCTGCTGTTTGAGTCCTTATCTGTTTTCTGCATCTTCCACTTGGTACATGGATGATAGTGGTATCATTCACTGCACAAATGAACACTGACTATGAAAGAGTGAGATGTGCTTGAAATCACTGTAAGAAGTGACACCTGCTCCAATGTCAACCAGTTCTTTGGTTTGTATCACAAACCGCTCACATTGAGAGACTTTCCAAGAGAATTGAAGTTTTTATGTCACTAATCAAGACTTGATCAATCAAAAATTGATGGCACCTGGTACCACACTCTAATCAGCTAATTAACTCAAACCACCTGCAAAGGCCTTTAAATAGTCTTTCAGTCTAGTTCTATAGGCTACACAATCATGGGGAAGACTGCTGACTTGACAGTTGTCCAAAAGATGACCATTGACACCTTGCTCAAGGAGGGCAAGACACAAAAAGTCATCGCTAAAGAGGCTGGCTGTTCACAGAGCTCTGTGTCCAAGCACATTAATAGAGAGGCGAAGGGAAGGAAAAGATTCTGCAGTCCACTCACAAAGAGTGGACTGCAGCTGGAGTGAGTGCTTCAAGAACCACCACACACAAACGTATGAAAGACATGGGTTTCTGCTGTCGCATTCCTTGTGTTAAGCCACTCTTGAACCACAGACAGCGTCAGAAGCGTCTTGCCTGGGCTAAAGAGAAACAGGACTAGACTGCTGGTGAGCGGTCCAAAGTCATGTTCTCTGATGAAAGTAAATTTTGCATTTCCTTTGGAAATCAAGGTCCCAGAGTCTGGAGGAAAAGAAGAGGCACTTCATCCACGTTGCTTCAAGTCCAGTGTAAAGTTTCCACTGTCAGTGATGGTTTGGGGTGCCATGTCATCTGCTGGTGTTGGTCCATTGTGTTTTAATAATAATAATAATAATCAATCCAATTTGTACCGCACTTTTCATTAACAAAAATCTCAAAGTGCTACACAGTGCAAATAAAATCAGAGATAAAATCAACATCATAAAAATCATGTGGAGGCAGAATAGGCTTGCTTAAATAAAAAAAGTCTTCAAGCCTCTTAAAATCAATCAGTGGTTGTGGAGCTCTCAAATAATCTGGGAGAGAGTTCCAGAGACGGGGGGCAGCGACAGCGAAAGCCCGATCTTCCATGGACCTTAATCTGGAGCGAGGAAGATGAAGGAAGTTGCAGTCTTGTGATCGTAGAGATCTGGTGGATGAATGTGGAGTGAGAAGGTCCTTCAGATAATCCGGTGAGGATCCGTTTAAACACTGATGGGTGATGAGCACGATTTTGTATTGAATTCTGCAGATGATGGGAAGCCAGTGAAGGTCATGCAGGATAGACGTAATATGGGCAGATTTACGGGCCCTCAAGAGAATCCTGGCTGCTCTGTTTTGAATGTATTGGAGTTTCTGAAGATGTTTTTTATGGATTCCAACAAACAGAGAGTTGCAGTAGTCTAGCCTGGAGGAGACAAATGCATGAACGAGAGTCTCAGCATCAGAAAAAGAAAGAAACGGACGAATTTTGGAGATATTACGAAGATGAAAGAAACAGATTTTAAACAGATGCTTAATGTGATTTTCAAATGTAAGTTGAGAATCCATTCTAACTCCAAGATTTGTAACTATGGTGGAAAAGGGGATGTCTTGTCCAGAAAAGAAAGCAGTCGTCATAGTTGAAGATTGAACCTGGCGAGGTGTTCCGATCAGCATGGCCTCAGTTTTGGAGCAGTTTAACTGAAGGAAATTCTGAGTCATCCACTTCCTTATCTCCTCCAGGCAAGTAGTGAAGGCATTAAGTGAAAATGGTGATGATGATGCTCCAGTTCTAATATAAAGTTGTATATCGTCGGCGTAGCAGTGAAAGGAGATGTTATATTGAGTAATGATTTGACCCAAAGGCAGCATGTAAAGGGAAAACAGCAGGGGCCCTAATACTGACCCTTGTGGGACACCACAGGAGACAGAGACAGCCTGGGACTTGGCCTTGCCAAGGCTAACACATTCCAGCCGATTGGAGAGAAAAGATTTAAACCAGTCCAGAACAGTGTCACAGAGACCGACCTCCACATGAAGACGGTGTAGTAGGATGTTATGGTCCACAGTGTCAAAGGCTGCAGTTAGGAGGTCAAGGAGAACAAGGAGAGATGTAGATCCAGCATCAGCTGCCATGAAGATGATGCTGATTAACGGACTTATTGCGGTGTGATGGACCAAGCAGTTAAGGAACAGTCAGGCACAGGTTTAAAGTCAAAAAATAATTGGTTTTTATTTAACCCAAACAAAACTTGGGTAAATAATAGAAAGAATGACAAAAATTGGGCCCATAAAAGAGGTCAAAGTAACAAACATCAACTCAGACTAACTCAAACAAACAGACCTCTCAAACAAAGACACAAGGGGAAACTTAAATACTGGCTGATCAGGCCACATACAAAACACCAAGGGGAACATACACAAAAACCTAACTGAAACTAACACAGACAAATCCCCTTCCCCCCCGTGGATGATGAGTAGTGGTGTGAACCAATTTACAGTCTCAGCTGGCTGACTCCACCTCTCTGCACTCCTGAAGGATTGGAGCAGCCAGCACTGAGGAAACTCAAAAACAAACAAAAGTTAAATCAGGCAGAACACAACAATGTAAACTAAAATGTGCGCACTTATTCCAGAATACAATGTAACGTGTTGCCTTCTAAACAAAACCAGTTATTCTGCAAATTAAATCCTAGATTTAAAGAAACCCAAATACAAGTGAAAGTGAACCTGTTGTGTGTGGTGTGTGAATGTTACCACATTTGTGTGGCTGTAACGGCAGCCATCACACACTCCCCCTCTTCAGATCTCTCGCTGGGACAGCGAGAGAGACAGTCTGCGATGCAGTTGTCCTTGCCGGGGATATGGTGGATGCTGAATTGAAATGGCTGGATGGCCAATCAAAATATTTTCTGATGCGAGCCATTGTCTTGTGCTTTCCAAGATGGCCAGCCCATGGAATGGAATGTCCTAAAGACAGCACCACCTGCTGGACAGGTTCAGGAACCACCAATTGCAATGCTGACCCCTGCTGACGATATAGGATGCCATCTTTCAGCAAAAATTCCTCCCGGCCGTTCAACCTTCGTTCAGAATGTTTATTTCCCTCTGCTTTCTGAAATAAAGGTGTTAGAGCTGGATCACTGTGCTGCATTTCTCTGATGTTAGCAGGGATTTTAAACCCCAAAGGTAACTCAGGCTCAGAGCTAGAAGGTGGTTTAACAACAGTGTGTTGAAATTTCTCTTCAACACACTGAAGAGAAATTTCAGTGTGTTGGACTTGCAAGTCTCGCAAGTCTGCAAGACTTGCGAGACTTGCAGACTCGCAAGTCTGCAAGTCTGCAAGTCTCGCAAGACTTGCAGACTTGCGAGACTGCAAGTCCCGCAGTCTCGCAAGTCTGCGGGACTTGCGAGACTTCCCGGGTGTGGTCTCCAGGTCCGCATCATAAAAAGGCAAGGCACAGAGTGGTTGTATAAACTCCTCTCTCCTTTTAGCTTGAGATCTGGTTAATGCAATGTTGCACATATTGCTGGAGTTCAATAAATCACACAACACAGGCAGATCTTGACCCAGCACTGCTGGAAATGGCAGATTCTCAGCCACACCGATATTTAGAAGATAAAGTTGGCCTTGTACTTTAATATACAGGTCTGCTGTTGGATATGACAACTCATCCCCATGAATGCAGCGGACAGGGATTGTTTCCACATTAACTTTATTTGCTGGAACAAAGTTTCTGTGCACCAGAGTTTGAGTGCTTCCTGAGTCAATTAGTGCCTTTAATTGGTTACCCTCAACTTCAATTGAGGTCGTCCTTAAACCAAACGCCATGCTAGAGTCCACACTTTGTCTGGGCACAAAGCACATTTGTGTTATCTTTGCGGAGTTCTTCGGGCACATTGGTTTTTGTGTGTCCTTCCATCCCACACAGATAACAAATCACTGTCTTGGCTGGGACTCTTGATGGTTCATTCAATGACCGGACCTTTAGAGGTTTACTCACCCCGGCCTTTTGGTAATGGGGAACAGGCCTTGCAACCTCCCTCATCTTCCATGCATTTTGACTCCAGGGTTGTCCTTTTTTCCGTGCGGCCACAAACACGTCAGCCAACTGCGCAGCCTCTGCAGCTGACTTTGGGTTATGTTCTTTAATCCATATCTGCAACTCAGGAGACAGCATTCTTAAATATTGTTCCAAAATGATTATTTCACCAACCTCCTGCACAGTTTTTTGTTTTGGCATTACCCACTTTCCATACAACTCCTTCAATCTTGCATACAATTCTTTTGGATTCTCCTCAGGTTTGACTTCCAATGATCGAAATCTCAATCTGTATGTTTCAGGATTAATGTCGTATTTTTGAAGAACAGCTTCTTTAACTTTATAATACTCCAAAGAGTCATCCATATCCATGTTAACATACGCACCTCTTGCTTTGCCAGTGAGTAATGGGATCAGATGGAACACCCAATCTGCTTTTTTCCACCGGCAAACAAGAGCCATGCGTTCAAATGTTGTTAGAAAATGTTCAATGTCATCCTCATCTGTCAGTTTTTCAAGTCTGGGTTCATGAGAGTAAAACTGACCTGAGGGAGCATGTATTTGCTCATTACAGCAGGCAGGGTCGTCACCTTCATTTGACTCTGCATCAGATTGTTGAGACTCCTCCACTTGAGGCTCAGGAGCAGGGGTGGTACGCGCTTGCACTTCCACCTGTAGCAGCTGAAATTGGTGTCGTAGTGCTCTGAAGCGCTGTTCCTGCCGATTAAACTCCTCCCTTCGTCTTGCTTCCTGGGCTTCCTGCTGACCCATATGAGAACGAAGAATGGAAATAACTTCTGATATTGTTGGTTCCTTACTCTCAGTACTATCCACCCCTCCAGAGGCTCCATTTTCCTCTCCAACTTGCTCCTCCATTCCAACAGGCTGGTTTTGAGGATCTCCTTTTGGTCCTTTGGCACTCCTTCCTGCTCTTTGCATGGTTTGGTAAGGGGAGAGGGCTACTAAAAAAAATAACCTGCGCCTTTAACTGCAAGATCCCACTTCTGACACCACTGTGATGGACCAAGCAGTTAAGGAACAGTCAGGCACAGGTTTAAAGTCAAAAAATAATTGGTTTTTATTTAACCCAAACAAAACTTGGGTAAATAATAGAAAGAATGACAAAAATTGGGCCCATAAAAGAGGTCAAAGTAACAAACATCAACTCAGACTAACTCAAACAAACAGACCTCTCAAACAAAGACACAAGGGGAAACTTAAATACTGGCTGATCAGGCCACATACAAAACACCAAGGGGAACATACACAAAAACCTAACTGAAACTAACACAGACAAATCCCCTTCCCCCCCGTGGATGATGAGTAGTGGTGTGAACCAATTTACAGTCTCAGCTGGCTGACTCCACCTCTCTGCACTCCTGAAGGATTGGAGCAGCCAGCACTGAGGAAACTCAAAAACAAACAAAAGTTAAATCAGGCAGAACACAACAATGTAAACTAAAATGTGCGCACTTATTCCAGAATACAATGTAACGTGTTGCCTTCTAAACAAAACCAGTTATTCTGCAAATTAAATCCTAGATTTAAAGAAACCCAAATACAAGTGAAAGTGAACCTGTTGTGTGTGGTGTGTGAATGTTACCACATTGTGTGGCTGTAACGGCAGCCATCACATGCGGCATGATTAGATTTTATGAGTGATGAGGGGCAGGGATCCAGGGCACAAGATGAAGGCTTCATTTTCTTGAGGATGTTCTCCACTTCACTCTTTGCAACTTCATCAAAGCAGCTCATGGACCCATGGTGTACAAGGGTAGATGGCAGCCGAAGATCAGGAAGACTGTGGAGCTGAGATCTAATAGAATTAACTTTGTTTTTGAAGAATGAGAGAAACAGATTGCATTTTTCAGTCGAATCCTCATCCTCAGTTTGTTGATTGGGATGAAGGAGATGTTTTATTGTCGAGAAAAGCTGTTTGGAATTTCCCGGACAGCTGTTGATGATGTTGGAATAATGCTTTGACCGTGCTTCCTTAAGAGAAAAGGCATAAGCTTTCTGATGTTCCTTACATGCCTGCTTGTGTACAGAGAGACCTGATTTTTTTTTTAGGTCCAGTTTTCTGAGGTCCAGGGTCAATGCAGCCACATACCAGGAAGTTTTAGAGCACTTTATGCTTCCTGCTGCTGACCAACGTTTTGGAGATGCAGATTTCATTTTCCAACAGGACTTGGCACCTGCACACAGTACCAAAGCTACCAGTACCTGGTTGAAGGACCATGGTATCCCTGTTCTTAATTGGCCAGCAAACTCTCCTGACCTTAACCCCATAGAAAATCTATGGGGTATTGTGAAGAAGAAGATGCAATACATCAGACCCAAAAATTCAGAAGAGCTAAAACCCACTATTAGAGCAACCTGGGCTATCATAACACCTGAGCAGTGCCACAGACTGATCGACTCCATGCCACGCCGCATTGCTGCAGTAATACAGGCCAAAGGAGCCCCAACTAAATACTGAGTGCTGTACATGCTCATACTTTTCATGTTCATACTTATCAGTTGGCCAACATTTCTATAAATCCTTTGTTTTTATTGGTCTTCAGTAAGATTCTAATTTTCTGATATGCTGAATTTCAGATTTTCATTTGTTGTCATTTGTAATCATCAAAATTAAACGAAATAAACATTTGAAATATGAGTTTGTATGTAATGTATGAATATAATATACAAGTTTCACTTTTTAAATGGAATTACTGAAATAAATCTACTTTTTCATTATATTCTAATTTTATGATCAGCACCTGTATATTTGGATTTTCTGTTTACCACAAATGACTTCAGACTTTGTATGAACACTTTTCTTTTCTTGTCAGGATTTTCTAGCAGATCACTGCAGAAAAAATCCAACCATCACTTCTGAATATGTTAATGCATTATTGTTCTTTACATAAAATTAATACATGTAAAATCAACATCCTGGATAAAAGTATAATACAACAAAAGTTACAAAATTTCAAGTCCTTTTCCATCTTCAATAGTTTCAGTCTTTGTGCTGAAGGTGAGGCAGCCATGCTGCACTCTAAAAACTAACACCTTTACACCTTCTAGTGTAAAGGTGTAACCTTTTGGGTCTTTACAAGATGGTGCCGGTGAAAAGCTTCTCTTTGTTATGCTGTGATGTCCACCTGTGGTCCACTGCCTGCTGACCAGCGCCCCCTTCTGTTCAATAGTTCAATAGAACAGAAGGGAGGGCTGGGATTCTCAGTTTTCCATAAGGCAGCATGTCCCAATGTCTTATCTTGTGTATGAAATCATTACACTAAGAAGAAAAGACACCATGCAGAACATCAGAAATATTCTTCAGTCTGAATAATTTTTATTTTAACCCTAAATTATTGAGATATTATTTGCTACAAACTGATGTAGCAGATTTGTATCTGTTCAAGAATAATCCAGTTCACAGATTTTCTAAGTACCAAAGATTTGAATTGATCTCAGTTGGTCCAAATACCAAAAACAATGAAAAGACTTCTTAATGAGCAGATGCCAGATTTGGCTCTGTTCCTCCAGGAGAAGACATGTTTATACTCAAGTTTCTTGTTAAAAATTACAAGAAATGGAGTCTGGAAAAGCATGAAATTATGAAATAGAAAATTTTAGAAGCCTTAGTTTACATCTGTTGTGTACAGAACCTTCCAGTTGAGGTCATCCAGAGGTCAGGAGGGTCAGTGTTTCATGCTTTGCCGGGTCCTTGTTGGAAGCTCATTCTGCCCGTTCCAAAGTGATCAGTTCTTATTCAGATCCTCCTCTTCTTCCCACCTCTGTGTTTTTTGCTGTTTTGACTGGCTCTGACCGATGCCACAGTAACTGTATCATCAGGCCCAAAGCGAAGTGTGTACTCTGTGGCGTCCAGCTGCCTGTCGTTGTCATCCGCCAGCTGGGAGAGATTTCCTGGTACAACTTCCCAAATCTTCTCTTCAGGTCCTGCAGGCGCCTGAGGCTGTTCCTGTTCTCCTGCAGCAGCTCTGAGCGATGAAGTCTCAGGGCCTTCAAGTCTTCCTCCAGCGCTAGCAGAACGTCTAGTTTCCTCTTCCTGCAGTTCTGAGCAGCTATCTTGTTCTTCCCACGCCGCCGGATGTCCCTGATGAGGGTCAGCTGCTGCTGGCTGAGCTGGCCGCTACTCAGCAGGTGGTTAAACTCCTCTACTGGCAAGTTAACAATCAGCTGGTAGGAGAAAGGGATCCTGAGGGCCCGGGCTCGCTCCTCGTCTCGGTTCCAGGCTTTAGTTTCTGGAGCCAGGCTGGAGGAGGAATGGCGGCACGGCCTGGTGCTGCCGGCCCTCACTGCCGATTCAGTCTGTATGGGGGACATCGTCCCAGGAGCTGGAGGGGACAGTGAGGACAGGGGCGGATTGTAGTAGGTGTGATCATGGCCTATGTGTTCCACCCAGGAAAAGCCTGGAAACAGTTTGGAATCTTCATGGTTAGCAGGGAACCGTGGTACACCATGTCCTCCAACCGCTCCCATCTCCTCCTCCTCCTGCTTAATGGTCACCTCCACTTCTAAATGGGTTCCAGCTGAGCCGTCCTCATCGCTGCTGTTCATCTCGTCAGAAAACACATTCTCCACAGTCGACGAACAGGATGAAGAATCATCTGCTGAGCCTTCGGAAACAATAGGAGAAGAGAAGGAAGAAGGGCTGTGGATGAAGTCCAGAGAGAGGCCAGAGTCTGAGTCCGTCTCCACCTCCGCCCAGACATCTAGGAGGATGCAACAGGAAAGATCAAAACAGCTTCAAGGTCTGAATGTTTGTGACATTGCCTCTGATTTCATGAAAGTTGTTAAAAAATAATCTAGAGCAGATCTTTAGAGTCTACCCATCCAGATCTAAAGTCAGCTTTAAAATTTGCACAGTAGAAGCCATTAAAACCATTTTTCCTCTGAATACTACACCTTCCCTCCAAATCAATTTGCTCAGAGAATTAATAAATAAACAACAATAACCCAGCTGCATTAGTTCATTGTGAAGCACCTTTTTGATTCAATTTAGGGGAACTTAGTCTTTTTGAGTTTACACTTTACATCCATCCATCCATCCATTTTCTTCCGCTTATCCGGGATCGGGTCGCGGGGGCAGCAGCTTCAGAAGGGAGGCCCAGACTTCCCTCTCCCCAGCCACTTCTTCCAGCTCCTCCGGGGAACCCCAAGGCGTTCCCAGGCCAGCCGAGAGACATAGTCCCTCCAGCGTGTCCTGGGTCTTCCTCGGGGCCTCCTCCCGGTGGGACGTGTCCGGAACACCTCACCAGGGAGGCGTCCAGGAGGCATCCTGACCAGATGCCCGAGCCACCTCAACTGGCTCCTCTCGACGTGGAGGAGCAGCGGCTCTACTTTGAGTCCCTCCCGGATGACCGAGCTTCTCACCCTATCTCTAAGGGAGAGCCCGGCCACCCTGCGGAGGAAACCCATTTCGGCCGCTTGTATCCGTGATCTCGTTCTTTCGGTCATGACCCAAAGCTCATGACCATAGATGAGGGTGGGAACGTAGATCGACCGGTAAATCGAGAGCTTCGCCTTTTGACTCAGCTCTCTCTTCACCACGACGGACCGGTACAGCGCCCGCTTCACGGCAGACGCCGCCCCAATCCGCCTGTCGATCTCCCGCTCCCTTCTTCCCTCATTCGTGAACAAGATCCCCAGATACTTAAACTCCTCCACTTGAGGCAGAACGACCCCCCTGACCCGGAGAAGGCACTCTACCCTTTTCCGGCTCAAGACCATGGCCTCGGATTTGGAGGCACTGAGCCTCATCCCGGCCGCTTCACACTCGGCCGCGAACCGTTTCAGCGAGAGCCGCAGATCACGATCTGATGAAGCCATCAGGACCACATCATCCGCAAAAAGCAGAGATGCGATCCTAAGGCCACCAAAACGGATCCCCTCAACACCTCGGCTGCGCCTAGAAATTCTGTCCATGAAAGTAATGAACAGAATCGGTGACAAAGGGCAGCCTTGGCGGAGTCCAACTCTCACCGGAAACGAGCCCGACTTACTGCCGGCAATGCGGACCAGACTCTGACACCGGTCATACAGGGACCTGACAGCCCGTATCAAAGGGCCCGGTACCCCATACTCCCGGAGAACCCCCCACAAGGCCCCCCGAGGGACACGGTCGAACGCCTTCTCCAAGTCCACAAAACACATGTAGACTGGTTGGGCGAACTCCCATGCACCCTCCAGGACCCTGCTGAGGGTGTAGAGCTGGTCCAGTGTTCCACGACCAGGACGAAAACCACACTGCTCTTCCTGAATCCAAGGTTCGACTATCCGACGGACCCTCCTCTCCAGGACCCCTGAATAGACCTTTCCAGGGAGGCTTAAGAGTGTGACCCCTCTGTAATTGGAGCACACCCTCCGGTCCCCCTTTTTAAACAGGGGGACCACCACCCCGGTCTGCCAATCCAGAGGAACTGCCCCCGATGTCCATGCGATATTGCAGAGTCGTGTGAGCCAACACAACCCTACAACATCCAGAGCCTTAAGGAACTCTGGGCGGATCTCATCCACCCCCGGGGCCCTGCCACCGAGTAGTTTTTTGACCACCTCGGAGACTTCGTCCCCAGAGATTGGAGAGCCCAACCCAGGGTCCACAGGCTCAGCTTCTTCAACAGAAGGCATGTTGGTGGGATTGAGGAGGTCTTCGAAGTATTCCGCCCACCGACCCACAACATCCCCAGTCGAGGTCAGCAGCACACCATCCCCACTGTAAACAGTGTTGGTGCTGCACTGCTTCCCCCTCCTGAGACGCCGGATGGTGGACCAGAATCGCCCCGAAGCCGTGCGGTAGTCTTTCTCCATAGCCTCGCCAAACTCCTCCCACGCCCGAGTTTTGGCCTCAGCGACCACCCGAGCCGCATGCCGCTTCGCCCGCCGGTACCCATCAGCTGCTTCTGGAGTCCCACAGGCCAAAAAGACCCCATAGGACTCCTTCTTCAGCTTGACAGCATCCCTCACCGAAGGTGTCCACCAACGGGTTCGGGGGTTGCCGCCACGACAGGCACCAACGACCTTGCAGCCACAGCTCCGATAAGCCGCCTCGGCCATGGAGGCACGGAACATGGTCCACTCAGACTCCATGTTCCCCACCTCCCCCGGAACGTGTTCGAAGTTCTGCCGGAGGTGGGAGTTGAAGCTCCGTCTCACAGGGGACTCCGCCAGACGTTCCCAGCAGACCCTCACTACACGTTTGGGCCTGCCAGGTCTGACCGGCTTCCTCCCCCACCACCGGAGCCAACTCACCACCAGGTAGTGGTCAGTGGACAGCTCCGCCCCTCTCTTCACCCGAGTGTCCAAGACATACGGCCGCAGATCCGATGAAACGACGACAAAATCGATCATCGAACTGCGGCCTAGGGTGTCCTGGTGCCAAGTGCACGTATGGACACCCTTATGCTTGAACATGGTGTTCGTGATGGACAGACCGTGACGAGCACAGAAGTCCAACAACAGAACACCACTCGAGTTCAGATCAGTGGTTGGCCTCCTTGGGCTGCCACCTTATCGTGGTGGAGGGGTTTGTGTGTCCCAATGATCCAGGGAGCTATGCTGTCTGGGGCTTTATGCCCCTGGTAGGGTCACCCAAGGCAGACAGGTCCTAGGTGAGGAACCAGACAAAGCGCAGCCTGAAGACCCTTATGATGGAAACGAACTTTGAATCTCGCGTTCCCTTGCCCGGACGCGGGTCACCGGGGTCCCACTCTGGAGCCAGGCCTGGAGGTGGGGCACGATGGCGAGCGCCTGGTGGCCGGGCTTTTAACCACGGAGCCCGGCCGGGCTCAGCCCGAAGAGGAGACGTGGATTCCCCTTCCAATGGGCTCACCACCTGTCGGAGGGGCCAAAGGGGTCGGGTGCAATGTGTTACGGGCGGTGGCCGAGGGAGGGGACCCTGGCGGTCTGATCCCCGGCTGCAGAAGCTGGCTCTTGGGACGTGGAACGTCACCTCTCTGGTGGGGAAGGAGCCGGAGCTAGTGTGCGAGGCTGAGAGGTTTCGGCTAGAAATAGTCGGCCTCACCTCGACGCATGGCTCTGGTTCCGGAACCAGTCTCCTTGAGAGGGGCTGGACGTACTTCCACTCTGGAGTTGCCCACGGCGAGAGGCGCCGGGCAGGAGTGGGCATACTTGTTGCCCCCCATCTTGGCGCCTGCACGTTGGGGTTTACCCCGGTGAACGAGAGGGTAGCCTCCCTCCGCCTACGGGTGGGGGGACGGGTTCTGACTGTTGTCTGTGCTTACGGGCCGAACAACAGTTCAGATTACCCACCCTTCTGGAGTCCTTAGAGGGGGTACTGGAGAGTGCCCCTCCTGGGGACTCCCTTGTTCTGCTGGGGGACTTCAACGCTCACGTGGGCAATGACAGTGAGACCTGGAGGGGCGTGGTTGGGAGGAACGGCCCCCCTGATCTGAACACTTTACATATGATCTATATTATATTTTTTTTTGGTCTGATGGTCAACAGGCAGGACCGCAGCTTGTCAAAGTAGGACAGATGGACGGGTCAGTATTTCATTACGACACACTTTACTGAATGGAATATGGAATGTTAAGCAAAGTTTAACACTTCACTGATGCCCAACATTTAGATCAGTTTAAAAATCTAAGGCCACAGAATTTATGCGGTTCAATGGGACAACATGGTGAGGACAGGAAACCATGGAAACAGCAGGAAATAACAACAGGAGAGAGGAGAGAAATATCAAGAGTTCCACCAGCAGCACACACTGCAGCAGTGGCTGTTTAGAATGGCCTGGTAAAAGTAAAGCTGATATGTGATTTGTGGGGAAGCATGGAGAATAAAGTTTACCAAAATCTTATAAATATTAGGAACTTTTGTGAAGTACCAAATTAAAGAATCAGTTGCTAGAAAACCAAGATGCTTCAAAACATGTTGGTGTCACTGATCTCTCTGGGTTATTGCACTTTTCTGACAGGATTATTTATTTTTATCTGGATGGCAAAAAACAAATGTGACATTATTATTTCAAAAAGGATTTATTAATAATTCTACTCCTTAAGCCTTTATAGTGAAATACCTCCCAGTCTGCTGGGCTGTTCCTGATCTTCCATCCAGTTACCTCTCCTTCCAGCTCCCTTATGGACTCCATCACAGTGTAGCTGCTCTTCCTCTTCCTCTTTAGATCTGGCTTCCAGCTCAGGACTGAATTCTTCCTCCAGTTGTCCAGCCAACAACTGAATGTCTTCCAAGATGTTCAAATCCTCCAACAGGTCATTGATGTGGCCAGGAAAACCGTCTGCACCTTCCTCAGCCAACACAAAGGAACTGGACGATGTTCGTCCAAAGTCCTGGTCCAGATCATTCCCTCCGGACACTTGGCTGATACTAGGAGTTTTCAGGTCATATGAAGGAGAGTCTGAGCTGAAGGGAGAAATGTCTTGAGTGAGTAGGTTCATGCTGAAGACTGCCACGTTATCTCCGCCAGGATTTTCATCCAGCAGGTCAGTGTAGTTTGAAGGAATTGTCCAGGACTCCATCCTGAAGTTCTCCAATGTGAAACCTGTGTTGATCACTGAACCATCCTCATCCAGCTCATCACTGGGAGTCAATGGAAGCAAAACTGGCTCCTGTTGCAGCTGGTTAGCAGTCCCAAACAGATCTAAAAACAAACAGGAAGTTTTAGGAAGAAAAGTTATTTTTGAATAATAATAAAAAGCTGTGTTTGAATTCATGATATATTTTAAATCTCTGCTCTGCTTGTATTTCTTAGTTTTCAGCTAATGAACAATTTGATCCACTTTCATCTAAAACAATCAGAATTCAATCCAATGTTGAGTTTTCCTTTGCCCCGTGAGGCTCACCTTGCTGCCAGTAGGTCCCTGTGTGAGGCTCTGACCCGGTAGGGGTTCTGGAACATGGGGGCGGAGCTTCAGACCCATCACCTGGTGCAGTCGCAGGTGTTCTTGAGTGAGGGCTGCGGTTTGAACAGGTCATCATTTCAACATCTATGTTCTGCAGATAAAAGATTACAGTTTCATCTCATTTCATCTGTGTCTATGATCCTTTCAGAGGTTTCATGCCTTTATATTTTAAATTTTTTTTGTTCATCACATGCATTTGCATCCCTTCTAACTCTGTTTGTTACCTCAGGCTCCAGGATGTCCATTAGATCCTGCCACTGGAGTTCCAGATCGAGGCCCAGTGGCTGATTTTCATCAGAGGATTCATCACTTCTGTCAACATTAGTTCTCTAAAGAACAGCAGAGGAATGATGAGTGTCAAAACATCTGGGGCAGGCCTAGAGGGGGACAGCGGTGTCCAGAGAGTGGACACCTCTGACATGACACTGTCATAACCATAATATAACACCTGTTATGAACATAAATGAGTCTTTCTAAATGTTTATAACTGTTATCATGAAGTGAAATTATGTAAATAATGCAGAATTGTACTAAAAGCTGCATTGAAGCCCATTGAAATTGTCAACTTGGCATTATTCAGTAAATAACGACTCTTTTAATGCAACGTTCCATTAAAACTTGCATGAAAAGTCTATTAACAGTGTCAACTTTGTGTTAAAAGTGTAATTATTTACTTCATGACAATAATTATAAACATTTATGAAGGTTCCTTAATGTTCATGACATGTTTTACGTCATGTCAGTCATGCACACTCCTTCAAATAAATTGTTACCAAAGTACCATATATACACAGTCCAGTCACATTAATGTGACCACCACGTACTTTCCACTTCAGAGTTAAATAACCAATCACAGAAGGCAGGTGGCAGCACAGTGCAGTTGAGCGTATATAAAGGGTGTGTGTGGGCTTCGGAAAACATTTCAATCGTTGGCGTAATGCAGAAACGAAGCGATTTATCCGACGTCCAAAAGGGCATGATCATTGGCTTTCGGGCCGAGGGTGGAAGCATTTCCGTAACGGCTGAGTTTGTGAACTGTTCGCGTGCCGCCGTGGTAAAAGTGTACCGTGCATGGCAAAATGGGACTGTCCAAAATCAACGACGTGGCAAATGTGGTGCACCACGGGCCATAGATGACAGAGGCGAACGACGGTTGCGGAGATGCGTTCGGGCAGATAGACGGGCTACCGTTGAGCAACTGACCACTAAAATGAACCAAGGGGCTACCACAAGTGTCTCCCAAACCACTATTCAGCGAACATTGCTGCGTCTGGGCCTCCGAAGCGGACGCCTGGTTCGTGCACCTATGCTGACTGGTGTTCATCGACGACGAAGGCTAGAATTTGCACGCCAGTACAGCAGCTGGACGTCCACTGAGTGGCGACAGGTAGCGTTTTCAGATGAATCGCGTTTTATGCTCCATCGGACAGATGGACGTTGGCGTATAAGGCGTGAAACCTCTGAAAGGAACCACCCTGCAACCATTGCAGGAACGGTCCAAGCTGGAGGCGGGAGCATTATGGTCTGGGGAATGTTTTCCTGGCATTCTCTGGGTTCACTGATTATTGTGGAAGGCACGATGGATCAATACAAGTACGCATCTGTCCTTGCGGACCATGTCCACCCCTACATGCGCATTGTTTTTCCTCAGGATGATGGCATCTTCCAGCAGGACAATGCGAGGTGCCATACAGCTGCCAGTGTACGTGCGTGGTTCGAAGAGCACCAGGATGAGTTTACCGTCCTCCCCTGGCCAGCAAACTCACCTGACTTAAACCCAATCGAGCATCTGTGGGACCATCTCGATCGAGTTGTTCGCGCCATGGATCCTCAACCGCGTAATCTAGCGCAGCTGGCCACGGCATTAGAGTCGGCATGGCTCAACATCCCAGAGAAGACCTTCAGGGACCTAAGTGACTCTCTTCCTGCACGTCTCGTAGCAGTTCGCTCTGCGAAAGGTGGTTATTCTGGCTTTTGACAGATGGTCACATTAATGTGACTGGACTGTGTATATATATATATATATATATATATATATATATATATATATATATATATACATCATAGCAATAGACATTATGAAAAGTAAATCGCTTACTGTGACTCAGACAACATACACACACAGAACACGTTTAAAATAGAAAAAGAAAGTAATAAAAGATATGCAGTTTAAGATTAAACAATTTTTCAAGATAAAATATTAAAGATTAAATAATGATTTTTTTATTTCACATATCCAGTCTGATAAAAATGGGTGAAGTTTAAAAAATATTTTCCTGATGAACAGCTTTGGCAGATTAGGATGGACTGTGACGGAGGTTGTCCTGCTATTGGTTGGCTGCTTGTTGTGATCATGTGTAGAAGCAATAAACAAGGTGGATTGCAAAACTGGGACATATAAATACGAGTCGGGATGTGATGATCATGTTTCAAAACAAGACAGACAGTCACGAGGTTGACTGTACAGCACCTAATATTTAATACACAAGGGGGATTTCAAAACACTGCTGTACACACTTTCATTTAAAGGCACACCGCACTCATCTGTATGCTGCAGCTGACTTTCACAAAGTAATCTGACACTGAGAGTCAGCTGCAGCTTTTAATTCCATGCAGCCTCCATAGCAGAAGAGGTTGTTGCCTTTTAGTCTCTCCATTAGTGGTGTTGATTTTTGTGTTCTAACATTGACAATCTGAAGTTTGAAGTCCTGTTTGCTTTCCACAGTTCGGACAATAAGGAGTTCTCCTGCACAACAGAGCAACCTTTAGTGATGTGAGCTGTACCTTCCTACTGTCGTTTTTGTCCCAGTATGTTTACCAAATCTTTCTGAGATAAAAAGTCTATTTTTTTCAGATTGTTCATTTGTTTGTATAATGATCATTTGCATTTAGACATTTATCTATGTCTAGTTAACTGTACCCAGAGAGAACCCACACCTGAAGCAGAAAGAAGCCAGGCTGGGATTGGAACCCAGGACCAGAATGCTGCAATGCTTCGTGGATGAACATGTCTGAAGGATTTCTAGGTTAGGAAGCCCACGTGAAGCAGAAATATGAAGCCAGAGGTCAAGGCCACATTACATGATTTTCAGGCTGAAAGATGCAGGTACAGAAACAGTCAGTCTCTCCAGTGAGACGTTCGGAGCTGCAGAACCCAAAGCTCTATAAGGCCGGACTCCTTTTTAAGGATTCTGTCCTTTTAAAGGAATGTGTGTCGGTTGAACTGTATAGACAACGTTGATTGGTTTATAAGCCTGGCTGTTTAGTCAGGCTTATAAATGTAGTCGTTTGTAGTAAACACTGTAGATGAAACTCACAGGATGCAGCCTAAGTACTGTTTTCTCTTGGAAGTAACTCTAGAGGACAGGTGTCTTTTTAGCGTTTTTACAAATTAGACAACTCAGCATGATGTGGCAGGAAAACGTTACAGAACTCAAACAGAAACATTAAAGGCCGGCCCTGCCAGGCAGAAAAGCTTGGAGATATGCTGAGAATAAACAGGCTGCTTCATATCCTCAGACCTCTAAACGGGAGCAGAACATACCAGTGAAACTAAAAAGACATCTTTGATTTTCATTTTATTTTGTGGAATGAAGTCAGAGTGTGTGACACAACAACAAAAGCAGAAGTGTCCCATTTACAAGGTGTTGCAGCCTAACTGAGTTCATTGCTTAATTTTTCTGGTGACATCAGGTTTGCTGGTGACTCATCAGTTTCTGACTCAGTGTTTCACATGCCACCAAGCTCAGCTTTTATCTTTACCCAAAACAAAGCTACTACGTTAGTTCACACCCCAGGTTATGGAGAGTCACGGGTAACCCGGCAACAACAGTGGTGTTTTCAGAGGTTTTATCTTGAACTGTTATAGTTGTTAAGAACTAAATAATTTTGGTTCCAGAAGGGTCTTTTAAAAAAAAAAAAATAACACTAAGAGTCACAGTAACCCACATTGTTTCATTTTACACAACAAAATATATCTGACCTTACACTGTTCAACAGAACACAGATATCTTGTTTTCTTAAAGTGAAGGTATAATTTAATATGTACATTTTTTATGTTTTTATAACATGTAATTACCTCATGGAAAACATGAGGTAATAACTCATCTATTGCTTTGACTCTTTCATGCATGTTTGAGTAATCCTTGAATCTCTTGTTGCAGCCATTAGGTTAGGTTAAACCCTCTAACAGTGATTCTACATTCAATCTCAACTCTCATTGAGTGAAAGCAATATGTTTACATCAAGTTATTAGGAAAAATACTTAGAAGGACCCCGTGTATAAATGAGGTGTCTGTAATTCGTCTGCTGGTCTCCAGCAGCTTTTCAATGTCTATCTGTATAGCTGGGCTGTATAGTGTGTAAGACCAGAGACACAGCAAAACTTTACAGAACTCTGGCTCTCACGCAATGCAGTATGAAACCACTGGTTCACACACAAAATACTGCTGGGTTATTTCTTTAGCCATACATGTTGGATTTCTGTTTAGCTCAAAGTTGGATAGTTTTAACTGACATTTGTTGGAAGGTTAGAGGAGACTAGAGCAGAGTTGTTCAGAGTCAGACCTTAAGCTACCTGAGAAGCAGGAGGCTAATTTTCTATGTAAATAGAACAACAGAGACGCATCATGCTGCTCATCATGGTGTGTGATCATCTGACATACCTGCTCTTCTTCCTCCAGACTATCCAGAACTTCTCCTTGTTCCATAGTTGGCTCACTTTGGTCTCTCTCTACCTCTATCTGTGTTCTGTCCATCACAAAGTTCTGGTCAGGAAATCGTCCAGACAGAGGACCAACGTCCTGCTGGACCAGCCATGTCTCCAGCTCTGCCTGAGGAACCTGTGAAGAAAAGCTTCAGATGAAGACTTTTTACAAACATAAGCTATGTGAACTTTTAATTAGAAACAGATTGTTGTAGTAATAAAACAATTCTTCCTCCTTTTATGACGATCCTCTTTTTATTTTCAATCTCATTTAGTTCAAAGAGAACTTGTTCATGTTATTTGACTGCTTTGCTTCTTCATTGTTCATATTTTATTAAATCTTGCCCTATGGATGATTTATTCAATTTAATTCTTTGGGAATAAAATGCTAAATGTCTTTTCTAAAGGAGGTGGTTAAATATTTCTGTTCAAAAGGAAGTTGTTATACAACAAACAAATTTGTGGGCACACTTTTACATTTTTGGTCTATTTCTGTACATATGTATGGTATGAGTGGCTAAAGAAAAGCTGGTCCTTATGAGTGTGTGTTTTCTTACCTGTATCCGGTCCAGAGAGCGGATCCAGCCCAACAGCCTGCGCGCTGTGAAGATCTGATCCAGATCCTCAGTCTTGGGGTCCAGGCTGTGCCGGTTGCGGAGGTTCAGGATCTGTATGTGTGTCAGCGCAGAGGTCGGACCCAGAATCAGCTCACACCAGGATGAGGGCATGAACGCCTCCAGTCCCACATGCACCCTGACTCCACAGAGACTCAGCAGAATGGCCATCTGAATGAGTCCCTCTGTGAAGTATTCCTTTATGTGTAACATGGTCCTTTGGTTTGTGCTGTTTCTTTTCCTGGAGGATTGTCCAGAAAAAGTACTGCTATAACATGGCTCTCTGTGGGAGGACGTGTGGAACTGTAGTTTGGATTTTATGTTAAATTGATAAATTACATTTTGGCTTCATTGTTCTTATAGATTACTGCAGATAGCTAAAGTGTTGCTTCTCTCTAACAAGAGAAAGATCTATGATGAGTTTCTGGCCAGTGATGAGGGTGGGTTTTCTTCAGAGTAGAGTTGTGCCTTCAGACCACACAGGAAAAAGAACAGGAAAGGGAAACATTCATTATCAAACACACAAAACAATGAAATAAATAAACCTTCTTTTGGGATTAATGCTCGTCTTTCTGGCTAAACTTCGTGTGTTTTAATGATTTCTTGCTCTTTTTTAGGTATATCATGTACAATGCATCCAGAATGTATTTTTTAGGACATCTCCTTCTTCAGTTATTAACTTCTTATTTTTCATAGCCTGAGAAAGTCATCAGTTCATCTCTTTGTTTTTGCTTGTTTGTCTTGCCACTCGAACTGAGGCAGATTCATGTTCTGGTTCTGGTTTTGTTCTGGTTCTGCTGGAGGTTTCCTCCTGTAAAGGGGAGTTTTTCCTCTCCACTGTTCCCACATGATCTAGCCAGCCATGTTTGACTTGCTAAAAAAACACATTTCCTCCTGGTTTCACTTTCCATGCCAGAGCAACACTGTCTGTTGATACCTTATGAACCTCATCGTTCCTCATTGGAACACTGAGCTACTAGTTGTTTGGCAGTTAGTGTTGACTGGGGATGTCGAAGTAACCATTCCTCCCACATTCTTTGCATGTAGCCCCTCTGACTAGGGTTACTTGAGTAGTAGCATTCCAACAGATCCATGTTTTCACCTCTCGCCCATTTCTGTCTTGTTCCAGTAGCCCATTTTTCATCTAGGTGCTCTGGTTCCCCAGCACCTGACCGGGCATGTCATGCTTATCAATGTCTCTCATGGTATGGGGTATATATATATATTGACATATATGGATAATATATGTCAATATTGCCAGGAGGTGGAGGTTTGGAGGTGAGGAGAGATGCAGGACCCAGGTTATGGTGAGGAAGTTGATGTAATTTAATGATAAAGGTCACTGTCCAAATCAGGCAGCACGGCAACAATTAGCACATAGTTAATACAGGTAGCAACTGGTAGCAACTGACATAAAGATTGTAGACAGAAACAAGCAAACACATAAGACGTGCTGACTTATTAAAAAAGACCCTTCCTTTAAACCTGATAAGTCAATATTTGTTTCAAAGTCACATGTCTTTGTGGTTAAATCTCTTTTAATCTATTTATTGCTTCAGGCTCTACTGCCTTTTGATTTCAAATGTGGAGCTCAGATAAAGGTATTTAGTACTTTATTCACTGTTAATTATTGACACATTATGTCAGCATTGCTTATATGGTTACTAATTTGTCCTGTTAAAAAAAATCTGAAAAATAAGCCACATCCTTTAGGCAAAATAAAAAAATATCTATACAGTCTTAACTTGTACAGGGTAACATTTCATGGCTTAATTCGATGGAGAAATCTTCATTTGACCTAACCACTGAGGAGTTTACAATGATTGGAAAAAAATTATTTTTGAAGTGAATCCTAAATTTGTAAGATTAGGGAAGATGTGGAGAAGTCAAAGTTCATCATTACATGACGCTAGCTCCCTGACAGTCTGTCAATACAACATGTTACACAATGTTTCCAGTCGTCATAAACAGATCTCTACAAAATAACTTAGGAATCAGAGAAGTCACTATGAGGTCCAGAACAGCTAAGAAAACAAGCAGCTGGTGATTATATGACACGACTTTCTGATAAAGTGTAAGATCAGTATCAGATCACAGCAGAGATAAATTGACAGCCAGTAGAAATCTGGATCGAGTTGAAGTGTTTCTTACCGGGCAGACAGTTCACTGGTCAGCAGCTCAGATCCAGTCGCCCTCACTCACTTCCACCACTCTCCTTCTGTTCAGACAAAGTTAGAAGCTGAGCCTTTTTAAAGTAGCTGGTTTGCTCCTCCCCCTGGTGACTCACACTGTTACCAGAGGACCAGTGTCACTCTGTTGGTGTATTTTGCTCTGCTGGTGTGTGGCAGCTCTGCTGTTAACAGCGTAAATTTGAATTATCCTCCTGCCTGCTGTTTTGTTCCAGGATTTTCTTTGTGTTGGGAACTCAACAGTGTTGAGAAATAACATGGATACACATTTTAGTGTTTTGTCCTCCAAACACAGGCAGATCCACTGAGTCAGAGTTCCTGTTGAACGGTAAGAACAGTGGAGGAAACACATGAGGAGAGTTGTCTAAATGTGACTGACAGTTTGGACCCATTCATGTCTTCCCAACAGCTTTATTATTCCTAAAAATTCATCTTTATAGTCAGTAGTGAACAGTGATTCTATAGCTTTTCCTCACAATGTTCACATTCTGCAGCTCAGTAGTCAGGAGGGACCTGCAGAGGACAGCAAGAGGAGCTGAGATGTAGTCTCCACAGGACCCTAAAAGCTGCAGAACCTTTATTAAAAAAATAAAGGAGGGACAGTTTGGTATGAGGCATAACCTGTGAAAAGATTGATCACCTAGTCTATAGTTGTCTGAATAAATGCAGATACCAAAAAAAAGTATCGTTCCAGAAAAACCGTTTATCCATCATAAGCGGTCATGTTAACTAGCGTTAGCATTCATGACGGACTTCGCAAGCTACAGCACAGCAAAGAATAAGGGGAGGGAGGGAGAGGTGAGATGAGCAGCACCACACAGAGGATGATTGACAGCATTAAGAGCCACCTCCGGGTTCTGATTGGCTGTTTCTAGTGTTTCAGGTAGAAGGCAGACGAGCTAAATTTTTTCACAGATGATCTGTCACAACATAACAATATGACATAAATGTTAAAAACAATTAGAAAAGTTACTTATTGCAGTTTTAAACCAGGTCTAGGTTTGGGAAAAGGGTAACAAACCTCTGCAGAACACACAAATTCTGGACACAAACTGTTTACACTTCTACAGGTTTGCAGCACAAAGACAGCCCACCCCCAAATTAGATGACACATTCCAGGAAAAAAAAAACATTGTTTTTATTAAGAAAAATGGACATAATCATACTGGGACAGTTAGGCAAAGACATTTAATAAAACAGAGAAAAAGTTTAACTATATAGGTCCTTCTCAAAAAATTAACATATTGTAATAAAGTTCACTATTTTCCATAATGTAATGATAAAAATTAAACGGTCATATTTTAGATTAATTGGACACCAACTGAAATATTTCAGGTCTTTTGTTTTAATACTGATGATTTTGGCAAACAGCTCATGAAAATCCAAAATTGACCTTCTCAAAAAATTTGCCCATCATGAAAAGGTTCTCTGAACGAGCAGTTAACCTTGTTAACGAGCAGAATCAACAAAGTAACTCTAAACACCTGCAAAATATTCCTGAGGCTTTTAAAAACTCCCAGCCTGGTTCATTACTCAAAACCGCAATCATGGGTAAGACTGCTGACCTGACTGCTGTCCAGAAGGTCATCATTGACACCCTCAAGCAAGAGGGTGAGACACAGAAAGACATTTCTGAACGAACAGGCTGTTCCCAGAGTCTGTATCAAGGCACCTCAGTGGGAAGGAAAACGCTGCACAACGAGAAGAGGTGACCGGACCCTGAGGAAGATTGTGGAGAAGGGTCGATTCCAGACCTTGGGGGACCTGCAGAAGCAGTGGACTGAGTCTGGAGTAGAAACATCCAGAGCCACCGTCCACAGGCGTGTGCAGGAAATGGGCTACAGGTGCTGCATTCCCCAGGTCAAGACACTTTTGAACCAGAAACAGCAGCAGAAGCGCCTGACCTGGCCTACAGAGAAGCAGCACTGGACTGTTGATCAGTGGTCCAAAGTACTTTTTTTGGATGAAAGCAAATTTTGCATGTCATTCAGAAATCAAGGTGCCAGAGTCTGGAGGAAGACTGGGGAGAAGGAAATGCCAAAAGGCCAAAGTCCAGTGTCAAGTACCCACAGTCAGTGATGGTCAGGGGAGCCATGTCAGCTGCTGGTGTTGGTCCACTGTGTTTTATCAAGGCCAGGGTCAATGCAGCAGCTATCAGGAGATTTTGGATCTCTTCATGCTTCCATCTGCTGAAAAGCTTTATGGAGATGAAGATTTCATTTTTCAGCACGACCTGGTACCTGCTCACATTGAGAAAACCACTGGTAAATGGTTTACTGACCATGGTGTTACTGGGCTCAATTGGCCTGCCAGCTCTCCTGACCTGAACCCCATAGAGAATCTGTGGGATATTGTGAAGAGAAAGTTGAGAGACGCAAGACCCAACACTCTGGATGAGCTTAAGGCTCATCGAAGCATCATGGGCTCCATAACACTCAGCAGAGCCACAGGCTGACTTCCTCCATGCCGCATTGAAGCAGTCATTTCTGCAGAAGGATTCCTGACCAAGTATTGAGTGCATAACTGAACATAATTATTTGTATTATTTGGAATTAAAACACTTTTATTGGTCGGATGAAATATGCTAATTTTTTCAGATAGGAATTTTTGTCAGTTTTCATGAGCTGTATGCTAAAAGTATCAGTATTGAAAAAATAAGACCTGAAATATTTCAGTTGGTATGCAATGAAATTAAAATATGACATTTTATCATTGCATAATTTTATTTAATTTTTATCATTGCATAATAAATTTTTATCATTGCATAATAAAATTATGATTCCTTTGGCACTAAATTTTTTGAGAATGACCTGTACAAGAAAAAAAAACAACAGAAACACACACATGTAAAATATTAAATGGCACTTTGAGTTGGAAATGTTAGCCACTGTTTACATACAAATCCAAATATTTAACAACTTCATTTACTTGTAGATAAACCAGCTTTGTTTTCCCTTTTCATAATAAAGTATTGTTCTGGCAGCTCTAAGTAATACCGTAAGGTAAGAGTGAACATACAACACCACACTGGAATACCAAGCTGAGAAAATCAAATGCACACACATTGTAATATTCAGACCAGGGGTCTGCAACCTTTACATCTCAAAGAGCTGTTTCTGCCTCCGTCCAATGACATCAACTCATTCAGAGCCACTGATGCCACAGAAGAAAACAGAAAACCTAGATTTATAATCTGAGCTACAGGAAATTTGATTTGTCAGCTTAAATATCTATTTTGACTTGTAGGTTTTAAATGAACATCAAATATTTGCAAAAAGAAAATGGATACATTTTCTTCTTGGGAAAAGTCATTAAAGTTCCAACTTAATGACAAGGAAAAATGTATATAGTAAAAAATGTAAATGCTGTTCTGTTGTGGAAATTCAATTCATTTGCTTCATGAAAAAAGTTATATTTTTTCTAAAAGGTGTCATTTGTTATATTATATTTTAAAACATCAGTTGGTTCTTTTTTTTTTGCTAAAGTTATTAAAATCCAGAATTGACAGTCCAAAAAACCATTTGCAGCTTCAGAGCCACAGATGACACTCTGATCCTATAAACTACCATAACTTAATATGTATCCTCATTTGCACTATAAAAACATTAAACACTTTTAGCTTCTTCATAATAGGTTTTAACTTGAACTTCCCAATCAGGACATTTAAAAAAAAGACACAGTTAATATCACGAGTGGTTTTCTGAGTGGGAACTTGGGAAATCTGACCTGTGAGCAAAAAGCAAATGGACACCACATGTTATAACTGAATTACAAGAACAAAACTGAAACCTTGTGTATTACTGAAACTTATTACTGAGACTTATGCCCCGCTCATGCTGAGTCGCCCTTCAGGTAAACTAATATTTTTGTTGTAATCCAGTCGCTCATTTACACAGCATTGGTGAGCAGATCACTCACACCACCACTGTTATTTACCAACTTTATCTAAAAGTAGAACATCTTTCTAATCAACAACAGAAGATGGCAGCAGTTTCCAGGCAATGATCTGGTGTAAACAAAGCCTTTGGGGACCAAGCAATGATGGACATCACATAATAATGTTATACTTTATCATCTAAAAGAAGAAGAAAAAACATCTATCAGACACCCAAACCTGAAGGAGTGTATGAAAACTGGAACTTTCATCAAAAAAAGAAAGAAAAAAACTATTTGACATTTCCTATTTTGTAAACTTCAGTAACTACTTGGTCACTTTTACCTGTTCTCCTGGTTCCCTGTCCTTCACAACAGTCTCGATAATGATCGCCTTTTCACTGGTTTAGGTTTTACTTCTTTAACGCGGCAGTATCACATAAAACGAATTTTAGAGCTTTACATCATGTTATGATGTTATAACTTCATCAAAAACATACCTGGGGGGTTGTCTTGAATTTTTTCATGTATATTTGATAATCCTTTAATCCCCATGGTAACCATTCACCCATGGGTGGAGCTAGCCCCACCTTTGAGATGAAGCTCATCCTCAGATCTGCAGTTTCCAAGCTTCCGCCTCATAGAGCAGTTTTCCCCCACTCAGCTCCTTCAGACTAGCCAGCAGCAATTAGCAAACACCTGGTGGAACTGCTCATCTGCTGAGCTCATTACAAATTATTTTTCAGTGAAACGCTGGTAAAAATGTTATTAAATGATTAATAGAGAAGCAATATTATGACGTTTTCAGAAAAAAAGTAGAATTTAAAGAGAAAACCCTAACTTCAAAGAGTTAAATTACAAGGTTAAATTTCTTTTAAGTCATATTTGATTTTTATAGTATTTTATGGCCAGTGCAGGTGACATAGTGACATAGTTACTTAATTGCGCTAAAAAAGGCTCTATGTACCTGGATAATACATAATTACTGGCCCTTTAAAGGTTAAATACTATGATGTACAAACACGTAATGCAACAAAATCATCAACTGATGTGTTTTATTGTTATAAAAAGGCCTAGTCAGGGACCCCCCCCCCCCACCCATTTGGCCCTGCCACTTTATTGCATCAGAGCCAACTAATCCATGGAGGCTAGTGGGGGGAGGGGGAGAGTGACCCCCAGCCTCCTCCCCCCATCACCCAAAGGAGGGAACTATTGTGCCCTGCAGTGTATGAAAAATATGTTTTAAAGAAAACTAATAAAAAGTAAAAAAAACTCAGATACTTAAATATAAGATTAAAGGCACCAAACACTGCGGCTACACACAACTAGCTTTCAGCCAGCTGTTGTAGAACTGAAGGAAAATGTTGAAAATTTCAAGTAAGGGGCAACACCTCAACTGATTACATAAACTGTACATTTAAACCCATCAGAACTGGGTTAGAAAATGTCAAGTTAAAGTTGAAATCATTCGTTCTGCAGAGGAAACAGTCCTGTTAGTCTGTCTTCACAAATCTCTTTGCAACGAGCTTCAACACATGCTGCTTAACTGAGGGTTTATCACAGGATCACCATTTCCTGCTTCCAATACAGAGTAACACAGATGGGAGGAGGAAATGTCCATCTAAAAAAAAATATATCAATGATTAAGAAAGTCATTGATCAGTGATCACATTAGCTGATCTGCTGGAATCTTCTTCATTATCTAAAACTACCTTAATAATCAGCCAGACACTCCTCTACATAGAGTTCTTAGCTGTTGTGTACGTGTGTGTAGGTGCATGTGAGTGTGGTGCAACAGCTGTGAAACAGCTCTGGACACTCAGGGTGTTTGGAGGTCTAGTTCAAGTTCCAGGTTGGAAATAACTGCGCTAGCCTGTTTGCTTCTTCATCGTTACAACATGATGTATTCATGGAAAATGATTTTTCATTCCAATTTTAAGTCCTGTAAATGTTAACATAAGGCAGTTTAGACCAGCTGGGTAGAATAACAGGTGAAACTACAAGTGGTTCCATAATAAAAAGGACCTTCTGTCTTTTACTCCATACCCATAACCACATGTGCAAAAATTGTCAAACTATAAAACTTGTCCAATTTGGTCGATTTTCTTCTGGTTTCTGATCAGACAACAAAGAAGAGGTGAACCTGTACCCCTGCTGGGTATTTAGGAGCCCGCCTCCTGCTCTTGCCCCAGGGCCTCCAGCAGGAGCCCCATGGGGGTCCGCTTCAGGCCGATGCTCTCCAGTTTGTTCTCCAGCTTGTTCTTTAGGTTCCGCAGCCTCATCGACGCATGGACCAGAACCACTGGAAACACACAGGGACAAACTAATCAACCTTTTATGTATATCAAAATAAAGAATAAAAACTTCTGTTTTTGTTCTTTTTTATTTTACATCCATTATGGTGAACATATCTTGAGCTGACTTCTGAATTTTAGACAAAAAAAACAGATGATCAGATTATTTATCAAAACAGAAATTATTTTCACTATTCTCAATGGATAAGGGGCAGTAAACACATGCACAGGTGCATTTCAATTAAAAACATTTCTATTTAGTAATTAAATTCATATAGTGAAGCCCCTTTGCTACAGATTTATTATATATATTTGTATTTCTGAACTACTTATTTCTGTCAACTTAAATTTAATAAACAACCCAATTCAGTTTCTCAGACAATGACAAAATGACATCAGACCAGATGAAAGCATTAGCAGTACCGGACATGGTAAAGTCGTTTCCCAGCAGGACTTGCGTTCTGACCACACCACGGTCAGCACCTTCCATGAGATCACGGTGCTGGATTGACCAGCAAACACTGGAGAATCTCTGGAGGATTGTCAAAAAGAAGATGAGATGAGCCTGAACTACAGGCTGATCGCTCAACGCTGGACTGAAAATCATTTCATTAGTCTGATGATTCACATGTTCTGAGAAATGAATTACTCAAATAGATGATATTCTTATTTGCTGGGATACATCTATGTAGAGAACTCAAAACATGTTCAATTGTTGAAAATAAAACCGTCACAACTACCAGGCAGAAAACAAACTGAAGATCTGAAACAATGAATACAGAGTGTGTGTTTGCAGTCTTACTCAGTACTGGGCTTGCTATTCCAAATAGGAACACAGCCACTCCTCCCAACACCGATATGAAGAGGTAACTGGCCAAGAGAATGGCGAGTACAGCCAATAATGGGTGGTTTCTACGGAAACGGCGGATGGGAGCTTTGTTCTCTGCAGCCCAGATGAAGCCCAGGAACAACGTGGTGACCACTGTCATCCCAACAAACATTTGGATGGGCTGGAAATACCTGAGTGGAGAAAAACATCCTCATTTCACATGCAGAGGCTGAGCCTGAAAATAACGTTACAAAGATTCAGAGACGGTTGCACTGACCACCCAGCTTTAAAAATCCTGACCTGCCCATTCCAATTCTTGCCTACACTCATTTTTTTTCTCTAAGTTGCTAAATGTAGCAAGTTGGTAACAGTGGAGTCACTATTAGGTGACAGCGGCAGCCTGTCCCAAGCTGTGAGTGTTTTATTGATTATTTTTACTAATATTATTGAAAATTTGTAGTAATTTTTATAATTTATTAATATACATTTTTTAACTGAACACTTGTGCTACGACTGGCCTATTTCTTCTTAATAACTTTGTAGTGGGATTGTTTATGTTTACGTTGAGTAGCCATGCCTGACTCCCCCGCTAGAATTGCATAACACCCGGGATCAGTTGACGGCACTAAGGCATGAAGGCCTCCTGGGTGGAGTGAAACCTGATATACCACTTGAGATGCACATGAAAAGATGGGCTGGGCTGGGCTGAGCTGGTGTGAAACGGCGTCTAAAACGGCAGCAATTCAAGCCCTGCGTACCCACTGTCACAACAGGTAATGTTCACTCACTGGCCAACAAAATGGAAGAGCTGGAGGCACTGTCCAGGACACAGAAAGCATAGAAGGAATGTAGCATCATGTGCTTTTAAGAAACGTGGCTGCATGGACGAACGCCCGATTCCGCAATAGCCCTCCGCCTTCCATACCATTCACGCTGACAGCAACACCAACACCAACGGCGAGTGCAAAGGAGGAGGATTGACTGTCATGATGAATTCCCATTGATTCAATCTGGGTCATATCCACGTCAAAACTCGTGTTTGTGATCTCCTCATTGTCTTTATCACAAAGACAATAAGAAGATGATCCCCTGAGGATGTTGATACACTTTGTGATGCATTAGAGCCAGTGACTGGGAAATATTTTATAAAACACATGGAGAGGACATTGACAGCTTACCTGTGTGCACCTCTTGACTACATTGGTTTCTGTGTGGACAATTCTGTCCCCACAAAAAGGTCAAATGCTACCCGAACAACAAACGATGGGTTAAAAGAGGATTTAAAACTCTACTTAATAAAATGAGATCCTTTAAGTCTGATGATCGATGAAAACTCAAAAGCATACAAAAACAATTGAAATGTAAACTGTGTGAATACAGAGCTGTGTATAAGACAAAGCTGAAAGAAAAATTCAAAATTAACAATGCTAGAGGTTTGGACGGGGATGAGAGAGATCACAGGACTGAAGAGGAAAGCTAACTGCCCTGCTGGGGGAGATCTCAAATGGGCAAATGAGTTGAACCAGTTCTTTAACCAGTTTGACTCCCAGTTCCTAGTTACAGCCCCTCTTCCCACACATTGTCTAACCAGGTGAAAAGACAGCTGGAGAAACTTCACCTTGGGGAATCCCCTAGTCCAGACAATATCAGTCTGACCTGAACATGTCCTAAAGACATGTTTAGGACATGTTCAGGTCTTTAGGACCTGAACATGAACCAACCTGAACCAACCTCAGCTGGTTCAGTTGAGTTGCTAAAGACATGTTCAGGTCAGTTAAGTGGAGTCCTCTATGGAGCCTGAAGCTCCATAGAGTACCAGAACTATGGAAAAAATTGTGCTTGGTTCCAGTACCAAAGAAGATTTCTCTGACCTCTCGCATTATGAAGGTTATGGAGAGCCTGGTTCTGGTACATCTGAGGTCACAGGTGGATGCAGACCAAGACCCTCTCCATTTTGCATACCAGCCACACTTAGAAATTAATGATGCAATTATATACTTGCTGCAGAGGGCATATTCCTTCCTTGACAGACCTGACACCATTGTCTGCATTCCTTTTCTTTGACTTTTCATCAGCCTTCAACACTATCCAGCCAGGATTACTACAGGGAAGCTGGCTAAAATGGACGTCACTGGATCATCGACTATCTGACAGATAGACCTCAGTATGCAAGATTACAGAGCTGCAAATCCATCCATCCATCCATTTTCTTCCGCTTATCCGGGGTCGGGTCGTGGGGGCAGCAGCTTCAGAAAGGAGGCCCAGACTTCCCTCTCCCCAGCCACTTCTTCCAGCTCCTCCGGGGTAATCTCTAGGCATTCCCAGGCCAGCGGAGAGACTATGTCTCTCACCACCAGGGGCCCCTCCCTTGGCTGCCACCCGTAACACACTGCACCCGACCCCTTTGGCCCCTCCGACAGGTGGTGAGCCCATTGGAAGGGAGACCCACGTCTCCTCTTCGGGCTGAGCCCGGTTGGGCTCCGTGGGTAAAAGCCCGTGTTACGGAGTGAAGCTTCTTCAAACAAGACGGAGGCTCATATGTCTTTTACTGAACCTTTCTGTTCAGTTTTTATTGAAGAGATTATGGTTATGTTGTTCCATGTACTCTTTCCCTGCCAGAATCTTGCACCCTGTTGTTATGTGCTGGACTGTCTAAAGGGCCTCCTTGCACAACCTACACCTTGGGTCTTGTCTGGTGTGGTAGATCTGAGCCTCTATTGCTCTGGTGTTTAGGACCTGTTCCCATGCAGCCAGGATGAGAGCCTCTGTGCTGTCCTCGAGTCCAGCTTTGTCCAGCTATTGGTAGGATTTCCTGATATCAGCCACTTCAGTTATTTGTTGGTGGTACATCCCATGTAGGGGCTTGTTCTCCCATGATGGAATCTCTAGCACCTCGTCCTCTGTTCCCCATTGCCTGAGACATTCGCTGAGCACATCGTCCTTTGAGGCTTTGTCCTTGATGTATTTATCGATCTTGGCTGTTTCATCCTGGACAGTGGCTCTCACACACACTAGTCCTCTGCCTTCTTCCTTACGGCTCGTGTATAGTCCTCGATTTGGGGTGGAACCCTCCATTCATGGTTAGAAACTTCAGAGTCTTAACATCCGTAGCCTTTATCTCTTTCATTCGGCAGCTAATTATTCCGGCAGGGTATCTAATTACTGGTAATGCATAGCTGTTTAGTGCACAGACCTTGTTCTTGCCATTGAGCTGGCTTCTCAAGACTTGCCTTATTTGTTGGAGGTATTTGGCTCTGGCTCTTTTCCTTGTGACCTCATCGAGGTTGCCATTTGCTTGTGGTATTCCTAGGTACCACAAGCAAATGGCAAATGGCATCTAGTCCTAGGATAGGTACTATTCTGGATCATTCTAGTCTAGGATAGTACCTATTCCTAGTACTCCTATTCCTAGGAGTACCTATTCCTAGGAGTACCTAGGAATAATATTCCTAGGTATTAGGAACTATTCCTAGGTACTTGTACCTGTCCTCAATGTCTGCTATTGTTCCTTCTGGGAGTAAGACCTCTTCTGTGCGGACGACCTTCCCTTTCTTTGTAAGCATCCGACCACACTTCTCTAGTCCGAATGACATCCCAATGTCAATGCTGTAGATCCTGGTGGTGTGGATCAGTGAGTCGATGTCTCGCTCGCTCTTAGCGTACAGCTTGATGTCATCCATGTAGAGGAGGTGACTGATTGTGGCCCCATTCTTGAGTCGGTATCCGTAGCCAGTCTTGTTGATTATTTGGTTGAGGGGTTCAGGCCTATGCAGAACAGCAGTGGGGACAGAGCATCTCCTTGGTATATGCCACATTTGATGGACACTTGTGCAAGTGGTTTCCAGTTGGCTTCAAGGGTGGTTTTCCACAGCCCCATCGAGTTTGCAATGAAGGCTCTTAGAGTCCTATTGATGTTGTACATCTCTAAGCATTCAATAATCCAAGTGTGTGGCATTGAGTCATAGGCTTTCTTGTAATCAATCCAAGCGGTGCACAGGTTGGTGTGTCGGGTTTTGCAGTCTCGGGCGACTGCAAAACCCTGAAGAAACTCACTGCCCTACATGAGCGACTGGTCTACAAGGAGTTGGTGTTTGGCTCCTCTGCTATTTAGGCCGATGCCCTTCTGTGTCGTGCTCATGCATTTATCCATGTGCCCACTTATCTTAGCCACTATGATGCCTGATATGAGCTTCCATGTTGTAGAGAGACAGGTTATTGGCCGATAGTTGGATGGGACTGAACCATTTGAGGGATCTGGATCAGGATTGTGTGCCCTTCGGTTAACCATTCAGGGTGAAGCCCATTTTGTAACAGCTGGTTCAGTTGAGTTGCTAGTTGCTCATGGAGGGCAGTGAGTTTCTTCAGCCAGTAGGCATGGATCATATCAGGTCCTGGTGCTGTCCAGTTTTTCATACCTGAGACTCTTTCTGCCATAGTGATGGTTACAGGGAGGTTTCTGTGGTCTTCTCGTAGAGAGGTTAGCCACTGTGCATTGCTGTTGTGGGACGCCTCCCTTTCCCATATACCTTGCCAGTATTGTTCAGTCTCCAGCCTTGGTGGGTCTGCTCTGTTGTTAGTACCCTGCCATTGAGAGTACACTTTAGCTGGTTGGGTGGAGAGGAGCCAGTTAATCCTCCTGGCTTCATTCTCTCTTGTGTATCTCTTTAGGTGGCTGGCCAAGGCTTGGAGCCTTTGTTTGGCAGTTTTGAGCGCTTCAGGTATGGGCATCTGGCTGTACTTCTTGGGTACTGATCTTTTCATTGCACCCCTTTGGAGCTCTGACAGTTGACTCACTTCCCTCCTTGTTATATTGATCTTAGCCTCTAACCGTCTTTTCCATGGTGGGTAATGGTCTCATGGTTGCTCTTATAGCCAAGCATCTCAAGGATCACTGATGCTGAGTTGTATATCAGCTCATTGGTAGGCCCGTCGCGATAACAGATTTTGCTGGTCGATTAATTGCCTAAAGATTTATCGGCGATAAGCGATAACATTGCGTCAAGAAATTTTGTTGGCGGGGGACGGGAGACCAGAAATTCACAACACAAAGCACAACAGCGGGGAGAGGGGTGGGGTGGGGGGGGGGGGAGTTTCCAAAGGCATTCTTCAGTAGCCGCTCTGATCTAAATTAGGGATTTTCTCAGACTGGGAGCTTAATGCTGAATGTGACAGGCAGCCAATCAGAAAGCACGGATTCTCCTCCTGCTTTCTGATGGGAAATTACCTAGGGGAATCCCAAACAGCTGAAATGGCGCATTTCAGCACTTATCGCACTTATCGCGATAATTAAAATTATCGCAATAAGTTTTTTTATCGCACAATTAATCGATTTATAGTTTATCGTGACAGGCCTACTCATTGGTTTCTGTTATGGTGGTGGTAGGGATAGTTCTAAATGCTGCATTCACATCTTCAATTAGACTTTCTGATGGTACTTCACTCAGCTGTTGTAATTGGCGTCGGGGTTGTCTGGTGTTCATTACTGCCACGATTCTCTCTCTAAGGTCAGTTGCTGCCTCCTTCAGCTTTGAAGGTTCGTTCATTACTGGGGCTACATACCCAGTCTCTGGGTGGGTAGTTGTAGTTAACTCCCCTCTGACCTGGCGTTCTGGCTCCTCCCCCTTGCCGTAGCATTTGTGTTGTACCTCGTCAATCTCAAGTTGTGTTAGCAGTTGCCGTTTGCGGATGTTGGAACACTGAGCTACTAGTTGTTTGGCAGTTAGTGTTGACTGGGGATGTCAAAGTAACCATTCCTCCCACATTCTTTGCATGTACCCCCTTTGACTAGGGTTACTTGAGTAGTAGCATTCCAACAAATCCATGTTTTCACTTCTCGCCCATTTCCGTCTTGTTCCAGTAGCCCATTTTTCATCTAGGTGCTCTGGTCCCCAGCACCTGACGCAGACCTTGTTTTGCCGGGCAACGTCTGAGCCGGCATGTCATGCTTATCAATGTCTCTCATGGTATGAGGTAGGCTATAAAGCTCCAAGGGTCTTGCCTAAGGACCCACACTGGATAGCTCAATTTCACCAACTATATATATATAAATGCTTTGAGCCCACCTAGTACAATACAGAATAAAAACTCTTCACAATGTGGCTTCGACTGCAGGCAAGTGGTCCGACAGGCTGAAAAATAAAAGACACGGTTAGCGTTGTGACTGAGTGGGCAGCCACGAACACCAACCGGTGCAGCTCCCACTCATAGGGTCACATTTTTCCAGCCCAACCACGAGATAAACTTTACAAATTATATTTGTAGATGTTAAATATTCTTACAGTACTTTGCTAATTGAGCTGCACAGTGGCGCAGCTGGTAGAGCTGTTGCCTTGCAGCAAGAAGGTTCTTGGTTCGATTCCCGGCCCCGGCCTTTCTGCATGGAGTTTGCATGTTCTCCCTGTGCATGGTGGGTTTTCTCCGGGTACTCCGGTTTCCTCCCACAGTCCAAAAACATGACTGTCAGGTTAATTGGTCTGTCTAAATTGCCCCTAGGTGTGAGTGTGTGTGTGCATGGTTGTTTGTCCTGTGTGTCTCTGTGTTGCCCTGCGACAGACTGGCGACCTGTCCAGGGTGACCCCGCCTCTCGCCCGGAACGCTAGCTGGAGATAGGCACCAGCACCTCCCGACCCCATTAAGGGACAAGGGTGTAGGAAAATGGATGGATGGACTTTGCTAATTGTTGGACTTGAAAAATATGACCTAAGTAAAAAAAGAAATGAAGAGCTGCCTCTCTCGCACCTACCTCCACCACAGCGCTCCTCAGAATTCTAGTGGGGGAAGCCGCGAGAGTGCCTGATGGACCCATTGCATGCAGTCACTCCTCACACCACTAGGTGGCTCTAAACAAACGCATTGATCAAAAATCTCAAAGACATACAACCCTACAATCATTTTGATCAAAACTCACACAAAGACACACACAAGCTTTTCTCTCTGTTACATCAGGCAGAGGCAGCAGTAACTTAAACCCAGTGTTTTTGGCCAATTTTAGAAAAAATTGCAGCAAAAATCAGAAAAAATGTGGGGATCTCTGGATTTTGTATTAATTTTGCAGATTTGTGAAAAACTGGAGGGACTAACTGATGTAATTTGGAGTCTAACGGTCCACATAAAAAGCTATGGCGAGCCAGATTTGGCCCCTGTGGCTTGACACATGTCCTAAATGAAGGACTTTTCATTCTGAAATATGTTCAGTTATTGAGCCTTTCACTGTTTACAGCGTTAGCTTTTTCTGCTCCGGCTGATAATAGCCTCTGCCTCTACAGCTAACTAGAGATGTGAACCTTTCAGTGTCTAGTAATTGGATTTGATTCCGTCACAATTCTATTCAGTTTTTATTTCAAAAACCAATTTTACCATGTAAACGTTTTAGAGATTCTGTTTAAATTATGTAATTGGCAAGAGGAAAAAGATGCAGCCCTGTATGTAAACGTGGACAACATTTTACACCTAACTGTGATATTCAGTGTACAATGACTGTCACTTTTGACTTCACCAAAGAAAGGTGCCGGTCCACGAACAGCGCCCCTTCCTGGACAAAGATGGACCTCAGCTAACATCTTGCACTCCAGCACAGAGCCGAGCGGGGTGAGACCTGGTCCGAACCCCCAGCATCTTCTGCACCTGATGGGGGTGCAGAAGATGCGGGGCACTTTGGTTTGAGTGATTAGTGGGGCACAAATCACTCAAACCAGCTGCATGAAACACTGACTGCAGGGCGGGAGCGAAGAATCCCAAATGAAATGTCCATTTGCACCCAGAATATTACAGAGTTCAGTAAAGTAAAAACTGTAAGAAGGAGAGAAAGGAATGGTCTGAGGGAGGACGCGGGGATAATGAAACTTACCCCACAAGGAGCAGGAAGCTCAGCGCGGACAGGAAGTAATTGCTTTGATAATACAAAAGGTTGTTGATCATGCGGTTGTTCCAGCGGTCCAGGTCCCGCACATCTGGCACCGCAAAGCGAGCCGAGCTCATCAGAAAATCATCCAGGCTGCGGATGGGAGGCGGCTGCACGCCTGCCATCTTGCCCAAACCAGAAATAAACTGGATTTCCCAGAATGCAGCACGGTGAAAACAAGAGGTGGGGAGGCGCGTGTAACGGAAGTGAGCTTTATCCTGACTTTTCAACATGTCTGCCTGATTGAACTCAGCATCAAAAATGACGAGGCTAAAGGAAAACATAGATATATGAATAAATAAAAAGAAGCGTTTTCGGAAGACCCCTTTGTAACACGCTTATCAGCCTCGTTGCGGGGTTAGGAAAACTCCCAACTCGGTTCATTTGTTTATTTTTATCACACTAATTTACACCAGGCGTCAACAATAAGTGCAGTTTATTTCTGGATATCGTTAGTCCATATTCAATTAGCTCAACCTGATTCACTCTAATACAACTTTATGCTACACTCATTATCTCTGTTCCATAACATAGAATCCATCCAACACAAGCAGCACTGTCTGAACAAATAGACTGCAAAGGCCGACCTCCAGCAAGCACAGGGAGAAAGTGGGGAGAAGCAACTAAATACGTATGTTCTTGTTCTTTTGATGTATTCAATGTTTTTTTATAACTATTTGTGTTTACCCATAAAGTTATTTTAGTTATCTTAGCTTGCCTTTTAAAAGGAAAAAAAAATGATGAAATTATGTTAGGGTTTAGATAAAGTGATGCTCACTGATTCCAATCTGATGTGAAAATGTGAGCATGTAAGATTCTACTCTAGATTTAACAAGGAGTTAATAAGAGAAGCCAGGTTGAAGAAATGTGATTTCTCTTCATTTAGTAGAGCTTCTGCTGCACATTATAAAATCTGGTGAAAGTCTTTAGAAAAATATTCCTAATAAATGAAATTCATCATCACTTTATCAAAGACATAAAATAGTTCTTGAAAATTGCATGAAAATAAACGCTGCATGAATTGGTTTATGTTGTTTGTGTTGTTGTTGTTGGCCATCACAAGGCCACACAAAGACAGGGCAAACAATATGCACACATTCACTCCTTGAATTGGTCTTTGAAAAGACCAATTAACCTGACAGTCATGTTTCTGGACTGTGGGAGAAAGCCGGAGTACCCAGAGAGAACCCAAGCATGCACAGGGAGAACATGCAAACTCCATGCAGAAAGACCCCAGGCCAGGAATCAAACCCAGGACCTCCTTTCTGTGAGGCAACAATGTCAACAACTTCAGAATAGAATTGGCATCAAATACAGAAATTCTAATTAATCTGAAATTAATTGAAATGAATTCTTTAAACACAATTATGGAAAAAAAACATTCACAAAATATAATTTAAAAGTGGATATACACGAATGAATGAAAATATATTAATTTAGGCTTTCTCAATGGAAAGCCAAAAGAAAAAAAAATCAAGAGACGCACAGACTTTTATTATGAAAGGCCGGAAGAGAGGCGGAAGAGGCGTGGTCCTGGAGCGCTCTACGTCCTACTGGTGGTTATGTGCTCGTGGGTCCAGGTCGGGAGCGCGCGCCGTGTGACAGCTCAGGGCAGTCCACGTCAACACAGAGTGAGCGCAGCGCAGCGGCAGCGGCAGCGGCAGAGATGGACTCCACGTCCCTGGTGAGCTTCTTCACTGTTAAATCATCTGCGTTAGTGGACATGGGCAGCAGCACTGCAGGCTGCAGTCAGTGTCCCGGGCATGTGTTGTATTAATCTGCTGGCTGTCGATGTGATTACAGAAAACAGTCTTGAATAAGCCAAGCGGGGGAGTGGATGAAGCTTGGTTGCATATTATCCATAAGATTTTATTTCTTCCTCAGTTCTGACGGGATCTCACACTATTCTTTTCAGCTCACGAAGGCCGGTTTGATCAGGGCTTTCTCCATAAAACCGCAGTGTCGTTCGATTTATTTTTAATCCTATATTGGTTTAAAAATAGTATCCCTTGCTGGTTGAGAACTTCTCCGGGTGTTAACACCATTAGAATGGACTAGTTGATCCACAGCTGTTTAGTTTTATCTGAGCGCAACAGGACAGACAGTGGAGACAGTGGGTTGGCTGTCTCCACGGAGCACTTTTATAAATCAGTGGCTCCAGACACACACACACACACACACACACACACACACACACACACACACACACACACACACACACACACACACACACACACACACACACACCACAGGCGCTGTGCATTTAATCTTGTAACTGTATTTCCAGCGGCTCTGCGTGGAGCGTGAATGTAGTGACGTGTATTCCAGGGGTGACGTCACGTTGCCTCGCCACGGTTCTTCGCTCACACCGTTTCTGAGCTTCCCATGTCTGGTCACCTTCTCATGAAGCTCCATTTACTGTTCAAACGCCCCGTCCTTCACAGTGCAGAACTGCAGTATGTGGAAGAGTTGGTAAGAAAAGTTCAACCGCAGGAAAAATTCTGGGAAATCGAATTTTTATTCCTCACGTAACGTTTCCCATTTAATGTTAATCAAAGCTATAGACCTTAAGTAGCAAACCACTGTAGCTGCTTAATATGATAGAAAACCAACATCAGATTTTTGCCCAATGTGGCTCTTCAGGCTTTCCAGGGGCACAACTTCGGCTAAAATCCATACCAGTATTTTAAATAAATAAATAAAATTAAAAAACCCACAGGTGTAATTTCAATGTTTTTTATCCGTATTTACCTAAATTTCTTCAACAAAATGGCAGCGCTTAAAAAGCCATTCTTTTTTGTGTATGTTTACATTTTTTACCTTTTGCAAACTGCACGCATAAGTACAGTTAATGGATCAAAATTTTGTTTGGTCAATTATTTATTTGTGGTACGTTTGTAAAATTACAGTAATAAATTAAGAGCAACAATTTGATTGTCTGCATAAGAGAATAAAAAATTAATTTTCCACAAAATAAAATTAATTTAACAGTTTCAAATTGAATATTTAATTATAGTTATTTAGTTTGAAATTATTAGGTTGAAGCTAAATATTCGGCTGAAAACTAAATATTTAGCTCAGGGCAAATACATTTGCAAATTCACTTGCCCGTAACCGGAAATAGACTGTCAAAATAAAAGCTGAGTCTCTGTAACCTTTAAACCAGTGGTCCCCAAACTACGGCCTGCGGGCTGGATCCGGCCCGCCTCCACATTTGGTCCGGCCCCCTGAACAATACCAGAGAGCAGTGGCACAACTACACATTATTCAGGTGGATCTGAAAACAGAAATCTGCGCCCTCCCTGCTCCCTCCCAGGGAAGGAACATTAGGGTGAAGGAGTGACAGGCACGCTGAAGTGTATGGGGAAACATCATTGGCGCGTCGCCCCCTCCAGACGGTGTTTTGGCGCCCCTTCTGGTGCTGCGCCCCTATGCGCTGTATACGCTCCACACCCACTTTTTGCGCCACTGCCAAAGAGCACTTAGATTTTTTTTCATATACCGTATTTTCCGGACTATAAGCCGCTACTTTTTTCCTAAGCTTTGAACCTTGCAGCTTATAGCCCCGTGAGGCTTATATGAAGATTTTTCTTCAACCACCAGGGGGCTCTTTAGCAGGAAGTGAATTATTGTAAGTCAAAATTAGAAATAAAAGAAGAAAGCACCCATTAAAACAGACTTAGGTTTTAATAGGGAATTGAAATTTGAGAATGTTGTTGATCAGTTAAATAACATTGAGGGGAAAAAGAAGATTTTAATTTTTTAAAATAATACTGGAATCATTATGAGAATTTGAGGCATAGATATTAGGATCTAATAGTTGGCAGTAGTGTCAACAAGCAGTAGTGGATTCAAGCTGCAGTTGAAATCTAAAGAATAAGAAAGCGCATATTTTTATTTAGCACATGCTAGCAGACACGAAGGATCAGCACTTTTACTGTTACAGTTACCGTTCGAAAAGTACCGTAATCAGTTCAGTTGCATGTAAACTTGGCGACTTTTTTCTTTATCAACCGTAATAAATGTGATATTCAATTGACCTGTTATGACTCAAATTTTGCGTGTCCACCCCACTCTGCTGCTGCTGCATTGCTGCGGAAAACCTGGAGCGGCAGAGATATCTGAGACTTATTGTCCAGTGTGGCTTATATGTGTATGTTTACTGTTTTTTTTAAAAAAAACTTCTGTTTTAAAAAAAAAGAATAAAGAAAATACAGTATTTATTTCATAAATAGTGTTATTTCTTGGATTTTTTCTGTGAAGAACCCAGAGAGGGTTATTTGGTTAATATTTATTTCATTAATAGTGTTATTATTTATTTCCTGACTTTTGTTCTGTGAAGAACCCAGAGAGGGTTATTTGATTGTGCTTTCTTGAAAACAATAATTTTCTACATTCAGGAACTCCTGTAATCGTCACACTTTTTCTGTTACAAACTGACTTCAGCCCCCAACCAGAGAAGGCAAAAGTTATGTGGCCCTCACAGGAAAAAGTTTGGGGATTCCTGCTCTAAACTCATGGTGGTGATTGGTGTTGTTGCTGTTGTGTTATAATGTTTTTATGGCCTTTAAAAGGCCTCGTCCTGCTTAAGCTGAAAAGTTGTACATGTCTAGAGGAGAAGGAACACTGATGAAGCGATGACATGAGAAACGTGTCTGTTTGCAAATCCCAGCTTTTATTAATTATATAGCTAGGAGTTACGCTTATCGACAAATGTATTTCCATATGAGTATTTTGGGGAATAGCTTGGTTTGTACAGGAGGTTGCAGAATCACAACTCTACACTGAAACTTCCTCCAGCCGTGTTTTTCTAATAAGGACAGGTGGTGTGCCACATCACACTGCCTCCACCGGAAATGATCGGCAGAGAGAATTTAGCAAGAGCACATGCTTAGCACATGCTTAACTCTGCAGCCTAAAACATAAATGTATTTCCTTACAATAATAATAACCAAAAATAACCAGACTTTCCAACAGTATAAGATGTATTGGAAATTCAATTCAAATTCAAAAATATATTATGGTGTTAACTGTACCTTCAGCACATCATCACATCAAGGAGACAGTGACCCAGTTTCAAGGCATTAAATTGTGAAGTCAAGTCATGTTTATATGTAAAACATGTTCGTAACAGAAGGTTACATAGTGACTTGATTGTGCTACAAAATTCCACTATGTGGCTGAAAAACACATAATGTCCTTTTAATTAATGCTTACGAGTGTTTGTACGTGATTACCTGAAGTCATCAAATTCATTTTCTGGAATGAATGAATCTGATTCTTGCATTCACACACACACACTCGACGCGACTGTATCGCGTCACTGACTTTGCAGCAGTCCCTCATTCTGAACAAGCACATGGAGACAGTGAAAAGAAATTATCCCATTTTTGCTGGTTGTGTCCCTACTTCAGCTCCCTGGATTGAATCTGCTCCAGTGTGTGGACACAGGTTCATTTGGGTCAGTTATGATGGCACTGGGCTCATCAGTTAGTCTTGTGAATTACATCTGTGCCTGAAAATACAACCGCTTTCAGATTCTGTTGTGTGCACTTTATTATTCTCCCAACATTCCACTCTGTTTCCACAGATAGTATCAGATTGTGTTTCCTTATAGTACTTTATCTGAATACTCACGTCCCAACTATGACATCCCAGTGTGTTCTCCTCACTATGTCGCTGTTGGTCTGTGATTTGTTTGTGGTCACCACTGATTTGAATAAAGCTCCAACAGGTGCTGCTCTGATTCATTTAACTTCTGCCCTCTCCCAGTTCTGGTTCCATCTCTTCAAACTGAACTCTTTGTTTTAGCGTAAACCTCACTACCACAGCCTGGCATCAGATTAATAGTGACACAGAATTTTAAAATTAAATAATGTTTTAATTACCAAAAAGAAACTGTTAGGTGAATTTCTTGGAATGCATAAAGTAGGGAAACAAGTCAGTGACATCTGGTAGTATGGAGAGTTACAAAGTCATTTCTAAGACTTTTGGAGAACCATTTTAGAGCTGTTATTCACAATGGGAGAAAATATGCAGCACCGGTGAACCTTCCAGACAGTCTGGCCAAACAGAGTTAGTCCAAGGACCCGTCAACGATTCAACCAGCAGGCTGGACAACAAGCCAGAGCAACATCTATGCTCTGCAGACCTCACTTGCTTCAGTTAATGCTAGAGTTCATGATTCAGAAAAAAAAAAGGAAATTGTAAATGAGTATTCCATTTACTCATTTACAAGTAAATTGAATACTTGTAAATATTTAAGTATTTACAAGTACAAGTATTTACAAGGCCTTCAGAGGAAGTGTTTCCTTCTGAACTCGGCTCATTTAAACTAACTTTGGGTGGATAGTCACCCAGCATGGCTGTTCTCTGCTGTGCAGTAAGAAGCACAGCAGCATTTGAACACTTCAGTGTTTGAGCTGAGTGCAATGATGTGGTGATTTAGCTGATGATGTTGCTCAATGTTCAGTACGACTAGAAGAGGGACACTTTCACAATGTCTACACCTTGTAAAATCCTGTCTGCTTGATTCCTTCTGCTCTGAATGCACGTCATTCTTTGTTCTTGCACACATCTGTAAATGCCATAAATGTTCTTTCCATAATCATGCTTTTTTTTCTTTTTTAGCATTTCCTGTGACTTTTAGGGAAAGAAATGAATCCTCTTTCTTGCCGTCATTCCACTCTTGTTTTATTATCAATGTCAGAACATCCCACCTGCTCCAATTTGTAAATGTAAATTCATTTTGGGTCACTCAACACCTTTTACTAATATATGTCAGATTTAGTGCTTTTCTAATGTGAGCCCCTGATTGGAGGTGAGGCTCAACTGATCCGTCGTCTCTCTCTGCTGCTTTGACACTGTGGCTGAGTTTCTGGTCTAAGTTCTGTGATACACTCTGACTGTGAATCTCTGCTGGTCAGTGCATAACAGAACTTTGACCCGTTCCTGAAGACTCTTCAGTAGGACAACCCTGTGAATGATTTATTATGAAATGTCACTTTTCCTCGACCAGAAACGGATAAAAAAACACAGAGTTTGAAGCTCAAGCTGGAATGGATCCAACTGCATTAAGAACCTAAATGTGATGGCTTCACCGGGGGAGAGAAGAGACGGTAGCGTTGCCCTGTAGATGAATAACAGACAGTTCAGATCCGAGTATTAACTTCATCCAGAAGGATAAAAGAGGCAGAACCTGAGACATGAGAGGAGGCTGATGGTTGTAGATGCTCTAAGAACCAGCTAACTGGCAGCCAGGGAATAAAAATCAGTTTCATCTCTAATGAAAAAGACAAGCGTTACCTGGATAGTAAACGTCTAATTCACAACACAGCCAGGTGTGAAATAAACGTAGCTGGAGAGGCATCAGGAAAACTGAGCATCTCTTAAGTTAAACCTCTTCTTGTATGTTGTTGCAGGAACCTTCTCTCTATACAGTGAAAGCTGTTTTTATTCTTGATAATGATGGCAACAGACTTCTGTCCAAGGTAAGGGTTAAATTATTTCATTAGATTTTATTTTACTTAGTAAAAAATATTTCCTTAGCATGTAAATATTGTTAGATTATCGATTCACACTTCACATTCACACAAAATCACTTTGACCAGGTTGATAAAGATGCCTGTGTCTGATAATGGGCTGTGGAATGAACACTGAGCTGATTTTCTGATCTATCAGAGTTTGAGCGCTGCAAAAAAACAAAACCTGCAGATGGAAGCAGGACCGGGTGAATGTGGTCATGCTGTTAAGCAGTTTTTCAACTACTCAACAGCGGTTTTTCAACTGCTGTTGAGTAGTTATTGTTTCTCTAATGAAACGTTATGACCCAGTGCTTGATTCATTTTTCAGCAATAGAAAATTTTTGACAATTTTAGATTAATATATTTTCATATTTGGTGTTTCCAATATTATTTAATGCACTTTAAATAGTCCTCATTTCCACCCAAATGTCACTATACATATAAATAGTTTTATTATATTATAAAACTGCCATTTCATAAAACAGCACAAACATGCTTTTGATTATCATAATTATAGATGAAATGTAAAAATGAAGTAAAAAAAATTAAACTTTTAATAGAAATCAAAACTTAGAAGTTAAGTGGTTGATGTAAAATAAAGAGAAAGAGAAAAAAATAAACTTTTTTGGTCTGACCCAAACAAGTGGCTGCTGTTGAAGAGCTGTACAGCCATAATTGATCAACAACATGGCTGCCATGTTCTCACCTGCAGTGAAATAAAAAAGACTCCACTGAGCTCTGATTCATACTGGATAGTTCTAACTTTGATGGGGATCTCACATTGCAAATCACTAATGTTATTGCCAAAATAGAGTTATTGAAAAGCTAACAATTGATTGATACAATCAATTATTGACTAATTGATTGATTTGGTGCCAACACCGTTTTATCCTGTGATGTGTCTCTCTGTTGTAGTACTACGACCCCGAGCTCTACCCCACCATGAAGGAGCAGAAGAACTTTGAGAACAACATCTTCAGCAAAACACACAAAGCAGACAGTAAGTTTCTTTATTTTTGCATTTTCTGTTGTAACTTTACACCTCACACCTTCATAGTCTTAAGTTCTGCTTCACACACATCTCCAGTGTCGGCTGTCGAGTGTTCTGCTGCTGATAGCCTGAAGCAGTTTGCTGGTATCTGCCGTGGAGCTGGTACCTGTCAGCTGGACTGTGTTTGTGACTCTGAGCTGTTGAATGACCCTTAGGAAGCAAAGCTGTTTGGCAGCAAAGTGTTTAAGCAGGTTGAGTAGATGTTCAGAGAAATCTGATCTTCCTCTGCAGTGGGTTTTAGAGAATTCACAGCATTGTTACCTGATCTCCACTCGCTCCCTGTCCCCCACCCAGCATGCCACCCTTTGTTCCAAACTCCTCCTCCTGTCCTCCTTTCTGCAGACCTGTTTTCACCTTTACCTCCTGCTCTCTCCTTTCTATAGCTCCACCCAGCCACTCATTCCTTTTCTTCTGGTTTCTCTGCTGCTTTCATTTCATTTCCTATCACGACTCTTTCCTTGTATCAACATTTTGATTTAAAGAATAAGTCCTGAATCACGCTGACTCATCACTTTCTGTGTATTTGTAGATGAGATAGCGTTCCTGGAGGGGATGACCATCGTGTATAAGAGCAGTATAGATCTATTTTTCTACGTGGTGGGAAGTGCTCAGGAAAATGAGGTACCATGATTTTATAGGAATATGCTATATAACTGTCTTTTTTAAATTCTTTTTTTCCTGGGTGGAATGATTGGACCAAAATACAACATCAATGATTTCTAATGAGAATAAAAGAGTGCTTAAGTGCTAAAATTCTACCTACATGCTCAGATATATTCAGAAATTCACCAAGATCTTAGGTCATTTTTCCCTAAATAGAAAAATCTACAACATCTTTAATATTTCTGTTAACACCTGGTTAGAGAAAGATACTTTTGACATTACTGATTAGATGGACCGATACTCAGAATCAGGGGAAAATCCAAAGAGCTGTGTGAAGATCTCTGAACTGTAGATGTACACAAGTTTGAAGTCTTGTGAAAATATTTCTTCATTTCTGCAGATTCCAAAATCTTTGTTTCAAACAACCATACATAGGTTATTCATTTAAGCTATTTGGACAAGTCATCACCTTGCCAAGGTCTGACAGAAGGACACTGAACTGTATGAACATTTTTGAGCTTGAGAACAAGATTAATTTTAGTTATTGCCCATTAATAATTACAGTTTACTTCTTCCTTGAAAAACAAATCATATTTATTGTTTTATTATTTCTCTCTAGAAACATAACAATTCAAATAAAATCACCAAAAGGCATAAAAGAGTGCCATGATGAACAGAATTGTCAGAATACCGTCTCATCACAAGATGACACAGTGTTTTTTTGATTTTCTCTTGCTACATTTTAGCCTTTGGGTCTTTTGAAAGAAAATAGTTTTGTATGAAAATCAATGACTAGTATTTTATTTAATATTTTCCTTTTCTGTTGGTAGCTGATGCTGATGTCTGTGTTGAACTGTCTGTTTGACTCCATCAGTCATATCCTGAGGTAATTTTTTTCTATTTTTCTGAAATTCTTTTTAAAAATGAGGACAAGATTAGTATATAAATGATGTCTATCAGCAGGAGCAAACCTTTCTTAGCTGTCTAAGTAAAGGATTCTACCAAAACCAAAGCTGCTCTCAAAGGAAAAAGATTAGTGGATATATATAACAGAGCTGGATTCTTGATGCATTAAATATAGATAATTTCTAACTAGAAACAAGAATAATTGTAAACAAGAATATTTATAAATAAATAAGTGCAGAAATGTGCTGAACTGACCTGGCAAAAGAACAGTTGTTATTTGTGGTGGACTTTATCGATTTCTGCTATTATTTATTTCTTGTTCAGTGACCGAGTGACTTGAAAGGCGCTTTTAAATAAAATGTCCATCCATTTTCTGTACACCCTTGACCCTAGAGGGGTTAGGAGGGTTGCTGGTGCCTATCTCAGCTAATGTTCTGGGTGAGAGGCGGGGTCACCCTGGACAGGTCGCCAGTCTGTCGCAGGACAACACAGAGAGAGACAGGACAATGCATGCACACATTCACACCTAGGGAGATTTTGGAGAGGCCAATTAACCTAACAGTCATGTTTTTGGTCTGTGGGAAGAAGCCGGAGTACCCGGAGAGATGCACAGGGAGAACATGCAAACTCCATGCAGAAAGGCCGGGGCCGGGAATCGAACCCAGAACCTTCTTGCTGCAAGGCAACAGCTCTGCCAATTGTGCCACTGTGCAGCTCTCAAATAAAATGTATTATTATTTATTATTTGTTTTATGTATTTACTGCTGGGTTCTATTTGTACTATGCAATAAAACCTGAAGAGGACTGCATGACCTCAAAGATGAACAGACGTTTGCTGCAACAGCAATGTTATTATTATTCAATTCAAATAACTTTATCTGTTCCTGAGGGGCCATTTTAAGCCACACGAGTTGTACAATTAGACAAAAAAGTGATACCTCAGATAATAGAATTTATAAAATATAATATAACAGCAATATCCTTGAACAGTATTCATGTCTTAGTTGTCTCTTCAGTGGTCTTAGTGTTTACAGTACTCAGTTGGTGTTTCGGTGGTCTTCATCACAAACTAGCAAGCGTCAAGTACTGCATGTGTCTAACAGTTGCTTCTGTGCTGCAGAAAGAACGTGGAGCGGCGGTGTTTACTGGACAACATGGAGGGAGTCTTTCTCGTTGTAGACGAGATCATTGATGGGGGGTAAGGAGGAAACCTTCACTCAACCGTCACTTTAGCCTTTTAGAAAGTCTTAATAGTAGTTAGATGTTGTTTCTCAAAACTTTGTTTTCCTATTAGCTTTATTCTGTGAATAATGAACAGTCATTCTGTTTGGCTCCAGCCCTCTCCTGATTGGTTGTTTATCTTCTGTTGCCAGGGTGATTTTGGAGAGTGATTCCCAACAGGTCTTACAGAAGGTCAACTACAGGGTAGGAAGGCTATAAGTCATTGTAATTTACAATCATATTAATTTCAATGTTTTTCACTATTAGGTGATCAAATGGAACAGAAACTAACCATCTAAAATCCCAGCAGCTGTTTAGCTTGTCTTAAAGAACTGTTCTATGATTGGCTAAAGTTTGCTACAATGTTTTCAGTGGCATCTTTCTTCACCTTTGTGTCTCTCCTTCTCCTCTCTCTCCTGTTGTGATTGGTGTCAGCTTATGTCTGAGCCAGCCTATGGCTTCGTCCTGTTTGATTACATCACCGGTAACCTAGAGGCACAGACAGACAGGAGCCAGCTGCTGTAGACAGACAGACAGACCCGGGGTGAGAGAGACTGACGGACTGAAAGTGAGAGGAAGACAGTTGGGGGATGGAGGGACTTTAGCAATAACAAGATTCTGTGAATGCATGTTGAGAGCATGCAGACTGACCCTCTGATTGACCTTGGTCGAAGATTTTAAATTTTGTTAATTAATAACCGTCACAGTCAACCATACATCTAATAATGATGCTTCTGGACTGACTGACTAAATGAGAAAGAGAGTTTCTTGCCCCACAGGCAAACCATTAACATGCATAAAATATACTAAAATATTACTGGTTTCCAGTATGGGAAACTGCTGTCAATTAGTTGTGTTTCCATTAAACATAAAATTGTGCAAATTGAAATTACAAAAATATATATTTTTTAAAAAGAAACAAATTTTTCTATTAAAAAGTTGTCTAACAGAAAGTGGTTTTTAAGTTGTATCAAAATAGACGTATTTTGCCAAACTGCAATGTAAACGCTTTATTCACATCACACAAGTCATGTGAACAACAGCCAGATGTTACTACTGGAGAAACGACAAAGAAGACAACAGGAAGTAGTAGGAGGATGATGGTTTGTGTTTATATTTTGGACATTGTGCAGCTGACTCCACCAGAGCTCCACAGCATCACAGTTCATAAAAAGTTGTGTGTCATCCCAACATGTTGAATCCATAAGCATTATGTAAAATCACAGACTACAATTTCCCCTAAACCTGCATACGTAGCCACTCCCAAGCAGGCGGGGCTTATTGCTCCGGCACCTGAATCAAACGCGGACATCTCCTCTGATTGGCTGATAGGTGATGAGTGCTAGCACCATAGCACCATTCTAAATATGTCTGTGATGACATCAGTTGCTTCTATAGTTTTTATTGACTTATCACATGAGCAAGCTTATTCAGGTTATTCTTAATTGAATTTCTTATTTAATGGAAACACCGCAAGTGTGAAATTGTATTTTTTTCAACATTAGCAGAATATAGACAAAAATTTGTACACATTTGTAATGGAAACGCAGCTACACATGGAGTGGTGCCTGTGCTGTTTTGTGTCGGTGCTGTGTGCCTGAAGAGTTACTTCTGCACTTTCCTTCATTGACATGTGAATGTTTTCTTTTTCAGGCTGATGACAACCCATTAACTGAACAAAGTGTGGCTCAGGTAACTCACACCGGCCGTCAGGAAGCATCACTGCAGCCCCACCTCAGATCAGACAATATAAAAGAGAATTTAATATCTGATATTGTTTCACATTGTTATTGTATCATACATGCAGTAGGTGTCAATGTAACTGTGCCCATCCCCAGCAGCCAGGTGAGAGTTTGGGTAACATCATGAAAAGGTCCACTACTTCTCAGAGACACACATGATAAATGATCTTCCACACACACTCATTAAAAAAGATCAGTTTCAACTACAATTTAATGCAACACCTACTAAGAAGTGGACTCTAAACTCTGCCCAGACAGACAGACAGAGCAGTTGTTGTCAGATTGACTCCCAGTATTATTTTATGCAGAGGAAAGCAGCAAAAATAGCAAACATTCTACAAAATAATACATTTTATTTGAAAATCTTTACTAAATATAGTAAGCAAAAGTTTATTAAACTTTTGCTTACGTCCATACCAAAATAATAAATGCATGGTATGGAGGACAGTACTATAGCTTCAATGATCTATAAATAAGTTATGATGGTTTAGCGCTATGGATTATTGCTACTGCCCTGTTTCATGTTGAAGCACCTTGATCATGTTAAGCATTTCTCTTTTAAAATTCTTATGTAAATATTTGAAGGTCTTTTTGTTTTTCATATCATCTCACTGGAGTCTCCTTCCTTCCCATAACTACCATTCACTGACTTTGGTTAAACTCTAAAACAGATCAGAGGTTTGAAGGATTTCTCATTCTGTTTATTTTGAGGAAATTTTAATCACTGATTCGAGGACAGAAAGTCCACTTGCACGTAGAATAAAGAAACTGAGACAATTCTGCCTTAGCCACAGCATACACTGATGACAATTCAGTAAGGGACTCCAGAAATGTACCAATAATCTTTGAAATCCTGAGTCTCACCAAACTTTTATAACATCTGCCTCATTTTACACTGTCATAACATAATGACAGTTTTAGCAAATATATAAAAATCACACTTTTATAAAAGTTACCTATTGCAACTCTAAGAAGATGAATTACTCCCTAGTATAACATTTACTGTATTTATAAGCACATTCTACATTTAGGTTACCATTAAACTCTTCTTTGATGTTTCAACATATACACAGACTAGCAACCTCACATCTAGTCAGAGAAATGCTGCCCTTGTAAAATCTTTTTCTTTGATGCCGTCAACAGCATGAAACACAACCAGATTCATCAGTCATGGATTACACTCACAATGAAATCTTGTGTCTTTGCGTTTCTTGCTCCAACAGACAGCACAGTCCCTTAGCATCATGCTAATTCTTTAACAGCACAACCAGGCTCCAATGTGAATGCATGTTATAGAAAAATATTTTCTGTTTTTGCTTAATAACTGTAGCTCTCAAAAAACTAATATTCTCTCCTGATTTCTTATGTTTAAAAACCACTTTAGCACAAGTTTTGTTTTTACTCGTGATAGTCTGTGTATTTCTACTATGTGTGTACTTGCTTTCTAAGTTTCTGTTTCCTGGTTTAACCTTAACAGCACCTAACAGAGAAGTTGGCACTGACCACTAACGTAAGTGTGATGTCTTTACACCAACCCAATGTTTCCTGTCACTGCTATGTTTCAGTCAGAGCTCCAGGCTTGGGCGCTTCTTAGCAACCCTTTAAATATTTCACTAACCTTAATATTTGGCATCTTTCTCTTTGATTTTTTAAGTGGTTTCAAACTCCAACCTTCATATACAGTGGCTCTAAAAACCCTACACCTTGTTAAATTGCCACTCTGTGATTTAATAACACGCACACACGCACACGCACACGCACACACACACACACACACACACACACAACACACACACACACACACACACACACACAATAAACCATTTCAGAACCTAATGTGTTATTTTGATGCAGTTTAGTAGAAAAGTAAATCAGTCTGTTAGAGGAACAAAACATGGGAATACTCTTCATATTAAAACTTTGTTGAAGAACCTTGTGATTTAATTTATTTCAGCATCCAGACTTCTATGGCTTGACAATATTTCCTACTCTACCTTGTAAAGGTTTTCCTGTTCTACTTGATGCTGAGGAAATCGGCTCTACACAGCTTTCTGCAGGTCACTCTGTAGACCTGTTGAATTTAATTCTGAAAGGTCCAAAACATGCTTTTCTACTGGGAAGTATTTTTTTGTTGTTTGAGATTTATCACTGATCGTGATGCTGGAAAAAAAGATCCTTTTATCTTAAGCTGTTGAACATATAGGTCTTCGGCCAAAACTGACTAATATTTGGAACTTTGACAAATATTTCAGCTCTGTCTAAAAATGACCCAAACGCAGAAGACTATATAATTCTGTTGAATTCTGTTGAAGTGTTCAGCATGGCAGATTAGATGTGGAAAGTTTAGAAGTTATTTGTAAAGGGTATTATTTTACAGCACATGCCCTGATATTTTAACAAGCTTAAACACTTCTGACAGCCACTGTAGTGGACAAAATTGAAATTAATCATAAAATATTTGTAGTTTTCATGTCTTTGGTATCTCAAAGACATGGTAACTTGTGTTACAATGACAAGTTTACTTGTCATGGTAACAAGTAAACTTTAATATCATTGTAGTCCTACCTCTATTACTAACAGCAGCAACAGTGAAATTGTTAAATTACTGTAGTGGCCGAGAGTTATAGGGTTTTGGGGGTCATGAGGACCCTGGTGGCCGTGAAGGCCATGGAACCTGAACCAGGAGCCAACAGGCAGGCTGCTGGTCTGTTACTCACACTTAGGGGCCTATAGGGGGGAAAGTGATGTCAATTCTAGGGGCCCTGACCAACAGGGGGCTCTCCACAAGTTATTTTTTATTTATTGTTCATAGAAATTTTAAAAAATCGGGGCCCAGTCAATTACAAAATTAATCATATTTTATTTTTTGAATATTGTTTTTAGCAGTAAGAATTTAATGTTCCCACTCCCAGACCAAAAACACACATTGATATTTGCCCTGAACCCCCTTGATCTGCATGAAATGGTTCGTTCCTGCTTGGAGCGCTTCACCGTGATGCTGTTCAGTTGCAGACAGTGGAAGACACGAACGACTGTGGCAGTTATTATGCTGCTATGAAAAGTTATAAAGTCAAGTTTTCAATAAAAAACAACAACAAAAGAACAATAGAGAGGGAGAAAGAGAAAAAGGCAAGAGTGTCAATTTATAACCCAATTTTTTTCCAAGAGAGGTGAGTAGACTGTGAGATTATCAACCATTTAGCATAGTTAGCTTAGCTACAGACTACTGAGTACCTCCATTTCACTAGTATTTAATGAATTAAGGGAAAAAATTACAAAGATATTCATATATTGAACTTGTCCCTTGTACCTTTTATCACTTAATAACAGATGAGTCACGCAGCAGCTCTAATCCATGTCCCTCCTGACTTGCCCTCTCCTAACTGAAATTAAAGCTGCAGTATGTAACTTTTATTAAAAAATATTTCTTGTCCACATATTTGTTAAAACTGTCATTATTATAGATAATTTGTGAAAATTCTGTTTCCTCTGCCTTCTCCCAGTGCTAGAAACAACCAGTCAGTGGAAGGAGAGTTGTACTGCTGTCGATCACAATGTCATGTGGCTGATCAGCCGTCCTCTGCCTCACTTTGTCTAGTAAGCATATAGCTACCAGTGATGGCAGATTGTCCTGTAATGATAAGTTGTTTCTCCACCATTAGCACATTTAGCAGTGAGTGAATGAGACTGATTGACAGCGCTAAGAGCAGCCTACTGATTCTGATTGGTTGTTTTGGTCAGAACGGTGCATTACTTTAACCAGCAATGGTAGTTCAGGGAGGAGATGGAGGAGATTGATTGTTCTCACAGATTATCTGTCTCATAAACTGGCATGACAATGGTGACAGCTTTAACATATATGGAGAAAACATATTTTTTTTAATTAAAATTATGTACTGCAGCTTGAATAAAATGCAACTACATAGTATTTTTTGAAAAGTCTGGATTGCTTCATGTATATTTTGCATCTTGCTTATGACTGTTAGATTAGATTAGATTACTGAAATGGGGAGACATTTCAGTAATCTAAAACTAATAAAAAAAATTTAAGCAACTTACTTGCATACTGTATAGTATGCATACTGAATTTTACTCTTATATGTAAAGTTCATGAGCAGTAAATATTGTACTAGTTATCAATACTGAACCAAAGAAAGCAAGGCAGTTGCAAGCCTTTGAAATTGTGATGCTTTTGATGGGTCAGATAGACTCAAGAAATTGTAACAGCAACTGCTGGGGGGAGGCCCAATTAATTTTTTTTCAGGGGGCCCAAGATTCCTGGCAGCGCCCCTGCTCATACCTTACCTATGCATAAACACACAGGTCTGACTGTGTTTCACTGCTTGTTGCCTTTTAGTGTTAACATTTTGCGCCCCCTGCTGGCAAAGTATAGAACAACATTTCCACTAATGATTGTCTATGCAAAGATTGTTTAAATATTTACTGCAGTTAAATGGAAGAATGAGTATTGCAGTTGTCTAGTTAGCAGCCCGTGCCACTGTGTGATTGGATGCTTGGTGTTTTGGATCTTGCTGACTTCCTCCTGTAATCACGTCTTTGCCTCAGAATGGCTCCGCTCAGCTGAAGATGGGAAAAAGTATTGAGCAGAAATGCCAGAAATGATTGTACTCTAAATCTAATACCTCTTCGTGTTTGCTCTGATATGAAGCCATGACACTACAGAATTCCCAAACAGTTTGCCTGACCTCTTATGGTGAGATTGTGGTACTGCATCACTGAGTCTCATTTTAATCAGCTTCCTTTATGTTCTTCTTTTTAGGTTTTGCAGTCAGCTAAGGAGCAGATAAAATGGTCCATACTAAAATAACCTGGGAAGATAAAAAAAGACTAAATGTTCTGTCAAAAAAAATATTTTCTGTCTCTAAGCTATTTTTGTAGGTCCATTTGGACAGGGCAACAGCTGGCCTATCAGAAACCAGGAAAGCATTTCTTCTGGTCTGTCTGTATGATGGCAGTTTGTTATTTTTTGTGTGAAGTGTATTTAATGCCTTACTTTATTGTATTCTCTTTACAAGTGATGGTAGTAATGTAGACATGCACATGGTTTGTAGCAAGCCAAATGGTGCTGTCGGTTATAAAGGGGCATAAAGGAACAGAACCGGCGCCTGGCAGTTCAGCATATGGGTTCCAAACACTAAAGACAAAATATCAAATAAAATTTTCAGTTACAAACGAAAGAATATTACATATGATGTGTTTTGTTTTTTTTTTTTGCTGTTGTTTTATTTGTTTTACCCACTGTCATATAAGCATGTCCGCTGTAAATTGTTTTAGAGTCAGTATATTTTCTTTCTATGGATAAGCAGAAATACTGGGGATTAATAAACACAATGGCAACACACATATTCTGAATTGTCCTTTAAGGTTTTTTTGTTTGAACATATTTAAAACTAAAACTGAGCTGTCCCAGATGAGTTTGGACTGTAGTGAACATTGTTCCAGTATAGCCTCTTTCAACAGGACTGACTTTTCATAAAAACACAAAACACAATTTATGAAGGATTCTTTACTATAACATTTAATAGCTCAAAGTCTGCTGATAGCTGCTTAGGAGTTGACACAGATGCACTGAATAAAAGATGCAAAACTGAAATGTCTCTTTTTTTTGATTCACCAATCAAAAATAGATTTAAATAGATTTTTGATGTGAAGAAGTAAATAAAGAAGGTAAACCTAAAATGTGTACAAAGTGTTACAAAGAATATCTGTTTTACTTTTACAGTGAGAACTCAAGATGTTCATAGATACTAAATATTTTCATAGCTGGAAGTGAAAAAATGCCACACTTGTTTTAGGGAGGATGATACTGAAACAAACTGATTTCATCTGCTGTTGGTGACACTAATAAACATAATTATACTGGTTTTAATCTCCTCACTTTCTCTTTTGATTATTGCCCATTATTATGGGCTTTTTTAGGACAGTTTGGGGAAACTTCAGGAAATCTGGAAAAAAAAACTCAGAAGGAGAACATGTGATACCTCTCAGCCTATCAAATTCCAAATCTTATGAAACTATATGAATAGTTATGAGCAGTAAGGACCAATTAAAATCAGGGGGCTTGGTCATGAATGTCATTGGCTACAGTCATGTAATACCATTCAGCACGTGACAGGGGTCCTCCAGCCAATAATCATGCTTCCACTTCACAGTGATCTGATTGGCTGGCTGTGTCTCCTTCCTGAAAATGATCCCACATGCAGAAATAATCAGACTATTAATTATTTTAAACTATATCTATTTTTGTTAGGTATAGTTTAAAACTAGAAGAAGAGTACTGAAAGCATAACAGGTTAAATTACATTGTTTCAATGAAATGCCCTCTCTTTTTCCTAAGATAAAATCTATTGCAACCTTAATCTATCAGGCTTAACTGGTCACAGGTTCTGCCTTAAATGGAAGAAATGAGGGTCAGTACTCATTTCTTTCTTTAATACCATACAACTACATATGGGAAGAAACATGGGCAAACGTTTTGTATAGCTATCTATTGATCAAAAGTTTTATTCTATAAAAAATTGCAAAGAAAAAAGATCATTTGAATAAGTTTACACTGTGGTGCTTTTCTTCTGTGAAATATATTTATTCTCAGTGTCAGGCTTAGCCTCAACAAACCCATGCCACTGTATCATCCACCCTTTTAATGTGTATTTTATTATGTTCCAGAACTTTAAAGGATGGCTATTTTAGAGCTAACTTGAAATTCAGTTTGAGTACTTTCAATTAATAAAAGATAACCAAGTCCTGGATAAAATATAAAACAATAAAAGCATCAGAAAAATCAAGGTTGCTATTTAAACATTTTTAATAAGACTGCACTGATGGTTTAGAACAGAGGAGAGTAACTCCAGTCCTTGAGCTGCCTAGAGCTACAACCTGTGGATTTGTCTCTGCTCCAACATCTGGATCAAATCAGTGCAATTAGCAGGACTCTGGAGAACCTGACTGCATGCTGACATTATTCAGACAGTTTATTTTGGACAAAGTTTAAAGTTCCAAGACACTGTCCGTCAAGGATTGGAGTTATTTAAGTCACTTTGTTTTTGTTTTGTTTTTGACACAAAACATAAACTGATCACTGACACTGATCCGGTGTTTTTCTCTTCGTTCCGCTTTTGGATAAGTTGAGAGAACAAAGTCGGTGTTTTCTCTGAGCTGGTATCGAGTTCTCAGCTTTCACAGATTATCTGTCTCATATTATGCTGTCACAAAATGGTCAGTTTGAACAAATATGTAAAAAAAAAAAACATACTTATAAAAGTTGCATACTTCAGCTTCAAGGGGAAAAAAAGCTATACAAACCTGCCTTTATGTGAAAAAGTAATTGCCCATAAGCCTAATTGATTTTTGTACCCCTAGCAACAACATACCCAACATACATACATCGCCCAGGCAACAGACTGGCCCCAATAGTGAATAAGTTATAAACAAGACAGAGCCGGCTGGCATTATTGAAGAATTTAGATCCAACAATTGAAGAAGTTTGAAGACTTTCATCATTTTATTTCCCTTTGGGATTGATATGGCATTTTTTAATTGAACTTAGTAAGTGCCATCAACAATTTGTGATGTTGTTCTCCTTCAGATGTTTATGGTAGAGACCAGAATTCAGGGTTCCATTAATAACATAAATATGTCCAGAACCTAAAACAGCAAAGTAGTTCCAGGCCTTTGTTCTTAAATGTGATGTTATTTTACACTAGACACAGGTGGAAACACACTCTATGTGAATTTGTTTGTTTTTTCTAAGATGGACATTTGATTAACTTTTTGGTCTGCAGAGGTTTTGGCCTTGGACCAACAGATGCTACTGTTGCCCAATTGCTTTCTTATTGTTGAATTAACTCTGACCTTGCCTGAAGCCTATGAGGTCTGCAGTGCTGAAGATGTTTGTCTGTGTTCTTTGATGACCTCCTGAAAGAGTCTTTGTGTTTGCCTCTCCAGGAACAGCCAACCTACCCCTCCTATGAGGGTTCACCAAGCTCTAACTGTGGCTCCCTGGAGTCCCAGGTTCTGCGGGTTCTGTAGGTTCTGTGTGATTTTGCTATTCTAAAGGTCTGGCTGAAATCAAGACTGTGAAATAGAATGAGTTATCCCCCCAAAATGTGCTTAAACCCAGTTAATTATTCATGATTATGCAAGAGGGAAATTATTTTTTCACACTGGACCATGTTGGTTTCTCTTAGACAGATCATATGCTAACACACACCTGTGAGCTCCAAACCGGTAAAGTAACTAAAATAGTTTGAAATAGTCACATTTCCTTGGAAAGCAAAGGTCTTTTTACCATAAATCAACATCAAAACTCAATTATTCTGCTGACAAAAAAGTAACTGAGAACATATTAAAACACAATAACCACCATTTTTAGATAAAAAGTTTTCTTCTTCACTCTTACAATGCATTTCCATTCATCTGTTCATCTTTTTTTCAAGGTAAGGTTTTAGGGACAACAGATTCAAAAGGGAAACCCAAACATTTCAAGATGTTCTGGGTCCACAGTGATATCTGTTACTTGTATGGGTCTCCTCTCTAAGGGAAGTCTGGAAAACCTTGAGTTGTAATGCAGAGGAGCAGCATCTCTCTGCTGAACTCTTCCCAAATGGCACATCTAATCTGTAAGGCTGAACCCAGCTACACTATAGAGTAAACTCTTCTCAGCCAAACAATGGGATTCTGTTTTCCTGTCATGATCTGTGTATCATGACCATAAAAGAGCTCGTTTAAGAATAGTCAGTGCTTCTGCTATACAACTAAGAGCTGCTAATAAAAGTGAAGAACTTCAGAGACTGAGGCTGAAGGTTGAAGAAGTGTAGATACTTTGTAAGATGTTTGTCATTCCCATCATTTTCATCATCCTTCCTGGTCCAGTTTTCACCAAATCTGGGTCTAGCTGCACTTCTTCCTCTCCAGCTGTCATTTCATGTTGTTCTCATCAAAAACAAACCTGGAGTGTTGCTTTGATTCATGGATGTTTGAGAAATCCTTTAATCTCCATGGCAACCACTCAGTTTTCAAAATGCCTGGGTGGACTTAGCACCACCTTCAAGACTCAGCTCCTCTTTCCTGTCAACAGCCATCTTTATTTACAATAACTCAACAATTTTGAATTAACATGAGTTACCACAATATTTGATGTCCCCTTGGGATTGATAAAGTACTTTTGAATTTGAATTTTCTGAATATAGACCTTCAAAAAGAGCAGGAGTTTTTAAGAAACAGAGCACAATTCAATTACTGATATATATTATATATTAATATATATATATAATAATATATATATATATATATATATATATATATATAATAATGAGAAATACATACATATATATATACATATATATATATATGTATGTATGTATGTATGTATATGTATAGCATTTTTATAACAGCTGAAGTTATATGCCTGAACATACATAATGCTGCATTAAATATACAGAACCAAACAAATATTTTCAGAAGCTTCAGGTGGAGGAACACAGCTGCTCCCAGTCAACTATCATCCACTTCATTCTGTTGGACAGGAAGTCCTCTGGTTTCATCAGTCACAATCACGCCCCCTGCTGTTATATCGGCTGGAGTCAGGCTCAGTTCCATTGGCCGCTGGCTAGATTCTAATGCAGCTGATTGGCTAGTGTGATGACAGTGATGGATGGGTGTGCTAGTGATTGGTTCATTTCACTGTGATGTCACCAGCTGTGAGCTGGCAGTGTGTGTTCTTGCAGAATAGCAAGTAGGAGGGATAAAAAAAGATAAAGAGACCTTGCACAAACAGGAGAGAGAGGGAGCAGAAGTGACTGGGTGGAGCCAACTCTCTCTCTCTCCCTCTCTCTCATGTATCTATCATGGGTTGTCCTTCAACGTATACACTTAGCCATGTTCCATACTGGTTTTTATTGTTTGCTTTTTATAAACTAAAACTGTGCAGAAGATCAGGTTCAGACATGCTTGTATCTTTTTCATAACATGAAACATCTGATTCTGTTATATAGAGACCATTACTGACTGAATTCTCTCCTTCATTGATGTAAGCTCCTAACTCTCAATTTGCCGCCCTCGTTCTGGAAGAACCTTCTGCCAAACCAACCCAGGATAACATCAGACATTATTTAACAATGCAAACACAGTGTCAAAGCTGATTAAATGATTTAGAAACTCAGTTTTGAATGATTGCCTTGCCTTCACTGCTGTAATATAAACTTCTTTCCAACAGCAATATTGTAACCTCACAGAGATGTTTCAGCTTTTCATTAAACTCCTCTTTGCTCAGGCAAACGATCTGCCTGCAAAGTCTCACCTTTAATTTCTTGTGGAAATGTAATTATATTATTCTTGTACGGCGGGCTCCAGCTGGAACCCTGGTTGTAAAAATTAATTAGCATCTTCAATGTGCCAAGTCCCTGACAACATGAGGAGTCCAGTGACGCCACCAGAGTCGCTGCCAACAGCAATAGACAGCTGCAGTCTCCAGAAACCTCCAGAACCTCCCAGAACTCTCCAGAGCCTCCAAAAACCCCCAGAACCTAACCATCCAGAACCCCACAGGTCCCCTCCACCCCTCCAAAACACCCCAGAACCCCTGATCCTCCAGTTTCCCCAAGAATTATATTAACTTTGCTGAATTTTCAGCAGGATTATTTCTTTACTGGAATCAGAAGCTTTCTTCAGAACTTTCTAAAAAAATGTAAGCATATTATCTTGTCTTGTGATAGAAAAAGAACTGATGTGTTTTCTTCTAATTAATACCTGATGTTCTGTTTTGTGGTGAGATTATTAAAAGTTCAGCTCAGCCTAAAATACTTTACATTAAAAACTTCAAAACCGTGTAGAAGGGTTAGAGCGCTTAGTCTCAGTGCAGGTTTGAGTCCAATGGCATTTGCTCCATGTCTTCTCTCTCACACAACCCTCTTTTCTGTCTGACAACAGTTAAATAGAGAAAGAAAAGAAACATTAACAGTGAAACCTTTAAATGTTAGCAGGAAAATCAAGAATATATAGAAACTGTGAACATGTTTCAGGACGGAACAAGAGAATGTGTGTCTGAAAGGCTGGATTTTCACCAGCATTTCAGACTGGCAGTCTAGAGTCAAGCACCACACAACTAAACCCACCGAGTCCCATCAGGGAGCTCCACCCAGACCCAAGCTCCAATCAGTATTCATTCACAGTTCTGTAAGGCTGGACTGTGTGGCTCCTTTCTAAACAAACACTAACTGAAGGAACATAATGCAGACCTTGGTCGAAGCAAACCGAGGAGCTCCTCATGCCAACATCTGGCTGAAGTTTATCTCTGTTCCAAAGCAAACAACAGAGGCTCAGGCACATATCGTGATATAATAGATGTGTAACGTAATTCGTGGTCTTTCAGCTTCATACTCAATCTATTGGACTCGACACAGCACCGGTGTTTGTGTTTTTTAAAGAAAGACACAATCTACTTCTGTTTCACTTTGTTCAATTTAAATGTAATTATACCTTAACCTTACATAATGCTTCTAACATACAGTCATGGAGGAAACTTGTGTTTGTGTGTGTTTAACACACACAAATATTCAAGTAATTTAACAATCTGAGGACTTTACAATGACTTCTTAGTCATTTTTAATTCATTTTTACAGCCGAGCCTAACCATTACCAGTACATGACTGAGCAGCAGTGGGTCTCCACAACGTAGCATTTGTTGGAAAAATTGACTTTACAAGATTATGAAGAAATGCTAACACACACACACACACACACACACACACACACACACACACACACACACACACACACACACACACACACACACACACACACACACACACACACACTTTATAAATGATGCCTCTGCACTTGAAAAAACAAACTGGTTTCATGCAGGATCTCAGTGCTTTGATTGGAAAAACACAAAACCAGCCAACAGAAAAGCATACAGAAGCAATTAGCAGCAGAGAAGCCATTTATCCCAGTGTGAGGGTAAACAAGCAGAGACAGGCTGGTTATAAATCGAAAAGAGGCTGGATACAGAGAGGCTGGAGAAGCTGAAAACAATGAGAGTGTTCTTTGTTAACTTATTTATCTTCCTATAAATGTTAAA